>JARHVA010000449.1:3032500-3490000 GCA_037957365.1 Torreya grandis
TAATTAAGATGGTAAATGACTAGAGGATGGTGAAAAATAGGAGGAAAAGCTTAGGGGAATGTTTTTAGGAGCTAGTTGGATTGATAACAAGTGGAAATAAGGGAAAACAATCTTATGAAGCAACAATGGTCTACCCATACCTTTCTTGGTACACCCTTTAGGGCATGCACTTATAGAGATTGAGACTCAATGGGTTCCTATAAGATGTAAAGTGTTAGTAAGTGGTAAAGTTTGAAAATATTATGTGTATACATATGCCCCACTCTAAGCTCATCACATGTCACATTAGTGTAACATGGGATGATAATTTGAGAAAGAACATAAAAACACACAAAATTGAGATAAATTAAAAATGACATATGAAAATTAATGCTAAAATAAAATGATAGTAAATAAAAATACCATATACATACCTTAACTTACCTTTCCACTAAACGATTACATGAAAACATCCTAGTCTTGATCATGGAGGGTATAGTACCTAAATTTGAGAAACCCTAAGGATACAAGCTTAATAATAGAAGTAATGTGTGCATATGTAGGATGGTTAAAGTTATAAGGAGTTACTTCAAAAAATTGGAAAATTAGGATTGTTAAGGCAATGTTAGAATATTGAAGGCAATGAATGATAAAATGATATCAAATAAATGACAAATAATTGTAGAAGACACTAAATCACATTGGAAAGCATGTAAAACATAAATGGTAAAAAGAATTTATAACATACTAAATCATGTTGGGAAGTATGTAAAACATACTAAATCATGTTGGGAAGCATGTAAAACATAAATGGCAAAAAATAATGTATAACATACTAAATCAAGTTTGGAAGTATGTAAAACATGAATGACCAATGAAATTTCAATGTAAGAAATCTCTAACAAAGATATGTAAGCAAGTGACAAGTAACCCCATTTAAGATAAACATGTAAAATCAAACATAAAGAAAAATATGAATGAATAAAAATGAAATGTAAGTCAAGATGAAAGACAAACATGAATAAGTCATACATAAAGAGAGACATGTAAGAATGCCAAATGTCATATTTAAGATAAGTGAAGTTTAAAAAAATCAAACAAGAACATGATGTATAAATGAAAATCAAAATCTCTAAAGGATGAAAACTCAAACTTAGTGTTTGTTATGATATGAAATGTAAGAAAACACAACCACCTAATGACATGACTAGTATGATAATGAGATGGTGTCATAAACAAATGGTGTAAGGGTATTTTTGAGGAAGGCCTGGTCCTATCCAAGGTCTTATAATGCAACTCACAAACTATAAACCAAGAGGTGTAAGTAGGTAGAGGTGATTAATGATGTGATCAACTAAAATAAATATCCAACAAGGGTAATATAAGGAAAATATGATGTAAATAAAAAATATGAGACACCACATGGGTGATGTGAACATCCTTATCGAGAATGAGACACACTAGGCAAGTGATAAAGGCTAAGAAATATCAACACCAAAGACAGGAAATTTCAACTAGTGAACACAAAGCTTGGGATAACAAGTGAAGTATATATATCAACTCATGAAGGCTATATGAATGAAAATAAAAATGGATGTACCTTCCCACAATGTGTTCCCCATTCATTAGGACCCCTAATAGAATTGTTAGTCTACTTCAAGATTAGGTAATTGCATGAGAAAGTAGGTGGCACTAGATAATATATGATATAATGAGACCTCCTACCCTAGTCTACTATCTTAATGCACCCCAATGGACCTTAGATCTATCATGAGGCCCACTATGGAGTTTTATCTTTGACTAAGATATGAGATGTGCCAAATATAGATCACATCTTTTGGTGTGATATAAATTTTAAGATTATTTTTACATTTTAATCATTGCCTTTTGTTTATGTTTTATGATTTGTATTTTAACTTGTTTTGGATTTTTCTATTCTTCCTCCATATGGATTCAGAGAACCAAACATGAGTGAAATAGGTGACAAACATAAGAGAGGTTACACTTGGTCACTAGAGAAAAGGACCTAAAGAACAAGGTGTCTAAAGACTCCTAGACTTGCCCACAAGTAAGTGTTCAATCTCAAAATTAATCTATGTGAGCCTCAAATGAAAGGAAATATGGGAAATATGGGGATCATAAGAGATACATTTATGTAATAAGTGATACAATGATGAATATGCTTGTAACTGATTAGAAAGAGTTAAAATAGTGCTATGAAAGGGATGGGGATATCCTTATGATAGTCATGTCACTAAGATAAGCCATACTAACCTACAACAGATCTAACACAATCACCATTGAAATTAGTAGTAATCTCAAAGAGTGGTTTAGAGATGTTTTAATATGATAATTTGTGAGGAGATCCTAGTCCTATCCATGGTCTTACACTACAACTCACAAGGTGAACACCAATGAGGTGAATTCTAAATAATAAGGGAAAAATAATCATAAATCTACTAAGGAAAAGAATGACATAAAAAGACAAAAATTAAAGAGATATATAAGAACCAAAATGAAAAAAAATGTCAAATATAATGTGTAAGAAGACTAAAGAACCCGAAGGTGATAATGATGTTAGTAAAATGAAAATAAAAGAAGTAAAGTGCACAAAAATAAACATGAGACAAAAATAAATTAAATAAAAAGATAAAAATATTTGTAATAACATTTGTATCAAAGATGAGAATGTGAAATACAAGCTTATATGTCTCAGAATATTTCTTGAAGCTGAATTTATTTGTTATTATGCATTGTAGAACAAGAGTGGGGATTTTAAGATGCCCTTATGGGTAAGTGGATTTAGGTATGGGCATCTCAAGATGCCCCAAGGTCTGAAGGGAAATGTGAATGGGTATCATAAGATGCCCTAACATGTGATATTATTTGAGGTGAAATTGAACCATTAGAATGATTTGCATTTGGTTGGTAGGTGCATTTAGAAATAGGTAAATGGGTTGGTTTGTTAGATTTTAAGGATGTTGAATGTGACATAGGATGTGTATGAGAGGTATGAAGAGGTAAACAAGGACCATGTATGATATGCTTTGAATTAGGCATTTGAACTAAGTAATCCTTGGGTTCATGTGACCTAAGAGGTTGAGGTTCAATGGATGCAAATATATGTTTAAAGGTGTTCATGTTAGCTATCCTTTCCTTATTGGTATAGGAATAAGGATCAACTGTGGTTTGAACAACATTAGTGGATGAGGTGTAGGTATGGGATAATTTTTGTTGTTAATTAGGTAGTTGATGTTGATGTTATTTAGATTATTTAGATTGAATTTGAAAATTTTGAAGATAGTTTTGACAACAATTTTTTGTGAGAGTATCAAGATTGAAATGTGGACCAAACAAGGAAGAAATAAAAAACTAGTGGCTATCATGACAAGAATCATGAGAATGACCTATATTAGCATGCCACCAACAAAACTTATCATGAATATACCATTTTGGAAGAGGTTTGGAAGGATCAAAGCTCATGGGTTTAGAGGGTAGAAATTTATTCTTAAGTTTTTCTAGACTCAAGGGAATGTGGGTTGGGTTAAAATTGGTTGAATTGGATGCTTCATTTTGAGGTTGGGGAGGATTGGATAAATAAATATTATGAGAAAATTATTGGAAAGGTTCTTTAGTAGTTGTTTGAGATGTTCATATTAATTCATAATAAAGTCTTGCCTTTTTGCTTGGTCTAAGGATTTTTCTAAAGTTTTAGGGGAAAAGATTCAAACTTTGTATTGAAGGGGAGATTTAAGAGTAGTAAAAAATAGTTTTAAAAGAGTATCATCATTCATGTTATGGTCCACTTTGTGAGATAGATATATCCATCATTTAAAGAAAGTGTGAGTAGATTCATTAGGAAGTTACTTGGCATTGATGAAATGGCTAAGGTAATTTTTAAGAAGGTCATCATGTTGGAATTCATTCGCTAGATCATTTACTAAATCTTCTAGTTGTGAGATGGAATGTCTAGAAATTTGGTTGTACCATTCAAGTGCATCACTAAAAAAGGTTTTAGCTAAGATATTGGTAGTATAAAAGGTGTTAGTTTGGACCCATTCCTTATAGAGATTACAAAAATAGTTAAGAAAGATAATATGGTCCTTAGTCACATCATATGTGATAGTTGGAGAAATGTTTCTAATATTTATGGATGAAATGAAAGGGGCTAAAGGTTCATTTTGAATATTTTGAAGCATTTTGTTATTCATTGGAGGTTGAAGGATGAAATTCTCTTTGGCATCTCTAAGAGGAGGAGGGAATTTTTTTTGATTTGGTTGAAACATGATGACTTGAGGTGGCTGACTAGTCATGTGTAATAAATGTTGTTGCATTTGAATTATTTGAGAATGATTAGTTGTTTACATGAAGTTCATTTGTTGAATTATTTGTGCAAGAATTTGAGTTGTGTCAATTTACACATTAGTATATGAAGGTGGGGTATTAGTTTTGTTAGGAGGGGGATTATTAGTGTTGGTCAGAGGAAGGGTATTGGGTGGAAGATTCCCAACATTGGTCTTGGGAGGAGGATTAGGATGGAGGACCTCAACTGCATTAAATTATGTAGTGATTGGTTTTGGATTAGGAAAATATGAAGGAAGAAAGTGAATAGTTTTATCTAAAGTAATAAAATAAGTGAGGTTCTTATCTAAATCATTAATTATGAAATTTTGTTGACTAAGTGAAGGCTAAATATATGACATCATTATGAAATAAGACTAGATAACCAAAAATAATAATATCAACCAAGGTGTATAGAGTTGACTAGGTTGACTTAGTACTATTGGATAGAAGGTAGATAAGGATACAGGGTCGATCAAGTTGACTTAATGCTATAACCTAATTTTCAAAAATGGGTATAGGGTTGACTAGGTCAACTTAGTATTATAGATAGGGAAAAATATAGTTTGATAAAGATATGAGGTCAAATATGTTGACTTAGTATTGTAACCTGACTGGAAAAAGGGATATAAAGTCAACTAGGTCAACTTAGTATTGCAAATAGGGTATAACACTGAGCCTGATAAGGATACAAGGTCAACTAGGTTGACTTAGTACTATAACATGATTGGGAAAATGGATACAGATTCATACATGTCAACTTTATATTGCATATTAGGGAAAACATAGTCTGTAAGACACTATACAAGAAAAATGACAATGTGCTAAAAAAATGGAAATATTTGCAATATAATTGAAGCAAAAAATGGAAGTAAACACACAAATAATTAGATCAATGAGAATGATCTAATTGGAGCACACAACAGAAAACATTACACCAACATTGGAAATACAAGTTTTTAGAATACAACACACAATGATCAAATAATAATCAGTCAATTGAAAAGTAAGTGCTTAACTAAGTGGTCATGCTGAGTGTTGTTAGATTATTATAAAGTGTTATTTTAAGTGTGATAAGGAAGTTGACTAAAAATAGGGAACTAGAAAGCAATCTATGGATGGTTTCAAGATGTTTAGGATAAAAGGGATCTATGTTGGCAATGGTACTATCCCGGTATTGGGGCCTACCCCTCACTTCACAATCTCTTAGTGATAAGGGTATCGAGTGATTTGCCAATATATACCATTAACCATTTGTTTATACTTGGCTAGAAAATTAAGTCAACATTCCCCTTGGTGATGAAATCCAAGTAGGTAGGCCTTGGAAAGACAAATATTAAATATGTTTTGAGTATTGTGTGATTTAATAGTGTGTGTAAGAAGAGAAAAATAGTACAACTAAATCATAATTTGAAAAACCACTTAATTAGACTATTTGAGCTAAAACTGAAAGTGTGAATTAATTTTTAACAAATAGTTATTAATTCCCAAATTAAGAATGGTACAGAGTCATTTTAGATGACACTATATGTAAATAGTATAGAACAAAGTTTACTAGGTCACTACTATTATGTAGAAGCAAGAGTCTTTAAGAACTGGTCGACTTATTCTTTTAAATAAAAGATAGGCTACAAAACTAAGTCAACTAGGTCAACTTAGTTTGCTATAGGATTTTAATTTTGAAGGTTGAAAACTTAAAAAAAATAGAGCTATAATGAATTAATAAATTAATAGATAGATTAAGAGAGGAACCTTGGTGGGTTGGAAGATGATTAGGATTGAAAATTTTCTACTCTAGTGCCTTGAATGTTGCTTGAAAGTTTTGAAAACTAAGTCTGCTAGTTCAACCTAGTTCTATGAAACCCTATTTGTTGAATCAAGATAAGATTACTAAGTCACTTGCATGACTTAGTTTTTTGTTTTATATGCTTACTATAAGACTAAGTCAACTTGTTTAACTTAATTTGTTGATCTAGATCCTGATTGGAAGACTAAGTTGACCTACTTGAATTATTTTATTGATCTAGATGCTAACCAAAAGATGAAGTTGACCTATTCGAGTTAGTTTGTTATTTGGGATTGAAGAAGAATATTGTGTTGACCTATCTTATATTTGATGAATACCTACACATAAAGAATAGAGTCATTTTGATATGACTATGTGTTAAACCTGTACACAATAGTTAGAACTATACTGGCCTAGTCGATGTAGTAATAGAAATATAGAAAAATAATAGAAATGAAAGCATGAAATAAAAATTTCAAGGTTTAGATTCATTTTATTTTCACCAGAATGTATGCAATGGAAAATGCACCAATATATAAATCAATCCTATCTTGGAGAAGATATATCCTACTTACACTTTCGATTGGGGATACATTAGATAATCAAGGTCATGATCAATATGGATCCACTCGACCTAATTAAGGGATCTCTTATGAAAATAATCCCACTAAGGAGGGTTAAAAATCCTCCAATCAAGAAAAACTATGTAATAACCCTAACTAGTTCCTATGTTTTCATATTCACTAAACTAATATCAAGTAAAGTAAAATCTAATCTAGTGCTCACCAAAGCTTGTGGCATAAAGTGAGGGTAAAAAATACTAAAATTAAACATGCATAGAATACATATACTTACATAAATTTATATGGAATCCTAATGCATCAAGGATAAGTGCAAATGCATATATATCTACTCTTACAAAAGAGGAACAAAGTTAGGAATACTTACCTTTGAAGATGAACTTGCCGATCCTCAATCTCTCCGTTGGCTAAGGTATTTCACAAGAGCTTATTGTGGTATGTAAGGATGATAAAGATAAATTAGATATAAGCTACACAACCTATCAATGCATACAAAAAACTTCTCCATAAGTCAATATCCGTATCTCCAAAATCCCTAAACTTGCTCCTTAGGTAGAATGGTGGATAAGCAGATACACAATATATCTTACTTCTTCTCTTCTTTTAGAAATGGAAAAATTAATGTGTTATATGGCAAAATTTAACCCTAAACCTTTCTAAAATTTTATGTTGATAAGGTTAACCTTGTCGACCTAGTATTGAAATTGGCAAAAACTAACTAGGCTATGAACTATGTCGACCATGGGCAACCTAGTTCTTAGTAAGCTTTGTAAATAACAATACAAGATCGATGTGGCTGACATATTCATGTAAACTAAAAAGAATGGGTTTAGCTTAGGGAAAGGGATAATGAAGATGGTAAATGACTAGAGGAGGGTGAAAAATAGGAGGCAAATCTTTGGGAAATATTTTTAGGAGTTGGTTGGATTATTAATAAGTGGAAATAAGAGACAACAATCCTATGAAACACTAATGGTCTACCCACCCATTTCCCAATGTACCCCTTAGGGAATGAACTAAGAGAGATTGAGACTCAATGGGTTTCTATAAGATAGAAAGTTTTAGTAAGTGGTAAACTTTCAAAATATTATGTGTATACAAATTGTGTCTGATTGGTTGCACTCACATAATAGTCACAACATGGGAACTCTTGCTAATGTGAGACTTCTCTTGCAAGAGAACCTCCTGAGCTAACTAGTTTTATATCCTATTCTAATACTATTATATTTGAATAAATCTAATCCTAATGTAAAAAATAAAGTTTTGATAAAGAAAAGGGAAATTAATTTTATAAAAAAATTGTGGTGATATATTAGAGTAAGGAATGACTCAGGATTGATTCCTTATATTTGTGAACATAAAATTATCACCATGCAATAAAGGAAATGAACATAAAATAAGTAAATAAAATGGATGAGGCAATATTGAATTTGAATTTAAATATGGAATTGTAGAAATAAGACAAGAGTTATATGGCCAACAAATAAGAGGCACAAATGATTTTTTAATTGTATAAAATTTTCATAGATGTAATATATTTAAATAAGAGGGATCAAAGCAATATTACATAGAAAATAATAAAGGCCAGATACTAAAACATAATAGGGACTTGGATTAAATAAAAAATAGTCAATCCCCTGCTCAAATGAGCTTATACAATTTATAAAAGATAAAATCAAGAGATGAATTAGACAATCTCTATTGCCTAATTCAAGAGTAGATGGAAAATAAATTTACTTGCATGTCTTTCTTTGTGTATGTAAATATGCCTAAGTGGTTTTATAAATTTTAAGCTTGCAACTCATAATTTTAGTATTTCATAATTATTTAGGAGGCATTCGTGTCTTATTGAATTAAACACCCTTATGTGTAAAAATAATATAAGTGGAGTAGCCCATGCCATCCTTATGAGATTTATTTTTGGTCCTAATCCTAACTACTTTCTGGAAAGAAGGCTTGATAGTCCTTTGTAATTTTTATAACCCCATAGGGTATTATTGTTGTTTTTTATCCATTAAATGATTTGATCCATAGAAAATATTCTAAATATTTTTTACATGGAATACAGTTCCAAGAAACTTTAACTATTAATTACAAGTGAAAGGCTAATCTATCTAAAATGATTTAGATCTAAAAACTATAATTAAGATATTTTAAGTATGTTATAAATTGAATAAGTTTTCTAATTTATAAATTTATACAACTATCAAAAGGTTTATGATCAACTCTATGTATTTCCTCTATTTTTATTGTGTTTGATTAGATGGCTTGAGAATAACACTATAAGGTTGATCTAATGACACGAGATCTTAAAAATGTTGGTATCATACCTTTTATTTAGAATAGATCACATCATTGATAAATTCTAAATTGGATGGTTGGTGGGTCATGTTGGAATAAATTTATATTAATTGATTTAAATAATTCACTAAGGTTTGATAGTTTAATAAACTACATATCAAATGGATAGAGATTAACATAGTGAGGTTGACTCAATGACAAATATATTAAAATATGATTTTATAAAAATTTATATTGTAGATCAATTTTAACATGTGTCTGATTTTAATTTTAATTATTTTTTATCCCACCCCATGCAAATTTAACCCTAAATCTAAGCTTCTTAGTATAAATTGATATGACAATTTGAGGGTTTATGATAAATTAACAATATGAGGGACCTTTAAATTCTCATGTCACCTTATTCACTCATGTATCTTATTTAGTTAGATGAAATCGTATCCAATAGATTTAATTTTCCATTGTGATAATTTAATAAAACAAATAGATATAGGCCCTTGAAATTTTCAAACTGGCTAAGGCAAAATAATAGAATCAAAATCCAAGCATAGTAATAAGTCTAGCTTGTTTTGATGGTGGATTAAATGAATAACCAAGTAGTTAGAATAAAATTGAATATTTATTGAGATTTTTGAGATTATTTAGGTTTGTTTATCTATTTAGTAAATCTATTAATCCTTATAAATCTTAGGAGAGATCTAATTTTTCATTTAAAAGTTAGAAACTATTTGATTGAAAATGTGGAATTATTCAACATTTTGGTAGCTATTAAGAGAAGATTTATTGATAAGCATCAAATATATATGACTTATATCCATTGGTAAAGTAATAAACATGAAAATACCTTAAAAGTATCAAATAGTGGTTACTTTGATAAATTTAAAGGAATGTTCAAGCTTTGAAGATTTTTCCATTTGAAAATAGATGCAAATTCTTTCACTGGTGACTTCTTATTTTTTTATTCATAGCTCCCTTTTTTATTCCCTATTATATAATCTAAGGCTAATCTAGAGTTTAATAAATTTATATTTCATGAATTTTCATTATTTTAGTTTGCATGTAATTTTATTTGGTTAGTCACATTATTTATGTGTCTCTTTAAGACATTCAAAATAAACATGTAGAAGACACCTTTAATCAATTTTTTAATTAATTAAATGTCAAGGGGACACTTATAATATTTTATTACTATGCCATCCTTTCTTGATGTTATAAACTGTTATCAACCAAATTTTCACCCTAAGGAGAGCTACTCAAGCCTCCTTAAATTTGGAATAACATGGTGTTACAACCCACCAAGTTGTATTTAATAAAATACAATAATTTAAAAAAAAAATTAACTTAACATTCATTCCACCAAATAAAACAATACAATATATCTAAAACATAACTAAGAACAATAGTACTTCTAATTGAAATACCACATATATTATTAATCTTATACATCTCCAAGTAAAGTAAATACAATAGGACATAGTTACAACTGGTCTCATAATACAACTACTATTCAAGTACGACAAATACATAATACAATTACATTTCCTTTAGGTATTAAACCTAATACAATAAATAGATGCCAAGCTCTTCAAAGCTTGAGTCGATCCAACTCATGTATCACTAATAATCTCAAGTGTTGTTTCCAGGTAAATACTACATTGGGGAGGAAGAGCATCATCCGAGTGCTTTTCCACACCAACCATAGACCAACAATCCTCCACACAATTTTCTATTAAGGAATGGACCTCATTTTACAAATAAGTAGATAAAATGTTAAGAGAATTCATAGAGATGTGCTAGTACTCCATGTGCTTTTAAGATTTATACTACATGATGTGTATCATAAAGAAAATATGTTTCTAACATGACATCTCACAATATTTAAATCAAACATATGAAATGACAATGTATATCTAACATTACTTTGGACAAATTTCTCAAATAACATAAGACCATCTAGACCGGTCAATTTAATCACATACCACTTGATCAGACTATGTATTGGTGGTGTTACCTAGGCGGGTGGAGTCTACCTCACTACCTATTAGCATATTCAATATGATTTGTAATATAAACATATGTAACATAATATATTTCCAATATTCATGTAGCTTTTATCCTTTACTAGGAATAAAACAATCTTAAACATTCATTTTATTTCATAAATGTATAATGAATGTGAATACATGATATTAATACAATAATAACACTTTGAAAAAAACACATTTGTAAACAAGATCATAATCTAAAACATGATAATAATACATATTTTACAATGTTAGATAACACAACCATGATAGATCATATTGTCTGGGTATGCTCTAGTCAAGGTTCATAATTCCTCCTAGTTCAGGTTACATATTTGTTAATACAAACTTATTTATTTGGTTATAATCCCAACCAATTATAATTTTCATTATTTTATTATGAAATAAACATGTTTAATATAACTTGTCTTTTATAAGTTAAACATCAGTTTAGAGCATTTGATTGTAAATCATTGCAAGTTTCTGATATATATCAAGCTCTAAGGCAATTCTAAGTTTTATTTCAAAGACCTTTGGGTATTATCCCTACATACATCAAATATGAAAGATTAATAATTATGCATAAACAAAAGCACTTTAAGTATTAATTATATTATTTTAAAAGGACTTTAAGAAATCTTCCAGAACTCTTATATTTCCTTTACTAAGGCATATGTCAAAATTCAATCAAATTTACATATAATATATAGACCTAAGTAGTGACTATGCCATTAATATTCAAAACCATAAAAGTATAACACAATCCAAAGAAAAGATTATGATGCAGACCAAAATAGTAATCAGTAACTAAGGCAGAAAATACACATCCAAAATTAGTGGGATGCTATATTGTATAAAATAAAATGCAGGTTTCAATTATTAAACCATTGACCTATCAATTGAAACATAGGAAAATAATTTAAAGCTTAGGCCACTAAATTTAAACACAAACTCCTAGAATGGAATGCAAGTCTAGAAAGAATAGGATGCAACCTTAATTATATAATGAGGCACTGCCAATAATTGAAATAACTCACTGAATAATTGTTATGAATTATTGCCCACTATATCTAGGCATAGTCTTTAAATGGGAAATGCAAATCATAAATAAACATGTAATCTTAAATGGCTAGTCATAGGCCTCTTATTAAAAATTCAATGATTTTTATATAAAAAAGGACACAGGCCATATAAATACACGTGGACCTATTCAAATGTGACACTGGCCTATTGAATTAAGATGCAACCCTATTTAAAACCAAAAATAGGCTATAAATCAAAATAAACATAGCCTCTATTTAATAAAATGAGATGCTAGTTTTAAGATAAAATTTTATCCATAAAAGATACTTAGAACACATGTTTATAAAACTAAACATTGGCTCAAGGAATACATGCAAACAAGCTAGTATGGGATATGGCTATTAAATAAAATAAAATATAAGCTTATAAAGAAATAATATGCAGTATAAAATGCAACTCTCTTATTTTGATATGTAGGCTTGTATCTTCTAGATGTAGGCTTAAATAGAATAAAATAAACATAAACTCTTAGAATGGGATGCGAGTCTATAAGGTGTGGTGTAATATATACAATTATACTTAGGTCTTAAGAAGACAAAATACAACTTTACAAATTAATACGCTACATGTACTATTTGAAATGCAACATATATGTATTGAAAAATTACATATATAAAATAAGATGTAACCTTTAATAAGAAATTTCACATAGTCCCAAATGCATCTCTCCTATTTATAATACAGGTTATTCAAAGCTACACAGGTATATTTCCTATATGTATAAATGTAGGTCTAATCAAGCTACACATAGACCTATCCAGAGGTAAAAATAAAGGTTTAAACACTTGTAGGAAAGCTTAATGAATTATTACACCAACTCATGGAAATATGTATTATTAAAAGAGTGAGATGCCCTTAAAATTATAATGCAACACTAAATATATCAAAATTATAACACAAGCCAATAAAATAAAATGCCACCATCATGAGTGATATGTAAGTTTGAATAAAGTAATTACATAACCTACCTTGAATAAATGTTGAAGATTTCACCTTTCTCTTCTTTTCCTCAAATTTCCCTCTTTCAATTCTCCTATTTCCTCTATGTCTCTTCGTCTATCTAAATTCTAACAATTAACTTTTATTTATAAAACTCACTTACCCTTCTAATTTTTACACCCTCCTTGTATGCTTCTCTCTCTTGATTTTACCCCATGCATGTCATAATTAACTCACCTTCTATTATCTTCATCATATTTAAAACATACAATTTTAAATTACTATGCCATTTCCCCCATGTTCTCTCAATATGAACTTAAGTTGACTCAATAATTAATTATATCTATTTTCCTAATTTTCAATTTATTTCCTACATGTAAATTCAAGATTAACTTAAATTTCATTAACTTAACTTTAAAATCTTAAGATAATTCAAATTCTAATAAAACAATATTTACAAGGCTAAATAGATATTTAAGTCATTAATTTATGCTTATTGTCAGATAATCATAACTACGATAATTCATATCTATATATCAATTAATTATTTATTTTCTTGATTTAAATTTGAAAATCAAGTTAATTAGAATAAAAAATTTAATGCATATTTAAAACTAAATCCACTCTCACAATTATAATAATAAATAATATTTCTTAATTATACAATAACATTTTATGCATATCATTTAAAATATAATGTACATGTGTGTAGAGTCACTATCAATTTCCTCTAATATTCTTCCAATTGTCCCATCTAGCCCATCTCTTTGATGATGCTCTCCCTCATCAAGCTCTGAGGGTAGGATCTATCCTACATCCACATTGCAACAAGTAGGTAGTTAGTCTAATTCATCAAAAATATCATTAATGATAAAAAACTAAAAAATACATATCCATAATATACAAAATATAACATATAGTTGTCATAACATGTATACTAATCAATAATATTACTATCCCATTTTATTATGTCATAAAGCTCAAATCAAATCAATAATAATCATATATTAACCATACTAATCAATGTATTAAATGTTTATAAGTCATAGGGTGAAATCGGGATGTAACATCCTCCCCCTAAAATTGATCATCAACCTAATGACACTTATTCAACAATAGTTTTGAATATCAAAATAGTTTAACAAAATTTTAAAAAACATAGTATCAAGTATCTATCATGCAAAAAAATGTGGAAATGGCCTTAAAAACTCATCATAGTCTTCCCAAGTAACACTATATTTATATTATTGGTCCCAAAAGACCTTACACTAAGACACCTCTTTATTACACAAACATAGTTTATGAGTGTCAATTACTATGATTGGTTCTACCACGACCACCCTAAGATCCAAAACTTGCAATGCATTCCAATCTAAAACATGTGATGGATCAATTATATACTTGTTAAGATAAGATACATGGAAAATATTATGTAATAAAGTTAAGGATGGTGGCAATGCAAGCTTATACTCAACAAGATTGACCACTTCTAACACTTTGAAAGGTCCCACATATCTTGATGATAGTTTTATTGACTTCCTAAATCTAATCAAACTCTTCTATAGCTTAAACCATAAGAACCCTTTGTCACCAATAAAAAACCTCCTATCTTTCCTCTTTAGATCAATGCATCTCGTCTATCTATCATTGGCCTTAGCCAATATCTACCTGATTATCTTAACTTGATCTTCCATATAAAAAATCATCTTTGGCCTGAAGACTACCATGTCCACTAACCTATCCTAACTGATTGGTGTCCTACACCTCCTTCTGTATAGTGCCTCAAAAGGAGCTACCTTCAATGTTGACTAATATGAGTTATTATATAAAAACTATCAATATAAGATAATCTTCCCATTTGTATTGGTGATTCATGTAATACATACATAGAAGATCTTCTAAAACCTGATTTACATGCTCAATCTGACCATTTGTCTTTGGTTGATATGTGGTACTAAAATTTAACTACGTACTCAAATTTGAGTTTAGAGTAACCCAAAACCTAGAAGTCATCTTTGGATCATGATCCAAAATTATTTTCTTTAGGAATCCATGCAACCTATACACTTCCTTTACAAAACTCTTTACAAGGGTAGGTGCATCATCTATCAAGTTGCTTGGTATGAAATGATCCACGTAGATTAGTTTATCCACAACTACTAAGATCATATCATGCCTACTCCATGAAATTGATAAACCTTGGACAAAGTCCATACTAATCACTTGTTACTTCCACTCTGGTATATCATGTAGATATAACAATCTAGCTAGGTGCACATGTTCATCTTTTCCTCACTGACGTTCTAGACAATATGACACAAAATCTACCACATCTTTCTTGATTCCCTTCCAAAAATACAAAGGCCTAAGTTCTGTCATGAGTTTGGTTATTCCTAGATGTACTAAATATGGGGCATTATGTAACTCTTTCGACATTGTGATCCATAGATTCTCTCAATCTAGCACATACATTCTCCCATTAAAACACAAAAGACCTTCAATCTAAAAACTAAATCCTTATATCAAGGATTCTAAGCATTATCAAATAAAGCTTTTCTAACCTGATCATAGTATTCATCTCTTGGTGAGAACTTAACCACTTGATCTTTGAAAGTACTCTTGATATTAGCTACACCCACTATGTATATTCTATGATTTAAAGCATTATCTACTCTATTCTCTTTACCTTTGATGCAATTGATATCAAAGTCATAGTCAGAAAAAAAAACTCTAACTAATGTCTTTAATGAGAATTTAGATTTGGTTAAATGAAGATATATTTGAGTCCTAAGTTATCAGTCTTGAGATCAAATGTTTTTCCCAACAAATAATATCACTAAACTTAAAAATCATGAATAATTGCTTCAAGTTCAATATCATGAGGGGTATAATTCACCTCATGAGTTTATAGCTTCCTTGATCCAAAAGCTACTACTACACCATATTGCATAAGGAATCAACCTAAACCCTCTCCTAATGCATCTATCATCAATGAAAAATGACCATTAGGATTAAAAAATCTCATAACTGGTGATGACATAAGCCTTCTTTTCAACTTTTGAAAAGCTACTTCACATTTCTCTCACTAAACAAACTTTTGGTTCTTCCTTTGCAAGGAGGTAATTGGATTAGCTATCTTGGAAAACTTTGGAACAAACTTCCTATAATAACTTGTTAACCCCATGAAACTCCTTACCTCATGCACTTTTTTAGGTTTTAGACACTCCATAATGTCCCTTATCTTAGAGGTATCTATAGAAATACCATCTATAAAAATAATATTCCCTAGATATTTCACTCTCTTGGAATAATTCACACTTAGACAACTTGTCGTACAACTTGTGCTTTCACAACCATTGTAGAACTAATTCTAGATGTTATAGGTGTTCCTCTTCATTCTTAGAATATATAAGAATGTCATCCAAAAAGACCAAGACAAAGTGATCTAAATAGTCTCTCAACACATTGTTCATGATATTCATTAATGTTGTTGGTGTGTTGGTTAACCCAAAAAGTAACACCATGAACTCATAATGCCCATAATGAGTTCAAAAAGCTATTTTTGTAATATCCTCATCCTGAATCCTCAAATAATGATATCCTACTCAAATATATATCTTTAAAAATATCATTTCTCCATGCATTTGATCAAAAAGATCATCTATGTGAGGTAGCAGATACCTATTTTTGATAGTTTCCTTGTTCAACATTCTATAATGATGCAGAGTCAAAGAGTACCATCCTTATTCTTCACAAAAACAACTAGTGTACCCCATGGTGACATAATAGGTATAATGAACCCTTTTGAAAATAGTTCTTGGAGTTGAGCCTTCAATTCAACCAACTTAGTGGTTGTCATCCTATATGGTGCCTTAGTTTGTGGTTCCAATCTAGGTATGATGTCGATAGAGAAATCAAACTCACATTGAGGAGGTAAACCTTGTAATTATTTAGAAAACACATCATTAAAATTTATAAGAAATGGATAATCTTGTAGATATGGTTCTATAGATTCCTCAATTTCATTTATCTTGATGATAAATGCTTGGTACCCTTTTGCTTGAGCCTTCCTTAGTTGCATTATAGAAATTTACTTGAGTCACAACTCTCTCTTTTATCCCTAGATTTGTGTCTAATTTCCAAGATCATCAAGACACTCAAATTTATTTAAATAGAAGTAAAATTTGGCCTTGTGCTTAGCAATCCATTTGAATCTTAGGATCACATCATATAACTCTAGTGGTGCTACATATAAATCCACTATAATTGAAAATTCAGGTAACTCAATTACTACTTCAACTAGACACTTATCATCCATGACTTTTGAGTCATTCCCATATTGTATCGACCATACATTTTCCATATATATATCTTTTATATAAAATTTTCTAAGCATTTTAGGAGCTATAGAACATTAAGTAATGCCTATATCTATCAAAATAAAAAATGGATGTACAAACAAAATACCTAACAACTCTATGGGTGATGCTTGAAATTAAACTTATCGATTATCAATTACTGCATGAATGCACTACTAAAAATTGCCCTGTTGAGTATTAGGAATTTTTATCTTTGACTTAAAATGAGGAAATTCATGAGCATAATGATTTCATTTTTAATTGAAAAAACTACTTGGTGGTCCTTTTATTTTAGTTTGAGTGTTTCCTTGGAAACCACCTTTGGATCCATTGCATGATTTCTTATTACTAGTTCTATTGTTGAATTTAGTATTCTAGTTATTAGGTTGACCCTACAAGTCCCATCTCTTCTAATTCTAATTGCTCTTTAAAGCTAGCCTAGAATTCCCAAACCTTTTCTTAAACTTTTCCATGGCCTATGAAAGAGACTTCAACTTTTTCTCCTACTTCACTACCTTCTCAAAAACCTAGTCCATGGTGGTAGGTCCATAAACATATACCTCACAACCAATTTAGGGTTTTAATCTCATGATAAAATTCTTAATTTTGAACCTTTCATTAACTTAGTACTGAGGTATGTACTTCAAAATTTTGGTGAACTACTCCTAATAATCATTTGCCATTGAGTCCCTTTACTTTAGATTCTAAAAATATGTGAGTTTCTGATCAAAATAGAGTTGTGATAGCCACCATGACCTAAACAACATCACAAACTTATTCTAGGTTATGGTATTTGAGTTAAGGTTTATCTTCATATTTTTATTATCCCACCAAGTAGCTACTTCACTATCCAACTCGTAAGCTCCCCAAACTATTTTGATGACTTTGGAGTAGTTTCAAATCTTGAAATACTTATCCATCTCTATCAATCATGCCTCAACTCCATCACCTAGAATAGTTCCATTAAAATTAGGTGCATTCACCTTTTTCATGTCCCTTGAAAACTTTGTAGCTACCCAAACTCTCACATTTTGATGGTTTTTTGGTTCATTGACATGCTCAATAAGTACTTCCTAACATTCTTCCTTTCATTGGCCATGAACTTCTTATTCTAAGGTTGTGATTTAATCCTTAATATAATTCATGGCTATGAGAATCTAATCCAACTTTATTGAATTCTTGGTGATAATCAAGTTGGGATCAATGGGAGGGTTGTTATCATTGACACATGAAGGACCCTCACCTGATGCTCTTATTTGCACCATTCTTCTTTCTCACTAAAAATAAGGATACGAAAATGTTAGTAGACTCAATCAGTCCTAGAGTTTGAGCCCGGGATTTGATACATGTTACAACCCCTCAAGTTGTACTTAAGAAAATATAGTAATTTATTTTTAAAATAATTAAATTAAAATTCATTCCATAGAATAAAACACTAAAACATAACTAAGAAAAATAGTAATTCTAATTCAAATAACACATACAATATTAATCTTTTACAACTCCAAGAAAATTAAATAAAATAGGACACAACTATGGCTAGTCTCATAATACAACTCTTATTCAAGTGTAACAAATACATAATACTATTACATTTCCTTTAGGCATTTAGTCTAATATAATAAATAGATACCAAACTCTCTAGAGCTTAATTCGGTCCAACTCATGTATCATTAATAATCTCAAGTGTTTTCTCTAGGTAAGTAATGTAGTGGGGATAAATAATCATCCAAGTTATTCTCCACACCAACCATGAACCAACAATCCCCTACATAATTACCTGTCAAGGAATGGCCCTTCCTTCATGAATAGGTAGATAGAACAATGTGAGAATTTAGAGAGACATGTTATTACCCCATGTGCTTGTAATATTTATACTACATGACATGTATCATAAATAAAATATGTTTCTAACATGACATCACATAACATGCAAATCAAACATATGAAATGATAATATATATCTAACATTACTTTGGCCAAGGTTTTCAAATAATATACGATCATCTAGACTGATCAATTTCATCAAACACCACTTGATCAAACTATCTATTGGTGGTGATATTTAGGCTTGTGGAGTCTATCTCACCACCTATTATCATTTTTAATATGGTTTCTAATATAAACATATATAACATAGTATATTTCCAAGATTTATGCATATTTTCTCCTATACTAAGAATAGAAAAATATTAAACATTCATTTTATTTCATCAATGTATAATGAATGTGAATATGTGCTATTAATACAATAATAACAATTTGAAAAAAATAGATCTTCAAACAAGATCATAATCTAAAATGTGCTAATAATACATATTCTATAATGTAAGACAACACAACCATAACAGATCATATCGTCCAGGTATGCTCTACTCAAAGTTCATAATTCTTATTAATTCAAGTGACATATTCATTAATATAAACTTATTTATTTTCTTCTAATCCCAACCAATTATAATTTTCATTATTTTAGTATCAAAAAAACATGTTGAATATAACAACTTGTCTTGCTTAAGTTAAAGATTAGTTTAGAGCATTTAATTGTAAATCATTACAAGTTTCTGACATATATCAAGTTTTAAGGCAATTTTAAGTTTTCTTTCAAAGAACTTCGGGTTTTATCCCTATATTCATCAAGCATGAAATATTAATGCTTATGCATAAAAAAACACTTTAAGTATTAATTTTGTTATTTTAAAAGGACTCTAAGAAGTCTTCTAGAACTCTTATTTTTCCTTTACTAAGGTATATGCCAAAATTCAATCAATTTACATATAATACGTAGACCTAAGTAGTGACTATGCCATTATTATTCAAAACCATAAAATTATAATGCAATCTAAAGAAATGATTATGATGCAGAACAAAATAGTAATCAACAACTAAAGCAAAAAATACACATCTAAAGTTAGTAGGATGTTATCTTTTATAAAATAAAATGTAGGTTTCAATTATTAAACTACTGACCTATCAATTGAAATGCGGGTAGATAATTTAAAGCTCAGGACATTAAATTTAAACACAAACTCCTAGAATGGAGTGTAAGTCTAGAAATAAAAAGATGCAACCTTAATTATATAATGAGATGCTGTCAATAATTGAATTAACTCATTGAATAATTTCTATGAATCATTACCCACTATATCTAGGCATAGTCTTTAAATGGGAAACCCAGGCCATAAATTAAAAAACATGCAATATTAAATGGCTAGGTGCAGAACTCTTATTAGAAATTCAATGCTTTTCATATAAAAAATAACACATGCCATATAAATACATGTGAACATATTAAAATGTGATGTTGGCTTATTGAATTAAGATGCAATCATATTTAAATCCACACATAGGCCATAAAGCAAACTAAATATAGCCTCTATTTAATAAAATGAGATGTTGGTTTCAAGATAAAAATTCATCCATAAAAGATATTTAGAACACATGTTTATAAAACTAAACATTGGCTCAAGGAATACACTTAGACAAGTTAGTATGGGACACAACTATTAAATTGAATAAGATGCAAGCTTATAAAGAAATAATATGTGCAATCTAAAATGCAACTCTCCTATTTTGACATGTAGGCTTGAATATTCTAGATGCAAGCTTGAATAGAATTAAAAAACTTCAGACTCTTGGAATGGGATGTAAGTCTATAAGGTGTGGCACAACATATATAGCTATACTCAAATCTTAAGAAGATAAAACACAGCTTTATAAATTAATATGTTGAACTTACAATTTTCAAATGCAACATGTATGTATTGAAACACAATATATACAGAATAAGATGTAGCCCTTAATAAGAAATAACATGAAGTCCCAAAATGCATCTCTCCTATTTATAAAATAGGTCATTCAAATCTACATATAGGTCTATTTCTTGTATATATAAACATAAGTCTAATCAAGCTACACACAGTTCTATCTAGAGGTAGAACGTAGGGTTTAAACATTTATAGACAGGCTCAATAAATTATTATGTTGACTCATAGAGTTTTAATGCTAACTTAAAACATAGAAATATGTATTCTTAAAAGAGTGAGACACCATTAAATGTAGAATGTAGCACTAAATATATCAAAATTATAATGCAAGCTAATAAAATAAAATGCCACCATCATGAGTGAGACGTAGGTTTGAATAAAGTAATTATATAACCTACCTTGAATATTTGTTGAAGATTTTTCCTTTCTCTTCTTTTAAATTTCCCTCTTCCAATTATCCTACTTCTATTGTGTCTCTTCATTTATCTAAATTCCAAAAATTCCCTTTTATATATAAAACTCACTTCTAATTTTCATATCCACTCCTTACATGTTATCTCTCTCTTGATTTTACCCCATGCATGTCATAGTTAACTCACCTTCTATTATCTTAATCTTATTTAAAACATGAAATTTTAAATTACCACACCATTTTCCCCATGTTCTCTCAATATAAACTTAAGTTGACTCAATAATTAATTATATCTATTTTCCTAATTTTCATGTAATTTCTTGCATGTAAATTCAAGATTAAATTAAATTGCATTAACTCAACTTTATAATTTCAAGATAATTCAAATTCTAATAAAACAATCTTTACAATGATAAATAGATATTTAAGTCATTGATTTTGTCTTATTGCTAGATAATCATAACTATGATAATTCATATCTACATAACAATTTATTATTTATTTTCTTGATTTAAATTCAAAAATTAAGTCAATTAGAGTAGATAAATCTAATTCATATTAAAAACTAAATCCACACTCAAAATTATAATTAAAAACAATATTTATTAATTATTCACTAACATTTTACTCATATCATTTAAAATCTAATGTGTATGTGTGTAGGGTCACTAGCAATTTCCTCTGATATTCCCCTAATCTTCCCATCTAGCCCATATTATATAATGATGCTATCCCTCATCAAGATCTAAGGGTAGGATATATCCTACATCTACCTCAAAACAAGTAGGTAGTTAGTTTGATTCATCATAATTACCACTTATGATGCATAAACTAACAAATACATATCTACAATGTACAGAATATAACATATAGTTGTCACAACATTATACTAATTAATTATATTACAATATCATTTTAGTATATGTTATAAAGATCAAATCAAATAAATAATAATCATATATTAACCATACTAATCAATGGATTAAAGGTTTATAAGTCATAAGGTGACATTCAGATGTAACACACGGAAACACCTCATATGCTGTAGGTAACAATTCTAAGAAGTGATTATATAGATTATGGGATAGATCCCATGTAAAATACATAAAACTAATCAGTAAACTACTTGATTTAAATTAAAATAGATAGAATGAGATTAAAGACTAATACAATAGAGGTGATGCACCAATGTAAACTCTAGAACTTACTCAAAATTACACTATGGAAAATAACTACAAAATTGATCTCAAAATCTAAGGTTCATTTAATAATAGTGTTTCAATATGAATGTATAATATAGTGTAACTTTCAAGGAAGATGACTAATAAACTTGATAGTAGACACTAATAATATTCCTTACACTTAAAATCACACAAAGCTACCAGCTACACATCATATGACCTACTCTAAGGTATATTTCTTAGAAAAAGAATGAGAAAGATATATGAATGTAAGGAAAGAGAGATATCACTTATAATTCCACAAAAAAACTAATCCATACAATTATGAAAGTATTAAAGAGAGCTAGAAACTAGTTTGAACTCTTTATTCCAAAGGCAAATCAATATTCAATTCATCAAAGCTTCAACATACCAATATTTGGATAGATCATAAATGCCAAAAATGCAACATATATAGAGAATGAATGTGTTTGTGTGTGTGTGTGTGTGTGTGTGTGTGTGTGTGTGTGTGTGAGAGAGAGAGAGAGAGAGAGAGAGAGAGAGAGAGAGAGAGAGAGAGAGAGAGAGAGAGAGAGAGAGATGACAAGTGTTTCTCATAAAATATCTAGTTAAAAACAAGAAGGTAGTTTTATAACATTCCTAAAAACTCCTCTTTGACATGTGTTGAATTTCTTGATCATAGCTTTCAAGAGAGTTGGCTTAGGAAAGTTCAATGGTTCATCATTCACTCAAAACTACCCATCTTAGATTGTGAAGAATGATAAATGGAATTATTTGATCATCAATTAACTATGAAATTCCTTAGTTATTCTTTTTTAAAACCTAGCATTAATTTCAAGACCTCTTATGCTGATAATTTAGTGGTAATCATCACATAGCTCTTTAGGTGTCTTGAAACCCATTAGTTCTACTATGCCTCTCCTTTGCTCAAAAGGCTCAAAACTTGATTTAATATTCATGAGTGTACTATATATACATTTAAGGTTTATTTTAATCATAAAATACTTAAACCAATCCATTTAGATCCATCAAAGACTCCCAAAGACCTCATTTTACACCCAAATCTTGCATTTCCCTTCAATTCCTTATCCTAAAAACACACAAAGTTCCTTGTGTAGGACAATATATGGATGAAATTAGGAAAATAGTCATAGATTTGATTACCCAATATGATCTTAAATCTTCATGCCAGATTTCATGACCCAAAACTGAGTGGAAACACACTTATTCACCTGATCTCTCTATCTCTCTAATTAGGCCTTAATTAGGTCTCTAGGCTTAAAAACTGAGATTTTACTCAAGACTTACCCCACACGTGTGAAACCAAAAATAAGTGTTTTATTAAATTTTAATACTTGATTAACATTATCCATGTCAAATTTGGGATTTTGAAATCTTGTGTAGATATGAGAACCATGAAATGGCCAAAAACCTTAGCCTTTCACAAGCCATTTTCACATTACCTTCTACAATCAAACCTATAATAGCACTTTTAGGGTGACATGCATGTATTTTTGTACCTAAATAGGTATAATATACCTCAATACATATTTCCCAATGGTTTGCATCTGTCCATGAGATCAAATACCTTGTTTTGAGCTCAAATACTTACAAAAACATAACATTTAATGCATCTGTATAGGTGTAGGTACAAGTAAATGTCATGGTGATATTATTAATAGAGTTAATAATGATGTACAAGTGGTTTAAACATCAATACAACTCATTTTAGGAAATTTGAAGGCTAATTTCTCTCATTAGGTTCTTATTAGGGTTTAAAGTGGTTCAGGTTCTTAATGATTGTTCATAAACCTTAGGGCCTTAAATCCTAAACCAATTCCAAAAACATTAAGTGAAAAAGTGTATCCAAATACCCCTAGGTTATTATGATCCCATTCATATTTTTCATACAATTCTAAGCTTGAGAAAGTGCTCTTCGAGTCTCTACTATGCCCTTGAAGAGTGATTTGTAGTCTTAACCATTTTTCATAAAGGTTAGAGACCTACACCAATATCTAATGCCATAAGTTTGGAGTATGGGGACCCATTAACCATCTATAAAAACCATTGGACCAAATTCACAAGTTTAGGGTTAACCTTAGAAAAATAAAGTTTGTCTTAGATTGTAACTTGCTCCTAGAAGAGCTCAAGAAGGTTTTATAGGCCTAAATATTCATTTTCTTGTCTTGATTTTCCTATGGATCCTTCTCTAGGTTTTTCTGACATCATAATTAATTCCTTATTTCCCTCAAATTCCCATTTACCCTCAATAAATCACTCTTTTCATGAATGTACACATAGGCATGTGTGTTTGGTTTTAGGCTTACCAGGCCTAAACAAACATATCAACTTTGACAATATTTTCATTGACTTTGAGGATCATATGGAATCATACTAACACAAGACATTAATTTTAATTTGAGTTGTCTTACATCATATCTCTTTTTATTTCAAAAAAAATAAACATATTTCAACAAAAATAGGCAGGCATGTAAGAGCACTTGACTATGTGACTGTAGCATTTTAAAGTGACTCTGTCTTGATCATTTTATTTGATAATTATTTTTAGGTTTCTATTTAATTCTAGTTATTACATTCAATTTCTTATTAACCTAAACTTAAAGTCCACTATTGTGTATTACACCTTATTCTCAAGTTTGGAACCAACTTGACCTTCTAAGACCAACCTCTAGGTAGTCATTTAGAGTTTGACAACATTTTAGAGTTTAGAATCTCAATACAAATCACTGAGCAAAGTAATAACCTTTTTTATAATATTTTTAACTTATTTTTCTTATTTTATACCTTTGCAACTTTTCTAAGACCCTACATCCTCACTTGCATACACTTTCTCTCGTATATCTACTCAAGACATGGCTATAAGTGATCAAGAGGTGGATGTGTTTTAAACCATTAATAAATCAAACCTCCTCATTAATCACATGGTTTTATTACAATATTTATATCTCATACATACACTTTAAAATGTTCTTCATGTTGACTTGAGGTCTTAAATGCTCAAACTTTGTTATTCTACCTGTAGGTGTCACTAGGGTATCTTGAGCATTGGTTTTTTAGGTCACAACTTCTCCATTGACATTGATAATTATCTAAGTGTATGGATACTACATTTCCTTCATTATTTAGGCCTTCAAACCAAAATATTAGTGCAAATTTCAATACATTTGTCTTAAAATACAAACCTATAGGTATGCATACCTGTAGGTCTACATTTTTCATGTCTTAAGCCTCTCATGGTGATTGGACTGATATCTTCTAGCCTGAGATCATTTATTCATTTCTTCCTTACCTTTCTTATTAGGTCATGATATTTGTATCACTCTAAAAATGCAAGACAAGACCTTTTTACTCTAATTTTGTAGGCAAACTCATAACAAAGTCTTCAAGCTAGGAGTATGAATGCTACTTGGAGGGATGGTATATAATGATCAATCAGATTAGAAATCTTTGAATGAGATAATAATGTGGTTAAAACATTTAACCATCTCTTGTATAGATTAAGCACTATCATATCCTCCAAAACTTGAAATGCAAACATGTAGCATGTTTCACATGGAGACTTCTCTTGAAGTAATTGATGTTCACACATGTGAGTTTGATGGAAACAAATGTGAAAAGGTTATGCATATCCATAAATAACTTATAAAATAATCATCATAATCCAATGATCTCCAAACTATATGAAATTAGTATAAAACATGAACATGTGAGGTTTACTAGGTATTTTGTCTGGATATCTTGTTAGTGATGGTTCATATAATGCATCCCCTTAACCTTAAAATATTTAAATGAATATTAAGCCCATGATGGGTCCCTCTTATTCCTAATAGCATTTGGCCCAATTCTTCTATATGTTCATGAAACAAATTTATAAACTTCTGGCCTTTTTGAGCTTGTGAAGAGATTGACTAAGATTTTGACCAATTTCCTACATCTATTGACCTCTCAAAACTTGTTTTTAAATGTGAATGGATTGAAGAAGTTTAAAAGAAATTATTATACACATTTTCACCTAAAGGTGGACTCTTAGATTTGTACAAGTGACTAAAAACTTCCACCTTTTGAATGATTCTCTATCTTTAGATGTTATACTAAAAGTTTCTCTAAATCTGACCATTTTCTAACCACCTTCAGACACCATGCACATTATAATATCTCTTGAAGTATTTGTCCTTTGGAAAAGTATGTGAAATTCTTTAAATTTGGCTTGGAAAGTGACTTGATAAAACTTAGGGTGCATTGACAAGCATGGTGTAAGACTAATGCATGAATATATGAAAGGACTATTTCAAATAATTTGGACTTATACCCACTAAAGTGGAGTGGAGAAATTTTTCTCCAAAAATAATTTCATATATTCTAAATAAATTACAATATTTCAAACCATTTGGACATAGATCATTTTGAATGAATTGGATTATTTTGAATAATTTGGACTTATTCTCACTAAAGTGGAGTGGAGAAAATTTTCTCTAAAAAATAAATTTCTTATATTCCAAATAAATTGGAGTGTTTAAAACCATTTGGGCATAGATCATTTTGAATAAATCAGGCTATTTTAAATAAAATGGACTTATACCCACTAAAGTGGAGTGAAGAGAATTTTCTCCAAAAATAAATGTTATACTCGAAATAAATTGGGTTGTTTCAAAGTATTTGGGCATAGATCATTTTGAATAATTTAGACTTATACCTATAAAATGGAGTGAATAATATTTTCTCCAATTTTTTTTTTTTTTTTTTTTTTTTAAATTTCAAATAAATTAGATTGTTTCAAACCATTTGAGCATAGAATCATTTTGATTAAATTGGGCTATTTTAAATAATTTAAAATTATACCCACTAAAGTGGAGTGGAGAATATTTTCTCCATAAATATTTTTTCTATATTCCAAATAAATTGAATTATTTCAAACCATCTAAGATCAAATCATTTTGAATAGATTGGACTATTTCAAACTTGTGGCACCCTTCTATGCCTTTATACCGATCATTGATCCTTTGAATTAGCTTCCATTACTTCCATTACTGGGACACATGGCATCATTTGAGTGGCTAAATTATGGATGAAAACATATTAAGAATACTAGTTCATCTACATAATAAAATATATTGACAATATTTTGTTGTTCATTGGGAATATCTTCATGAGAAAGTGTCAATATACTAATTCAATAATTTCAAGGAATCTCCAACTATAAATCAAATTGCACTTACCCAAATCAAAGTAATTCTAAATTAGAATCGATTATTTTGAAATTGATTGAACAATATTTGAAATAATTTAGAATTTATTTGTATGAAATTGATGATAGTGTTTATTAATAGAATTATAATTTATAATCAATAAATAGACTTGAAATAATCAAGCGAAGTTACATCTTTCTTAACATTGATTCATAGCTGTTGGCATGAATTTTTTGCTTTGTCCCAAGAATGTGATGATTGACATCACTTTTATTCTCCAATACTTTTCATCTTTCCGACTTCCATTTCTAGTATATCTACTTGACATATCATAACTCATTTTCAATTTTGGATTTGTAACATAATTTTGAGAATTACAATCAATAAACAATGTGTTGGCAATTGAAAAAATCATCTCTAAAGGTCCCTTTAAAAATAACTTCATCCAATTTTTTTTATGTTTATAACGAATGGCTTAGAATATATTTTCCCCCAAATAAACATGAAATTTGAACTTTTGTAACCTATGGCTTGAATTAGTATCCTCAAATGATTGTCCTCTATCATTGACCAAATGCCAACGTGAGAAAAACACTATAGTGCCACCTTCAATTTTTTTTTGGAATGATCTCAAATTTAGTATGACATATTTTCTATTTTATAATCTTCTTTTTTTTGTATATCATGTATTTTAATATCTTTTATTTTGTGCACAATAAATAATATTAAGTCATCCAACCCCAAAATCAATAGTTTTTTAGAAGTCGATTTTAGATCCTCCTTTGAAATGTTTGTAATTTGTTAAAAAAGAAATGAATCATTTATTAACAATATTATATTATAATAAATATAACATGAAAATTTTCTAAGAAAATGTTTTACATGCTACTAGACTAGTTGTTGATGTGATTTTGATTTGCATTTACTAAACATAATGCATTTCATATGATTCATTTTTTTACATTTCTTTAAATCTTATAAAGATTCATATAAACACATATAAAAATAAATACATGCTTAGGCACATTGTAATTATAATACTCATTATATACGGATGTACCATTTTTATTGCCAATTTTGTAACATACATATGCATATAAAATTTCATATTGAATCTTTATAACTTGACCATGACTTTATCATATTCTGAAATAGTGTCATTTTGCCATAAATCATTTCTCATAAACGTTGATAGGAATTTAACATCGATCAACCAACATCTATATTATTAAATTAATGAAAGTATCAGTTGTTCTTATGCATACCAATACATATTTATATGTTTATGTAGCCCATCACAACAAACAAAATAGGATTCAATCTTCTAAGTCGTAGTTCAATATCACTAAATTCAAATGAATATACACCTTAATAGTTGAACCCCCTTCATATACTTCCAATAAGACACATCAAATTAAAAAATGTTTAAATCAATAGAAATATAATTGTTTCTATCAAAATATACTTTATTGTTTTTTATTGAAAAAGAATACATGGATATTTTGCATCAAAATTTATTGTATTGAAGACATAGTATAACACATATTGTGTTATTTTAAACTTGGTAAATTATACATGTAAGCAACATTTTAATGGGTAAGTTAAACATGTAAACAACATTTTAATGGGTAAATACTACCACATTAAGGTCTACATAATAATAAAATGAACTCACACTTCTAAATCCCATGTTGATGCAAGTCTATATTTTATTGTCTTCTACAATCTCCTCTCCATGAAAAAAATCCAATTGTAATGTGTTTAAATAAATAAAGATAATTAATATATTTTAGAATTGTATGAAATGGTATAATTATACATTTATTGAAAGGGGTTTTCACCTTTTTTTTCCTTTTTGTAGTTTGTATGGGTGCATTCTTTCATTAAAACTTTGGTTCTTTATTCCCTAAAAGGTATTATATAATGTAGTAATTAAAAATTCTCATTATTAATTGATTTGATATTTGTATTTTAGAAACATGTCTTATTGTAGAGTTTTGCCTTGTGTTGTTGTGGAGGCACCAACCTATAGGGCTGTGTCATGGGTGGTTATGTTGGAGACACAAAGTTATAGAGATGCATTATGAACTGTTTTAATTGAGACATAAATAGACGAGGAAATATTATGTCAGTATTATGAATCATTGACACATAAATAATTATATAATTGAAAAAATATGCATGATCTTATGTTACCTTATTCAACTTGTGATGTGTCACGTTCATTGATATGATCTTACGTTATTATTATTTCTTCACTTGCATGCATTGTCATTAATAATACACACTAAAATATTGGTAAGCTGTTAGGTTTGAAAAAACATACACACCAAAAGATTGTTAAGATGTTATATTTGGAAAATGAAGCATGATTATAAAATAAATTAAAATTTTTATGCATCTAGTACTGATCAAAGTGGTTACTCTTGTATTTTTTTCTCTGAATTTGTTAAACAATTTTGAAATTAAACATTAAAAATTATTTGTTCTTTAGTATCTATAATGCAAGATAAATTTATTTACAATTTTGTACAAGCACACACCAATCCAGATCCTATATATACCACTAGCATGCCACATGCATCCAAATCATTGAATGTAGAGATAAGTTTTTTCCAAAATATGTTATCTATTTAATTTTTGAATGGCCTTCATATTTTGTGTGAACCAATCATTTGAAATATTGGTATGTCTTTGTAGATGTCAAAACCTTCCTCTAATCTAATTTTTTATGAATGGAGGTTGAAAATTTTTAGCTAAAAATGAGTGGGATCCTAACAAAAATTGATAGCTTTAATATGTGTCTAATCGAATCCATAACTATCTAGACCCCATAGTATGACACATGTATCTTGCATGTAATGGAAATTACCAATACATAGATTTTTGAGAGAGGTTTGAATGGTAGAATAATGTTCTAGTTTGTGAATGATGAATACATTGAAGGCCTCAATAATAAAATTTTTAGTCAATGACTAAAGAAATAGGTGAAGATGTTCTTCCTTAAAAACTTCAATGAGATTTAAAAGATCAATAATTATCAAACCAACATTCAGACCAAGAATGAATATTTCACTAAAATATTCTAAATTAGATGGCCAAAAACATGGGTGCTCGTAATGGTAGCTAAATCTTTCTATATCTATCTCTGGAAGCTGACCTATATCATTATGTAAATAGTTTTTCAATATTATTAATTAATCTTGTGATAATTCTTCCCAACTTTTTTTATTTTTTGAAATACCTTCATTTAGGACACACAAATTATCAAACCTTTGGAAATTTTTTTATAATACTCCATTGCCTCTTCAGGTGTGATTGTTTGGTCTAGTGGTAGTGTCATATCATGGTTTATAGAAAAATATGAATTTTGTGATAATATGTTACTTTATAGCTTCAATTGTTTGCACCAATTATCCATGTTGTACCCAAAGGTTTTCAAGAAGGAAATAGACCATTTTTCCAATAAATCTGCTAGTTCTATTTTTTTTGGGTGTAAAATCCCTTAAATATTTCTAAGTAATTTTGTACCAATCATATTTAAATCTTATTTATCTGAACTAGGTAAAGTATCACTTTCAACTAAATCAAACACATTATCAAAACAATTTAAAATAGGTTGTTCCATGAAAATAAGACATTTTCTCTCCTACAGTTTTTGTGCTGAGGAGTTCATTTATGTGAATAAGTGTCTATCTTGTTCATGTATTTCTTTCTTCTTTTTCTTCCCTATTTCAAGATTCTTCCAACCTCATAGTTTGATAAGACCACATGCAGACTGAAATCTTTCTACAAATGAAGCCTTATAAATTGTTTCATTGTCTTCATTATATTGGTTACATATTTTGTGCACAGTATGGAATGGAGTACAAGTTTTTAGAAATCTTGCCCTTCTAATAGAACATTTATTTCTCAATTATTGTGAATTGTATTCTTCCTCTGAAAAAATTCTCTATTGTGTTGTAATTGTGTGTTGGCCATCTACAATTTTGAAGCTTACAATTTTTTCCTCCATCATATCTTCTAGGACTTACGATGATTCAATAATACAATCAGGGTTATTTAGATCAAAAGGAATTAACAAAGCATCCTTCATTAGAACCTCATTATGTTTTACAAATGAATGAACTATATCATTTACCCCTCTTTCATCTAGATTTATTATTTTTATATTAACATCCCCCAATTCATAAAGCCCTACAGGAATGTTCAAGGCATAATTACTAGAGGAAATATACCATGCAGAGAATTCACTATGTTTTTCATTAGAAGTTTGTGTCAACAAAAGTGTTCCAACATTTTGTTTAACCAAATTTTTCTCTACTAGTGTGAGTACTTGTATGGCCTCTTTCAAATATGTATACAAATATTTTTCCCTTACTTGTCTTGTTTTCTTCAATATTTTTTATGTCATGACTATAGGGTATCTTAAATACATGTTTGCATAGTAACAAGTAGAATAAGTTGTTGCCCCTTGTTCATATTTTTATTTCAACATATGTTGTATTATAATGACCAAATTATCTCTATCTATCAACCTAGACATTTTGAGGTTGTCATAGCTATTCAAATGAAACCCAAATGTTTCACAAGAAGGATAAAAATTAATTTTTATCAACTCCATTTTACTGGGTGTAAATTTATTAAAATTATTTGTAGCTCGATAGATATTTCCATCTTCTCTATTCCATACTTCCAATTGGAATTGAAGGGCATCTTTAAGTTTATCTTTATCATAGGCAAGGATTATTCCAATCATAAAAGATTCTTTTCCTGATATAGTGCTAAATAAGTATATATCTGCATGCATGTTTTGTGGATTAAACAATTCAAATACCAATTAGCAAGAGGAATTTTGTCACCACCATAAAATGGAAAATGTTGATGTAGATTTAATTTTAATTTTGGTATTTTAAATGGTACTCTATCCAAATTCTCTTGGAGTGAGGCCTTCTTCTACCTTTTATCTAAATTCTCTTCGAGTGAGGACTTCTTCTACCTTTTAAGTGTGGGAATTCCTTTTTTTCCCAAAGACATTATGCAAAGCAATTGAAATGATTTAAATATTGATCTTTTATAAAATACAAGTTGCATATTACATCAGTTAATGATTTTTTTTGTGTTTGAGTAGTGATTAAATATATATCAACAAATGTTAATTCTAAACTACAATACAAAATATATATTAAATATTTGTAATATATACATTAACTCTAACTTAAACTAATAAGTTATGACCAAATTGAAATTAAATTATGTTCACTAGCCAATATAATCTGATGGGCAAAGGAATCCACAAATATTTGTTTCAATGGATAAAGATGAGGGGAAGCATGTTTCTAATATGCGTCAAAACACCCATAAACAAGTAATTGTAAGGTATCTTGTAGGAGATAACTTTCAATCATGCACAAGAGTGAATTTTTATTACAAGACATCTCATAGGAGATATTTTCAAGTTAACCATGATGGCATTACAAGTGTAATTCAAGGCCCTTGAGGTAATCTCCTAGTGGACACCTCAAAATCACTTTCCTTCACCTTGAATGTATCTCCCAGTAGAAATTTCCTTCCTATTGAAATAACTATTAGTTGATGACTTCATAACTTGAAGGGAATTCTAATACTTGGGGGAGCACACATTTTAGGTCCTCCTATGTACATGATCTTTCCACCTCAATCCAGTTTAATAATTTTCCCTGTTACATTAATAGTTTTAGATATGAATAATTACCTTGTTATACCTCTAAAATTTTCCTTCACTTTGATGGTCTTAGGAGATACCTTTAAGTTACCCATGAAGGTATTATAAGGCTCTCAAAGGAATTTCCTATTGGATACCTCAAGATTGATCTTTCCTAGTGTTATTGAGGTTTATAATATCTTGAAGGTATCTCCTAGGAGATACCTTCAAGTTACCCAAGAAGGAATATCATAGTGGATATTGTTGATGCCTAAAAATATCAATCTTGATGAACAATTTCCTATGGAAAGCTTTACAGATGTGGGATGAAATTGTGATCAATGAAGCAACCTCCAAGATTCCCATGATGTTTAGAAGAAGCACTATGGCGACACATATCTCCCTCTAAAATACCTTTGGGATCATTCTTATAAATGGGGTCCACTTCCCTTGGCTAATGGCACACCTTTACTATAAATAATAAATCCCTTATTTCCTAAGGAGCACCATGATGAAGTGTGTCATCAGTAGAAGGGGCTGAGACTTAACCAAAAAATGAAGAAGGGGAACTTGAGAAAGAGTAGGCTGATGCACCACTCACTAAACTTCACCAAACATGATGAAAAAAAGGGTAACTGACCCAAAATTTTAAAATGTGGATTACAATCCATAGATACCTCAAGGTTGAACTTGCCCAATGTTATATAGGTCTATAAGGGATTTAATGAGATACCTTTTAACTAGGCACAATAGTTGATTTATTCTTCAAGGTATCTTCTAGGAGAAAAATTTGGCCTAGATATCTAATTTTTACTATATCAAACTTTTTGAGAGTGCTTGACTGTGTGTGTGCAACACCTACTTGCAACAAACATTAGTTCTAAAAACACTTATCCACAGAGAATCCATCTTCAAAGGTAAATCTTGAGACCATAGGGACTTTCTTTTCCACTCTATCCTTCCCCATATTTTGGAAGCTTCCCAGAGTGAAATTTTTTGAAGGAGATAATTTCAAGTCACCCATTAAGATACCTTCATGTTACCCTTAAGGAGATAATTTCAACTCACCCATTAAGGTATTACAAAGTGCTTGAAGGAGTCTCATAATAAAATACCTCAAGGAGGAAATTACCCATCATTATTATGGTGTAGAAAGGATTTAATGAGTAAATAGGTATTTCAATTAAAGAAGGTAGTTAAAAATACATTTATTATTGTGTATAAGGTCTTCTCTATCTTATTGAGGGGTAAATGTGTCTTAATTCCAATATTCAATGTGAAACCATTAAAATTACAAACCTCATAGGATTTAATGAGTACTCTCTGATATTTTTAAAAGTACCCTCAGGATTTTTAAAAGTACCCTAAAGTCTTTTTTGGAAAGACTCTTTGGCCTTTTATCACTTTTCCCTTACAAAATGACCCTTTGGACTTTTGTTGTCAGACATTTTGTCTAACTCAAAAATCCCAAAACAATTCCTTGTAACAATCTTACTAATGCAATTTTGATGAAATAATGACCCTAAGGAAACATATCCTTTAGGCATTATGAAACTTACCCTTCAAGAGTTTTGGCAAGGGAAAATACCCTATATAATTTCCTATGAGGCTTTTTGAAATGGCCCTTTACCCTCTTTGATTACCCTTCAACATTTTTGGAATGGCCCTTTGCCCTCTAGACTTACCCTTTGATACTTTTGTCTTAGGTCCTTTCCCTGATGAGAAGTGCCCTTCAAACCTTTCGAAATTACCCTTTGGATGAAAAAAATCTTGAGATGCCTTTCAAACATGCACAAGAGTGGATTTCCCCTTCAAGGTATCTCTTAGGAGATACATTTCAAATAAAGATAAGAGTGTATTTCTCCTTCAAGGAACAACTATAATTTTTCTTTACATAGAAGGCACTAGTAGGTGATATTTTGAAGGCCCTTGTAATAATTTCATAGTCAAACATGCACAAGAGTGGATTTCCCCTTGAATGTATCTCCTAGTAGATACCTTTCAAACATGCACAAGAATGGATTTATCCTTTAAGGAATAAGTGAAATTTTCCTTTATGTATTACTAGTAATTCTATAAATAAGTGGCCATCCTATTTTGGCACTACCAAGTGATATTTCAAAGGCCCTTATAATACCTTCAAGGTATCTCCTAGGAAATACCTTTCAAACATGCAAAAGAGTGAATTTCCCCTTCAAGGTATCTCCTAAGAGATACCTTTCAAATAGGCACAAGAGTGGACTTTTCCTTTAAGGAACAAGTACAATTTTCCTTTACATGGAAGGCACTACTGGGTGATATTTTGAAAGACCTTGTAATACCTTCAATTTATCTCTTATGAGATAATTTTTAAATGTACACAAGAGTGGATTTTCCCTTCAAGGTATCTCCTAGGAGATACATTTCAAATAGGGATAAGAGTGGATTTATCCTTCAAGGAATAAGTGCAATTTTAGTTTACATAGAAGGTAGAAGCTTTATAGGTGTGGGACCAAATTGTGGTATGTAAAGTAACCTCTGAGATTTTAGAAGCTGGCTCTTCATTTAAGTTTGAAGAAAGGAAAAAAAACATGTAAATTAAATTTAGCATAAGGTGATGCACTAAGATATTTGAAACATTCATCTATAATTGCATAAAATAGATTAGACTCTTAATAATTATAGACCATGAAGGAGCATAAATCATGAGCTACAATCTAATATGTAAGAAAAGACCCAAACTATAGAAGTAAAAGAAAAGAAAAATCAAATAGAGATAATTCTCTACTCCAAATAACACAGAACATCACATCCTCTTCATTATAGATGGAGAATAGAATATAGAAAGCCATGAAATGCACATGTAAAGCATCCAATCACATCCATGTGGTGCAGCTCTTAAGGTTACAAAATATAAAAATACTAACTACTACTATCCTAGTCTATTACAATGGCTGAAAAAGTAATAATACCAAATATGATAACTAGAAAAAAATAATAACTAGCCCCCTCTAAAAGGGAAGAGCCTAGAATATAGAGGCAAGGTGGAACCCTAGGGAAATGAAACCTAGATATTCTACCACTCACTCCCATGGTGGTACCATTACAACTAAAATAGGGTCTTAAAATCATGAGTGTAGTTAGCCTCTATATCCTAGATATGTCACAATTATGTTGTTTTGTTATGACCACTATGCTTAGATGACTGAGGTGGTGTCATGTTGTCCTACCTATCCTACCTATGCTATGTTTAATGGCCTTAGGCCCCCTTAGAATCATTATATTACATTTTAAGTTGGGCTTAAAGTTTTTCAAAAGTTTTTCTCAAAAGGAGGGATCCACACTCTCATCCAATGGTGCTCCTTTAAGTTCTGGTAAACTGACACCACTCCTAAATAAGTGCAAAGATGACATGCATCAAGATATCACTTCTTTAGAGGGGTTGGGTACTTCTTTGGTGGGATTGAGAGTGAGGGTACCACTTTTTAGAATTAGAATAAGGTTGGTACTTAGGAATTTTTTTGAAAAGGGCCCCTAAAGAAGGAAGACACTGAAAGGGGAACCTTTGAAAGGTGTCAAGGAATTACTAACTATCGAGTGAGCCCAAAGCCAAAGATGAGCTGCTTCAAAACTAGGAAACATGGATTTATAATCCATAGTTCTTGGTGACTCATAGGGACATCTACTTTTGGATGGGACAACCCAAAACTCTAGTACTCAGACTAGTCGAAGCAAAATTATAAAAATGAGTGGAAGGTGTAGATACCTACAATTTTTGAAGGGACACCTACAAGGGTACCCATTCTTTCTCATTAAATTATATCTCATTTTTTAGAGCCTCAAAGGTGATATATAGATATATTATCTCTTTGAAGGATATTTTCACCAAGCTTTTAAACACCAATGGTGTTTGGAGCTCTTGTTGGGCGAGTAGGTGAAAAAATTTCTCCACCTCAGAGACATCAAGTAGTTGATTGAGAGTTATGAAGATGATTTGGTCATTCTACTTTTGGTTAAGTAGTGCATTGATTTTTTCCTCAAGGAGGATGCTATTATTTACCAAGAAATGGGAGGGAAGTCCCAATTGGACTAATTTCTTGATGCATCCTCACCTATCTCAAACCATATGCTCTAAGTCATTAAAGAATGGCTTACACTTATTGGCTACCTTGCTACAACCAAGAAACTCATTGACCTTGGCCACTACCTACCTCTATTTGGTCACCCCTACTTCCTATAGTATCTCATGAGAAGTGATATAGAGCTTCTAGATGAGATTCTCTGACTCTAAGACCTTAGGGGAGATAAAGCTGATCACCTTATTAATAGATGTGCTCACTTGAGAGGCCAAATTATCCACATCTATAATGAAACTCAACACTATCTTTAGGTTTTTTTCCATGACCTTGATCCTTTCCTAATATGATTTATACAATTATTACATTATAGAGAGGATTTTTGAGGCCTATGGATAGGCAACAAGGTCATTCTTCATCCTCTCAATTTTCTAGTCCTTGATCGAGGATTTTTGCTACACCTACTAAAATTACTGATATGATCAATAAAAATAGAAGATCTCATGGCGGACTCGAGCCAATTTAGTATCCTTCTCTTGCATCTCAATTTTAGTGGCTGCTCATAGGTTAACTTCCACTTAGAAGCTATCATTAGAGATGCATCTCTTTAGGTTAGACCTTGCTTTATTGAGCTCTATATCTTTGGCCTTAGCCTCAACATGAAGGAATTCAACTATAGATTTCATTTTTGAAATATCCAACTTGTTATTTTCTAGCTATTAGCTCACATTGAGGTAGTCTATGGTAATGGAATTTTGTGTCTCTTCCATTAGCTTGAATCTATTAGTGGGCTTGACCTAGCTAAGGTTAAGACCCATATCTTGAATAGCATAGTCCCGTAGCTAGATCTATCCTTAGGGCTTGTATACTTGGGGGGTTAAATGAGAAACCATAAGGGATTATTGTGAAGGTCATCAAATGACCACATGTGAGTTTGAACATAGGACTTGGATTGCTTCCCTCTCTTTTCATTCAGGCCTCTCATGCTACTCTTATTGCATTCACCTAATACTGGTATTGATCTAACCATTAAATGCTCTACCCCATGAAGGGGATTCCCTATGGCAATACAAATGGAATATTTACTTACTACTATGAAGTAGTGAGCACCATTCCTCTAGAGGAAGTTGGATTTAGGGTGAGGGTGGAGGGGGAGAATGATGGGAGCATATAGAGTGGGGGGAATGGTGAGTGTGCCATGATGGAGGATGATACTGAAGTTGAAGGTAGTGGAATAAGGAAAGGCATGTGAGAGGAGATCAAGACCATGAAAGAAAGTGATGTGATCTTAATGGAGGATTGGGTGGAAAAAGATGAGAGAGGAACCAAGGTGATGCTTGGCTAAGAAGTAGAGATTGTCATAACCTGAGGCTAGATAGTGGATGGAATTATGGAGGTGATGAGAGAGGTAAAGGTGGAAAGGTGGGGACCTAAGAAATGGATTTTCCTCTGCATGGGCTCATGTGGAGAGATGGATTTGGGTACCTCAAGTCACTTGTACTAGGATAAACTAGTTGTGAGGTGCTTCGAATAAGACTATTGTTTTTCTAGAGCTATAGAGTTTGAGTATAGGGGAGATGGCCATGAGGAAGGATTTTGAACCTCTAAGACCTCAACCTCTTTCGATAGTGGCATGATTCCTACTAAAAACCCAAGAGTGTCTTCTTCTTCTTCTCCTTTTCCTCCTATCATTATTTTAGGTGAATATTCTTCCTTTGTTAAGCTATCCTCTTGATGATGCTTGTCCCAAAGCTTTTCAAATATTCCATCTCTATCTTCCTCATCAAGCTTGACGTAGGGTAGGTTGATCTCATACTAATATTTTATAAAGGCAGCCTTTTTCTCTTCACTCCATCCTAAATCTATGAGCTACCTCTTCATCACCTTTGATAATTTATTGGTTCGATTGTGATCCTAAACCTTCTCATAGGACTTCCATGGTTTGAGGGCATCCATCATGGTATGATCTACGTCCACATAATTTTTTGTAATGTCTTCCATGGGTAACTTCCTCTACTCTAGGTAAGGCTAAGCTTGATGTCTAAGGGCACTAGTAGTCTTCAAGTTTTCTATAAATCTGGTTGGATCATAGTTCCATCTATCATCTATTAGGTGTAGGATAAGCTCTACCAACTTAGTTGTGAGTAGGTATGCCTAGTGCATTTTTCACACTATAATGCCTCTTCTTGTGAAGGGCACACCATACATGCCTTTTTTCTTATTCCCTTCCCCATAGACAAAACCTACCATGGCAACTTGGAAAGCCAATTATAAGGCCATAGTTTGGTCTATCAGCATGTGTAGGATTTGGAAGGGTTCTATTTAAAAACCATGCACTTGAAGGAATGATAATTGGGCTTATTAGATCTAATCAACTGAGACTTTACTCTTAGTGAGCCATGCCTACTACATTTTGGTCATGCTAAATGTAAGGGGCTCCATGCTAAGGTTGATGAGAATTTTAGCCATAAAAAGATTTGAAAACTCATATTAGTCCCTAATGATAGATAGGACGTGGGTCCATATAGTGATTGAGTTCACCATGTTGGGGACAACATCTATTTTAGAGGAGGCAAGGTTGAGGTATGTAGAGAAGAACTAGGAATTTTGGAACATAATGAGAAGTTTAGAGAAAGATGAGTACTAAAAGGTACCCACTATTGAAAATTTTTCCATCTCCTCTCTTATGGAGGTAATGATGGATTCTAAAAAATCTAACCTAAAATATAATCCCTTCTACATTGAGGTTATAAGGAAGAGTGCCCCCAGCTGGAAGTCTTTGACATTAGCATCATAGTCTATTTTTAAGATGAAGGCCAACATGGATAGAGTATCTCTTAGGTGATATGTGAGAAATATCTTGATGGAAATGGGAATAGGAGGCATCTCTATGATTTTTATTTTGAGGATAAATCCAAGGAAGTCTCCCTTTTCTTGGACCTAGGAATCCTAAATAGTTTGGAGGTTATCTACACTATAGATTTTGTCCTATAGATGAATGGGGAGATGGAGCATATCCCTAATGTTATATGTGCTAACTTTTACCCTTAAATGGGTATTTCCATTAATTATGATAGAGTGGGCATCATATCTTTATGTGTAGAGGGTGATGATCTCTAGGAAGGATGAACATAAGGCACCATGAAATGTGCCAATGTGCATTACCATAACCTATAGATGAATGAGTCACAGTCATTTGTGATGTCTCTTTTGTTAATTAGGTGTAAGCACCCTCTCTTATACTCTTGGAGTTATTGGCCAAATTTAGGTTGAAGAGATTGTCCACAAAGTTAGTGACTAATATTTGGTCCCTCTAGTTCTCCGTCAATACTTTTTTGGTGCTAGGCGCCTTTTCTTTTTCTAGAATAGGGGTAAAACCAATGGATTTAATTATTATGTGTTTGAGGGAAAGGTTTGAAATGTCCCCCCACTAATCAAACCATAGGTTATTTATCTGATGGGATACTGGTATCTTCTTGATGAATATGTAGAAGCTTCCACTGGTGAGGATTTTGCTCTAAAATCAACCCCTATTTCTATTAAAGGTCTATATTAATGGTTCTCTAATTTTTTAATTACAAATATATAATGGAACCTTCTTACTTCTCTTGATTCACTCAATGTTCTTGACACTCTCAATGTATCAAATGGATGGCTTGGATGAGGTGAGTGTATTCATACATCGATGCCACTAGGCAGGCCCATGATGATAAATTTTAAAATTGGGCACCCACATAAATGATAAGGGTGGTGAACATGCTTGAAAGGCCACTCAAAATATATTTATGGTGATAATTATGGGGAGTCATGCAGAAATGGGCATTTGGCATTAATGGCAGGTAAGGTAGGTAGATAACCATCTTTCAGAGAATGTTTTTTGAAGATTTAGGAGGACTACGGAGGGGACTCATGGTGACTAGAAGAGTCATTTGTGACAATGACACTTATTTTAAAAATAAACAACAACAAGAAAAATGAAACACACAAAAGAAAGGGAAACTAACTAATTATGTACAAGGGGGAAGATGGGTAAGTCACTTGAAATTCTTCAAGTCAATCTTGTTGACAAGGATCTCCAATGTGTTTCCCTTTTGATCTTATAATTCATAATAATTCCCCCACATATCACTAATGATGTGAAATGGTCCTCTCTAAAGAGAATAAAACTTCATATATTATCTTGGCTTTGTGGCCCACTAATGCTATTTTAGAACTAAATCTCTAGGTTTAAATATTGGGTCTGATGACTTCCTATCAAACCATCGCTTAAGCACTTGTTGTCAGATGAGATTCACATCACTTGACTATTACCTCACCTCTTGGAGTTTGAGCAATTTAGAAAGATGAACCTCCATTTCTTTGTTTTCTTTAATTTCAATAGCCTTTAAGAGTTATTGTGTAGGATTTTTTGATGATACTGGCATAATTATTTTCTTCTTATATACAAGCTCATATAGGGAAGTATTTAGAACCTATTTAGGGGTGATGTGATCATCCCATAAGGATATAATCACATGAAAATTCCATTCCTACTTGTCATCACACATTATTTTGATCAGTCTGATCAGATTTTTGTTTGTAGCCTTTACCAACCTATTCCCTTATGGGTAATAGTTGGATGAAGCCTTCATGATTTTACATCTACACTAATATTCACCCTCAAATGGGTGTTTCCCATAATTATTCTAGTGTTGATGAAGATGTAGAAGTCTCCACCAAGAATTATTATTAAAAATTGCTCTCTGTTGTACTGAAGGCATTGGATTAACAATCCTTACTCATAAATTTTCATAATTCTCAGCTTGGTTCTATGCTCTTTATGCTCTCTACAATTGCTTAATGTTATAAAAATCTCAATGTGTTTAAGTGTTTATCCAAATGAAGAGAGGGGTATTTATACTCTGACACCCCTAGGCAAGCTCATCATAACTATCTTCCCTAGGGGTATTTATACTCTAAAAATTATGTTGGGAGAGGTGAGTTGATAACTATCTTACGGGGAATGATTTTAAAATTTAGGAGGGATAGGGTGAGGGCATGTGGAAAATAGAGGTGCACTTGTGCCAATGACACTTATTGGAGAGGAAAAATCAAATAATCTAATTTTCACACATGCACAAGAGTGGATTTCCCCTTCAAGGTATCTCTTAGGAAATACATTTCAAATAGAGATAAGAGTGGATTTTTCCTTCAAAGAACAAGTGCAATTTTCCTTTACATGGAAGGAACTACTAGGTGATATTTTGCAGGCCCTTTTAACATCTTCAAGGTATCTCCTAGGAGATACATATCAAACATACATAAGAGTGAATTTCCCCTTTTAAGGTATCTCCTAGAAGATACCTTTCAAATAGGTATAAGAGTGGATTTCTGCTTCAAAGAACAAGTGGAATTTTTCTATACATGGAAGGCACTACTAGGTGATATTTTCAAGGCCTTTGTAATACCTTCAAGGTATCTCTTATGAGATAAATTTCAAACATGTAAAAGATTGGATTTCCCCTTCAAGGTATCTCCTAGGAGATACTTTTCAAACATGCATAAGAGTGAATTTTTCCTTCAAGGATCAAATATAATTTTCCTTTACATGAAAGGAAATATTGAGTGATATTTTCAAATAATTTATAATAATTTCAAGGTATATCTTAGGAGATGCCTTTCAAACATGCATAACTATGTATTTCCCCTTTAAGGTATCTCCTAAGAGATACAATTCAAATAAGGACAAAAGTGGATTTTCCCTTCAAGGAACAATTGTAAATTTACTTTATATGGAAGGCACTAATGGGTGATATTTTGAAGGCCATTATAATACCTTCAAGGTATATCCTAGGAATACCTTTCAAACATGAACACGAGTGGATTTACCCTTCAAGGTATCTCATAGGAGATACCTTTCAAATAGGCACAAGAGTAGATTTCTCCTTCAAAGAACAAGTAGAATTTTTCTTTACACAGAAGGCACTACTGGGTGATATTTTGAAATCCTTTGTAATACCTTCAAGTTATCTCTTAAGATATAAATTTAAAACATACACAAGAGTGGATTTCCCCTTCAAGGTATCTCTTAGGAGATACCTTTCAAATAGGCACAAGAGTGGATTTCTCCTTCAAGGAACAAGTTGAATTTTTATTTACATAAAAGGCACTAATGGGTAATATTTTGAAGGCATTTATAATACCTTAAATTTAAATCTTATGATATACCTTTAAAACATGCACAAGAGTGGATTTCCTCTTCAATGTATCTCCTAGGAGATACATTTCAAATAGGCACAAGAGTGGATTTCTCCTTCAAGGAGCAAGTGGAATTTTTATTTACATAAAAGGGACTACTAGGTGATATTTTAAAGGAATTTATAATACATTCAAGGTATATATTAATAGATACCTTTAAAACATGAAAAAGACTGTATTTCCCCTTCAATTTATCTTTTAGGAGATATGTTTCAAATAGGCATAAGAGTGGATTTATCCTTCAAGGAACAAGTGGAATTTCCTTAACATAGAAGGCACTACTTGGTGATTTTTGAAGGCCCCTATAATACCTTCAATGTATCTTGTAGGAGATACATTTCAAACTTCAAAAGAGTTGATTTCCCCTTCAAGGTATCTCCTAGGAGATACATTTCAAATAGGGACAAGAGTGGATTTCTCTTTCAAGGAACAAGTGAAATTTTAATTTACATAGAAGGCACTACTAGTTGATATTTTGAAGGACCTTATAATACCTTCAAGGTATCTCCTAGGAGATACCTTTCATACATGCACACGAGTGGATTTTAACTTCAAGGTATCTCCTAAGAGATACCTTTAAAATAGGCACAAGAGAGGATTTTTCCTGCAAGGAACAAGTGAAATTTTCCTTTACACAGAAGGCACTACTAGGTGATATTTTGAAGGCCCTTGTAATACCTTCAAGGTATCTCCAATGAGATGCCTTTAAAAAATGCACAAAAGTGGATTTTCCCTTCAAGGTATCTCTTAAGAGATATCTTTCAAATAGGCATAAGAGTGAATTCCCCATTTAAGGTATTATAATGAAAAGACACCACCTAAGAGATCACTATAAATTGAGAGTTTCCAAGTGGTGAGAAATAAATGAGTCATCATGCAAAGCTACATTATAAGAATCTATAAAGCAATCAAAAGGTGCCACATGTTTAGATTTTGAGCCAACTATAAAACTTAGTCATATTCAGGCCATGTGAGTACTTAGCTATATCTGAGGTGGAAGCTATTAGTGTAGGTTTTTATTTTTTCCTAATTTTTAATTAGGAAAATTGTATTTCTTGTGCATACATGGTGTTTTCCTACATTTATGGGATAGGCTAGCTTATGTGGAGGTGTGTGTCATATATGTGTCACAAGTAACTCTCTTGATGGAAGTTACTTCTCTATTCTTAGCACCTTGTCACCACCTTTCATGGAGGAGTTACAGTGTATTCTTGGGGTGCTTTGTCCACCTTTTGTGGAGGAGTTACGTACTCTCCTATATGTATTCCTCACTTTGGCCATCTCATGTTAATCAAATTTTGGTTTTCTCCATTTTGTCTTGTAAAATTTATCTTTTTGTGTTATTTTCAAATTGCTTTAGCATCTATGTCGTGTGCACTTGTTTCAACTCGTGTGATCACATCTCCATTGCACTCGCATTATTCAGATTCTGACAACAATTCTGATATGATATCAGAGCAAGAACAGTAATCGTGTGTCTGGTTATGCTTTTAGTTCATTTTGAAATCAATAGGAGTGGAGTTCTCTTTGTTTTTTTAATTTTCTAGAACTGATCTAAAATAAAATTAAAAAACTTTCAATATCATTTCTGGTATCATTTCTTGCATCTTGGAATCCTTGGCCTTTGGGTGTCTTGGCTGTCTTCACTTCAGGTGCTGGTTCATCAGTTAGCTTGGGCACCATTGTTGTGTGGAGCAGCAGAGGGAGGAGCAGCACTTAGTAGCAGTCAGCACTCACACAGTCCATGCCAAGCTTCTACATTCTGTGCCAACTTTCTTCAGAACTACACACTTTTCTTGGTAAGAGGTCTGCAGATTATTATTTTTTCTATTTTCTGCCAGCAATCAGAACTTGTTTAGGAGGAAGGCATGGGCGATGGAGCAATCATAACTTATTTTCTGCCAGCAATCAGAAGTCCTTCCTAGGTCGTACGACATTCAACTTGCCATGGGGCAGATTTTTTGATTAAAAAGTGGCGCATCCTTTCTAAAAGCAAGACCTTCTGCCAAGTCTGTTGTTTATTTGTTTATTCTGCCACGCCATAGGGCTTCCAGCAAGGCACCTTTAGTTCTGCCATGCCATTAGTCGTACGGTTTCCAGCAGGTCTGCATTTTTTTGTCTTTTCTGCTGCAGTCTTGTTTGGAAAATGGCACTTTTTCCATGCTTAACGTCCCATGTGGACCCTTAGATGCTTGGCCAATAGTTCAATCTGTCTTCAACTTTAATTTTTTTAGTTAAAATTGACTTCTTAAAATAAAAATCAGTCAATTTGACTGAATATTTAAATTTTTAGATAGTTTTGTAATTTGGGGGTTTTCATTTTAAACTTGTATCTTCGCCTGTTGAAGACGAGGGGTGAGGCCCGGGTTGGCAGGAGGCCAATTCCCCCTCACACAAACCTCCTTTGGATTCCTCATTGCATGCTGAATCCAACGAGTGGTTGGAAGACCACTTTCTCTCTCATAACATGGATTTTTTTAATGTTTTAGTGCTTTTTTTTGCAAAAACAGTAGTTTACGGGAAAATTGAACCTTTAATATCTTGCAAACGGTAGCTCAAATTTGGGTTCCATTTTTTGCAAAAGTGATTGTAATTTAATTCTTCATAGTGTAGGCTTTTTATTTGTCAAAAATGCACTAGTTTATAAAGTGCCAAAAAATTGGGTCTCTCGGGACGCATTTTCAGTTGAGTCTGACATCCTGTTTGTTTTAGTCTTGCACTGATTGCTCTAAGATGCATTCTTATCTGAGTCTGATGTCTTTTGAGTGTGCACTTTCATATTTTGGGGGGCTCAATATTTGGGGGGGGGGTGATTGCTTTTCACAACTTGCAAATATTTGCTTTCATTCTCCTTTTTGCATAATTTCACAACTTGTAATCAACATAACTTCACCTAAATTTAGCTAAAAATAGATTCTTTTCAACTTAAACCCCTAACACCCTTCAATTATCATGAATGGAAGGTTAAAATGTCAATCATTCTTAGAAGCAAAGGGTTGTATAGGATCACCATGGGTACTGAAGTAGAACACAACACTGATGCTGAAAAGGTCAAGTGGTACAACCGTAGTGATGAAGCCTATAGATTAATGAGCTTTTTTGTGTCTCTAGAACTTCTCTTCCATCTAGAATCCTCCCAAACTCCCAATGACATATGGGACACCTTAGAAAAGTTATTTGGGAAGCTTGACGAGATGAGAGGTCATGAGCTCAAAAATGAACTCATAAGTCTAAGTCCTAGCAACTTTGACACCCTACAGGACTTCTTCACTAATTTTAAAGCCCTTAGATTGCAATTGAAATAATTTGGGATAAATAAGAAAGATGATCAACTCATCCTTTCTATTCTTACAAAGTTAGGTCCAAGCTATTCAGTCTTTGTCTCCACTTTCCATGCCACAAAAAGTGCCCTTGGCACTACATGGAAAATGCCTTCTTTGAATTCATTCATTGCTAACTTGACTAGGGAGCAAGATAAGCTAATTCAAATGGGCACAATGAAGTCTACTCAACCCCAAGCTTTGATAGCTATAAATGGTAAGGATAAGACTTCAACAAAGGAGAAGAAGAAAAAGAATAAGGACCAGGAGAAGAAGAAAGAAAACAACAATCCTACCAAAAACAACACTGAGTCCTCATCCTCCAATGCTAAACCTAAGAAGGAGAAGGTTAAGTGTGCCTATGGTAAAAAGATAGGGCATGATGAACACAAATTCATGAAGAAACAAATAGATCACCTAACTCATCTTCTAGAGAAGAACAACATAAGTGTTCCTGAGTCCATCAAGCAGAATTCATCTACCCAAGATTATACCAAGGCAAAAAGCAAGGGTAAGGAGAAAGAAAAGGGCAAGGCCCTTGTAGCTACATCAGCTTCTACATTTTCATGGTTCATCAACTCGGGTGCTTCTCACCACATGGGCTCTTCACTAGTTGAGTTTTCATCTTTAGAGCCTTGTAGCATGACTTCAATTAGTTTGGGTGATGACACATCAATTTTTGTTGTAGGGAGAGGGTTAGTTGAAATAGAAGGAGGAACATTCAATAATGTTCTAAGTGGTCCTTCTCTTTCAACCAATCTCCTATCAGTGTACCAAATCACTCACATTGGTCAGGGCATGAGAGTTGAGTTTTCATCACATTCTGTGGCTATTAGAGAGTTGCATAGTAATACTACAGTGGCAGTGGGTAGGGTAGATCACCAAGCCAGGTTATACACTTTCTCACATTTTTCACTAGATTCTTCTCCAACAACATTGTTGACTCATTCAGATTGAGTTAGAAAATTGTGGCATGAGCGGTTTGGTCACCTTAACTACCACTACCTTGAGAAACTTTGCAAACACGACATGGTCATTGGCTTGCCTCGTGTCCAATTCTCAAAAAGACTTTGCGAGGGGTGCTCCCTTGAGAAGCATCCTGAAGCAAAATTTGACAAAGGCAAAGCTTGGAAGGCTTCAAAACCTTTGGAGTTAGTCCATAGTGATGTATTAGGACCCTTTCCCAAACCATCTTTCACAAGGGCCAAGTACATCCTCACTTTCATTGATGATTTCTCTAGGTACACTTGGATATATTTTCTCAAACAAAAGTCTGAAGTGTTTGAAAATTTTCTAGACTTCAAGGCTCTTGTTGAGGAACAGAGTGAGAAATCCATCAAGGTTCTTTGAACTGATAATGGAGGGGTGTATGTCAGCATCAGATTTGAGCAATTTTGCACTACAGAGAGGATTGATTTGCAGTGCACAGTCATTTACAGTCCTTCACAGAATGGGGTTGCAGAATGCAAGAATAGGTTCTTGAAAGAGATGGGTAGCTTTATGATTCACTCCAAATCCTTAGCACCATAGTACTGGGCTGAAGCCATCAATTATGCTTGCTACATTTAAAACAAGGTTCCTCAAAAAAATTTGAAAGGGATAACACCCTTTGAAGCTTGGCATAAAAGGAAACCTGATGTTGAGCACCTTAGAGTTTTCGGATCCCTAGCCATGGCCCACATTCTGAAAAAGAAATGCAAAGCTATGGAAAGTCAGTCCAAGCCTTGCATCTTTATAGGATATCTGGATGGTATTAAGGGATATCACCTTCTAGATCTAGTCACTCATGAGTTGTTCATCGAGAGAAGTGTCCATTTTTAGGAGAGTCCTAGAGACTCAACACTTGACACTTCTCTATCCCAAGTTCAACACTTGACACATCATTACCACAAGACTAGATAAATAACCTTCCCATTCTATCTCACATGCTTTGAAGAGATAACCATAAATGCCACCATTATTATTGTCATAATCACATCATATAACCCACTTTAATATTCATTTTTGCATTGTCTCTACTAGTAATTACTGTGTCATATATCTAACCTCTTGCTTCCCCTATTCCCTATGCAAATTTGAGATCTATGTTTTTATCGTATAGTCAAATTTGAAATTAAATAGTGCTTGATCTAAAGATGGGTGGGAGAAAGAAAAAAGGTGAACCCGAATCCTCCAATGCATTTTTACAAGATGAAGAAGATAGATATGTCTTTGAAACAATAGTTTGGTTGAATTTATTAAAAATGTTTCAAGGATTCCATGAAAAAATTGTGCAAACATTCTATGATAATTTTGATGAAGATCATGATATTATCAAAGGGAAGAACATTCCAATAAATCCCTCTATAATTAGTGCTCTATTTGGGATTCTTGAGGATGGAGTAGTTGATATTGAAAAGATCAAATTTTTTGACCTAATCTCTATGTTTTTTGAAGGAAATGAACCACACCCTAGACTGGCCAAATCTCCCCAAGGAGTGGGTAAGGGATATCTAAGAGAAAATCTTCTTCAACCTTGGAAAAATGTTGTTTTTTGGATAATGAAATATATCACTTATGATGGTCAATTTATAGTAGTGGGTGGAGATGTTGTGAGACTCCTTCACTTGAGGAAAAAAAGCTACTCAAGAAGAATATAAGTTCAATCGTCCCTCTTTCCTTCAAAATGCTCTGATTAATGTTTCTCAAAAGATAAGATGAGGTACTAGGTCTTCCCTCCATCATGGGATAGTTACACTCATTTTTCACCATTATTTTCTCAGTAAACTAAGGGGTGAAAAGGCTCAGTCTTCTTTCCTTTAAAAGTTTTCTCCAGTTCTTACCAAAAGGACACCATGCCCTACCCCTCTTCCTTCCACTATAATTTGGATTGAAGAACCCATAGTTAAATTGTAGAGTAACCATATTCACCACCATTGGTTCCAAAGATATTGTGTCAGAGATCAAAGTGACAAATGGGACTTTCTTTAGACACCCCTCATCATCCTCTAACTAAACTTTGATGCATTCACTAACTTATCCTACAAGAAGAAGAAAAAGAAGATGTGCAGGCCACATAAAAAGTTGTATTTATAGAGGAAACCCTAGAAGAAAAATTTCTACCTCAAGAAGAAGAGCATCTTATGCCCTCTATTTCTAATAAGGGTAATGTATTCTTGATTGAAGAAGATCCATCTTCTCCATAATCTATCAATGAAGAAAAATAATTTCAACATGCCATGGATTTATCACGCCATGAGGAAATAATTAGACTACAACAAATAGAGTTAGATGTTCTCCATTTAACTTGGAAAGGTAAGGACTTGATGATTTCTAATTTGAAACAAAGGTGGAAAGAATCTATTACTAGAGTTAGTTAAAAAGAAATAATTCTACAAGGAATACAAGTTGAATAGAATAGGGTCCATAATGTAATGTTTTCATAGAACCCAGAGTTGTTTAATTTGCAGAATTCTCTTGCTATCAAGGACACTTAGATTATTGATTTAAAAAATTCTCTTGTTATCAAGGACACTCAGATTATTTATTTTCAAAATACCAATGTTGATAAGCATAATCTAATTAATAATATGAGAGAAAATATTTATGATAGAAATATAATGATTGCCCAACATATTAATAGAATAATAGAGCTCACTACTCAAAATTATGAGTTACAAGCCTCTATTCAAGCCATGCAAAGAGAAACATGAGAGATTTTAGTTCAAACAAAGTGTCTAATAAGAGTTGTTCCCACTTTTCCTATTCTATTACATGAAATAATCTCTACCTGCCATATCACCCATAAGAAAATTCAAAAAATTAAAGGATGAAAATTCCAAAATTAAGGAGGAATCTTAGAAGTAATTAGTACAATCTCAACTATATTTTTAAAAAGCACATGCTTCTATCTAACACATTTGTGCTATTTTTGAGAAACTATTAGTATGTAAGCAACCTTCATCATTTTATGTTCTTTTCTTACATGAATAGTTTTATAAATGACAAATTTAGTTAATTTCCCTAGGTTTTTCACATATCATTGAAGATGAGCATGTATTTATGAAAATTTTTCTAAAGAGAATTGAGAAAAGGCAGGATGCCATTTGTGAGTTCTATACTTTCAATTTATTGTTAGGATATCAATCTAGTTTTCTAATAAATTTATTTGTTGGAGAGACACAATTGCAGGCCTTTATATCCACTCTAAAGAACCAAATGACATTAAAGCAAGACAATAATATATTTTTAGAATTACAAAGCACCACTAGTTTATGCATGAGATCACAATTTCCATAAACAAAGAAACTTATTTCTTATTTTCAGCCACTATATCATATGTATATGAAGAACAAGTGTCATGAGCTATTGAGAACTAATATTACTACTTTTAAAGATTTTATAAACCACCATTATGCCAATGGTTTCAATGCAAGTCTTGCTATGTGGGATACATTACTTATTAAGTTGAAGAGTAGGGAAGTCCTCAACCCCACAAATATTAAATGGAGTTTAATAAGAGCCAAAGTAGTTTGCCATATAATCACTTGATACTCAAAGGAAAGAGGATTAGATGTATAGATTGAGATGAGGTTTAGGCCTCCTATCATTTTGTGTCCTCTTTCTCCATGGTGGTGTTAAAATTCTCAAGAAGAAGTTGATTTTGAAGTCTGGGTGCATATAGTTGTCAGAGATCTTAGATTATTTCCAAAAGGCCATCATGATTGGGGCCATCATTTTGATGTTTATGATCTAATTTAGAGGTTTAAATGAAAAAAATTGGATTAAGGAGCAGCCATCCCACTTATTTACAAGAGGATTTGTAAAAGGTAAAGTGTGTGGGAGAAATAATAAGAATTTCAAATATTAATCTCCATTAAGTGTGTGGGAGATAATGAAACAGAGGATAAATATTAAGTGTGTGGGAGATAATGAAATGGAGGAGATTAATATTGTTTAGTGCTTCACCATTTGGGTCCCTATTGAATACAAGTAAGTGTTGAACAATCTTCATCTTTGTCATTTCATTATCTTGACCATTTCATAACAAAAATCTAGGTCTATCCATATCTCAACAATTTCATAACTAAAAATAGTGAATATTGAATAAAAGGTTCATTTTAAGCCAAACAAATCACACATTTTAGATATAGTAAAACAATACATTACATAGATTGAATACCTGACAAGAATCCCCTGTAAAAATGATAGTGAAAAATGGGGTCAACACTTCCACCACTAATGCCACAGTCAACCTAACAATAAAGAAAATAATGTTTTTTAGCCTTCAAAAGGGAGAGAGAAAAATTGAGAGAAAATAATGGAAAGAGAAAAAGATAAACTTAACCCTAATTTCAAAGCCCATAGGAATTTTTAATTCTATACTAATTTAAAATTTTATATAAAAATTTGTAACATATAAAATTATTTAAAAAAATATATTTATATATTTAAACATATTAAACATTTAAATAATGCACATTATTTAATAAAAACAATTAAATATTTAAACATAAATAAAAATAAATAATAAACTCAGATAGTTTTTGAATATAAAAATATATACAAATTTTTATTTTTTATTATAATTATTTTAGTTAAAAAAGTTTATTCATATTTGTTCATTAAAGTATATGATTAAATTGTCTAATAGAGATTTTATTCCTTAATTTTTATCCCCCATAGAATACCTTTGAGATAATTTAATTCACCAATTCAAGTGTATGTGAGAGCAAGTCACCTTTTTTGAATTAACAAACTAATATTTGGAGATGAATTTGACCCCATAATGGTAATTAAAATAAGTGACACAAAATTGTACCTAATAACTCAAAGACCTAGACTTGGAAAGGATTTTATGAGGTTATCTAAATTATGGTTATGTGATGGCATAAGAAGTATACACCATACCAATTTATAAACATTAAATTTTAATTCATGATAACAAGCCATGTGATATCTCAAAGCAGAGTCAGGGTTAAACAATTTGACCAAAAACACATTGAGTACTTCAACTTTGAAGCCCAATATTGGGGTCAAAAATATGTGGCCAAATCAAATCCATGTAAAATCAATTAAATTTAAATAGGAAACTCAGTAATCCAACCAACTTTACTCCTCTTGAAAAAAATATTTAAATATAAGTATCACAAAAACTTCATTTATCAAGATTATATAAATTATATTACTGATGGAACACAAGTTTTAGTTATATCTCTTGGGAAGATTTTCAAGGGCATTTTGACCATTAACTAGTAGATCCCATGATGTATGCATCTTAAAAATTCTTTCACTCTATTTATTATTATTATTATTATTATTATTATTATTATTATTCGACACTAATTTCTCTTATCTAATTTATCCCCTTTTATTTCGATAATTTATCACCCCTTTATAATTATTTATCTAATGTCCCCCTTCATTATTTTCCATCTACTAACCTTATACATCCCCACTAATTAATTAATTAATATCCTAAATCCTCATTATCTTAATAATCCTAATCCCCACTTATATATTATTATGAAATTTTAAATTCCCATGGCCCACATACCCACTACACTAGCCTATTCCTAGGCTCTATACACCCCTAGTCCCTAATCACCCACCTAATCCCTATCTAATCCCCTACCTAATCCTAATTAGTCCCTAAGAGGATTATATAATTCTCCAATTTTAGAATCCTCTCTATTCTCACCCTTCCTCTCTATAAGCCTCTAAATCTAGAGGCTTCCAAGAATAATCACCAACCCATATATTATAATTTATATACTAGAGTTGAATCTTTCTATAGATGTCTTTAGATCTTAATATTTGTATTTGAGACAAAAACTTGTAAATCAAGGTAGAAGAACCAAGGTGGAAATTTTTCATAATCCTCATTACAAATGATTAAAGCATTCAAGGAAAAAAATTCTCTCATTGATAAGATCACCTTAAAGGCATCCAAATTATGTGCTTGATTCAAAATATCTCTTGCATAACCCTCTTGCATTACCCTCTTGCATTAGAGGTATCATTTCATCCCTTTCCACCACACTATGTGGCATTGAAATTTACGTATTATGATAAACAACTGGGTGACCCTAAATATGATCGAGAAATGAAATTCCTTGCATTAAAAAATCTAGTAAAGTTTGGGGCCACAACATTAGCCTCATCCAATACATAAAAATTTAATATCAAGCCATTTTACAATGTTATTAATCTGAATGAAAAAAAATGTGATACCAATCAAACAATGAACATCTCACAAAAAAGTTAATAGATTCATGAAGCATTTGGTGCTTATTATTACTAAGTTGGCTAAGTGTCAACTCATATCAGACTCTCCCTACACCTATAAGCAACCCTTAAGCATATTTGGTCAATCGCCAACATATACGAGTCCTAACAAAATACATTTGATGGGTCTCCTACCATGGTTTTTGGATCACATCCAAGGGATCATTAGAATTAGAAAATGTTCAATAATTCATTACAAGAGCATAGTACAATGAAAATTATAAAAGTTCAAATATGGAAATAGAAGTAAAATTATCATCATGGAAGTTACTTTAGAACCAATGGTAATGATTTAGAAATAATTATTAGGCTCGTCAATGCATAATAAGTTGAGTTTCATGCACATTTTTTGAAAAATGTAACATTATTAATTATTAGGAGAAACTAAAGTGGTGGTGGTATAATAATAGGCATACACATTGGAATAGATGGTGTCTTTCAAACATATATATCGACTTCAAATTTTTATCGTATTTCTAAACCCAAAATTATTCTTGGTCGCTTTTAATGTTTTTAGTGTCATTATAACAAAAGTAATTTATCCATTTCAATCACCAAGACAAACCCTGATCACCCACAACTATGATCCTTATCTAGAAAATACAGATGCCCCCTGATTGAAGCCAAGGGAATTACAATTTTGATGTAGAGATATTGTGCTAATGATTAATAAATTATATATTGCATAATATTAGTGGAGTTTCATCCACATTTTTTGAAGATGTAACATTAGAAAATTATTTAATAGGGATTTGACTCCTTAATTTTTAGCCCCCAGGAATACCTTTTAGATAATTTATTTCACCAATTCAAATACTTGTGAAGGTGAGTCACCTTTCTTGAAATTACAAACTAATATTTAGAGATAAATTTGACCCAAAAATGGTAATTAAAATAAGTGACACAAAATCATACCTAGTAACTCAAAGATCTCTTAGGAAAAGGTTTTGTGTGATTACCTAAATTATGGTTACGTGAGGGCATAACTAGTAGTCTACCTCAGAACACTTACTATATATAGTATTTCTATATATAGACTTTCCATTTATAGATTGTATCTAATTGTAGATTTTTATAATTTAGGAAATTTCATTCTAATAAAATATCAATAGACTCGTCACAACAAATTGTACTTGATGGGTCTGCTACCATGGGTTTTAGATCAGATCCAGGGGATCATCAGAATTATAAAATGTTTAATAATCTACTACAAGACCATAGTAGAATGAAAATTATAGAAGTTCAAATATGGAAATAAAAGTAAACTTATCATCATGGAAGTTACTTTAGAACCAATGGTAATGATTTAAAAATAATTATTAGGCTCTTCAATGCATTATAATTGGAGTTTCATCCACATTATTTTGAAGATGTAACATTATTAATTATTAGGAGAAACTAAAGTGGTGGTGATATAATAGTAGGCATACACAATGGAATAGATGGTGTCTTTCAAACATATATGTCCACTTCAAATTTTTATCATATTTCTAAACTTAAAATTCTTCTTTGTCACTTCTATTTTTTTAGCACCATTGTAACAAAAGAAATTTATCCATTACAATCACCAAGATAAAACCTAATCACCCAAAACTATGCTACTTATCCAGTGAATATAGATGCCCCTTGATCGAAACCAAGTTAGTTATAATTTTGATGTAGAGATTGTGTTAATGATTTAGAAATAATATAAGGCTCTTGCATAATATTAGTGGATTTTCATCCATATTTTTTGAAGATATAATATAAGCAAATTGTCTAATAGGGATTTGACTCCTTAATTTTTAGCCTCCACCCTCAGAATATCTTTGAGATAATTTAATTCACCAGTTCAAATAACTATGAGGGTGGGTCACCTTTCTTGAACTTACAAACTAATATTTGGAGAAGAAATTGACCCCAAAATGGTAATTAAAATAAGTGACACAAAATCATACTTAGTAACTCAAAGACTTCTTGTGAAAGGATTTTGTGTGATTATCTAAATTAATAATGATTATGTGAGGGCATAACTAGCAATCTACCTCATAACACTTACTATATATATATATATATATATATATATATATATATATATATATATATATATATATATATATATATATATATATATATATATATATATATATATAATTTCTATTTATAAATCATATCTAAATGTAGATTTGTATAATTTAAGGAATTTCATTCCAATAAAATAGTAACAGGTTCATCGCAACAAATTACACTTGATGGGTTTCCTACCATGGGTTTTGGATCACATCTAGGGAATCATCATAATTAGAAAATATTCAGTAATCCACTATAATACCATAGTACAATGAAAATTATAGAAGTTCAAATATGGAAATAAAAATAAAATTATCATCATAGAAGTTACTTTAGAACCAATGGTAATGATTTAGATAATAATTATTAGGCTCTTAAATACATAATAAGTGGAGTTTCATCCAATTTTTTTTGAAGTTGTAACATTATTAATTATTAGGAGAAACTAAAGTGGTGGTGGTATAATAGTAGGCATACACATTGGAATAGATGGTGTCTTTTGAACATATATGTCCACTTCAAATTTTTATCATATCTCTAAACCCAAAATTCTTCTTGATCACTTCTAATTTTTTTAGCACCATTGTAACACAAGTAATTTCTCTATTGCAATCATTAGGACAAACCCTGATCACCCATAATTGTGCTACTTATCTAGTGAATACAGATGCCCCCTAATCGAAACCAAGGGAGTTGCAATTTTGACATAGAGATTGTATTAATGATTTAGAAATAATATAAGGCTCTTGCATAATATTAGTGGAGTTTCATACACATTTTTTGAATATTTAACATAAGAAAATTTTCTAATCGATATTTGATTCTTTAATTTTTATCCCCCTCAGGAATACCTTTGAGATAATTTAATTCACCAATTCAAATACCTGTGAGGGCAAGTTTCCTTTCTTGAACTTACAAAATAATATTTGGAGATGAATTAAACTCCAAAATGGTAATTAAAATAAATGACACAAAATCATACCTAGTAACTCAAAGACCTATTGGAAAAACATGTTGTGTGCTTATCTAAATTATGGTTATGTGAGGGCATAACTAGCAGTCTACCTCAGAACACTTACTATATATATACTTTCTATTTATAGAATGTATTTAAGTTTAGTTTTGTATAATTTATGGAATTTCATTCTAATAAAATAGCAATAGAATCATCACAACAAATTACACTTGATAGGTCTCCTAAAATGGGTTTTAGATCACATCTAGGGGATCATCAGAATTAGAAAATGTTAAATAATCCGTTACAAGACCATTGTATAATGAAAATTATAGAAGTTAAAATATGTAAATAGAAGTAAAATTATCATCATGAAACTTTGAAAATGATGTTAATGATTTAAAAATAATTATTAGGCTCTTCAATGCATAATAAGTGGAGTTTCATCTGCATTTTTTTGAAGATGTAACATTATTAATTATTAGGAGAAACTAAAGTGGTGATGGTATAATAGTAGGCATACACATTGGAATAGATGGTGTCTTTTGAACATATATGTCCACTTCAAATTTTTATCATATTTCTAAACCCAAAATTCTTCTTGGTCACTTCTAATTTTTTTAGTGCCATTGTAACAAAAGTAATTTCTCCATTGTAACAACCAAGATAACACTTGATCACCCACAACTATGGTGCTCCTTATCCAGTGAATACAAATGCCCCTAATCAAAACCAAGGGAGTTGCAATTTTGACATAGTGATTATGCTAAGAGGATATCTCTTTACACAAAGAATGCAAGCCATCGTGTATTACATGGTGATTCATATCCTAATAAGTTTGCACCCACAATTATTTTTAAGATGAACTTATTTTGACGTCAATGTCATGGGTTTGGAGTAAATAGCAGGTTTAATTTTTGATTTACACTCTTTCGCTTCACATAACCCCTTTTATGCCTCCACACAAATTAGATTAATTATTAAATAAATATAATTGACATATTATAATATATCTCATAATATTTTTATATATTAAACTAATTAATTATATATTAATATTATATATAAATTATATAGTTTGTAAAATACATTTTAATATTAATATTATTAAATCATATTATATATGTTAATATAGGTTATAAATCAATATTATATATTATATATTTCAGTGTAATATATTTCAAGACATTCTATATATTGTTAATAGTACAAAATAATATTATATTTTTAATAAAATAAAATTAATTTTTATGCCTTTGATGTAATGTATAATGCCATGTAACATGAAAATGTGCTTTGACATTATGGGGTCAAAAATGTGATCACCGATATAGATTTAAATCTTTGTGGTGCTTCACCATATGCACAATAGATTACTTCGAAGATCAAATCTATTGAACATTACTAATTTTTGGTAGTCAATGGGATTAAATTAAAATAATCATGTATCAACAAGGTTAAATCATGTATCCCTTCTCCATCACAAAAGGTGCATTTTTATTAATGGAAGCAAATGATCCATGTGTCATTATCAATTGGATATGTAGTGAAGTGAATTGAAAACTGTCATTTATAGGGCCAAATCACATCAATGTAAAATTAATTAAATTTAAATAGGAAACTATAAGCCAAACAACCTTACTCTTGAAAAAAATATTTCAATACAAGAATCACAAAAACTTCATTTATCAAGATTATAGAAATTATAATATATTTATATATGGTTAATGGTATAGAAATAATATTATATTTTAAACAAAATTAAATAAATTTTTATACCTTTAACGTATTGTATAATTCCATGTAACATCAAAAAATGGGTAAGTGCAATCACATGTATGAATTTAAAACTTTACGACACTTCACCATGTGCGTAATAGATGAGGTAGATTACTCCGAAGAGAAAATCTATCAAACATTATTATGTTTGGGAGGAATTAAATTAAAAGTTATAATCACATATCAGGAAGTTGAAATCATGTCATAAACAATTAAATTTGATGTTGCAGATGACACTTGGTATGGTATAGTTATCAGTAAAGTAGATAGATAATCAGTTAATTCTATTAATATAGATTATTAATTTTTAGTAACCTTTCAAACTTGGTTATAAAAAGTATGAAAAATGTTAGATTACATATAAAATATATAAAGGAGTCACATATATTATAATTTATAAAATGACCATCAAATTTAAGTTAAGCATCAGGTCTTTTGAGTTACAATTTAAATTAGTGATACGTAATTTTTTTGTTTAACAGATTCAAATTAAGATAAAGCACCAATAAATATCTATCCCAGTGAGTTTTTTTATCCACTCAATTTTTTTTTTTAAATTTCTCTAGTTTATAAGACTAGAATGATAATTTTCTTACTAAATTTAATTTTGAAGTTTGATTGTGAGATGTGTTTCTTTCTGTTTTTAACTATAGGTGCTATAAAAGGAGTTGGAGATGTGTTCATTAATTTTTATAGACAAGACTGGTTGGTGTTTTTTACTCATATTTATCATGGCCTTGTTCATGGTTTTTTTTGTAATGCATAGTTACTAAGATGCATGCGTTCGATGTACCTATTTACAAAATTAGGAATACAAACAAATGATAACCAACCATTGTAATAGACTAGGAGTAGTGATAGTTAGCAAAAATTTTCATTCTACAACCTTAGTAGGTGCACCTCATAGATATGATTGGATGATTTATATGTGCCATTTAGGTATTCTATATTTTATTCTCCATCTACAAAGATGTAATGTTCTATGTTATTTGGAGTGGAAAATTATTTGTCTACTATTTCTTTTCTTCTACTTCTATAGTTTTGGTCTTTGCTCACATAATAGACTGTAGTTCATGCTCTATGCTCTTTTATGGTCTATGATGCTTTAGGATCTAATCTATTTTATGTAATTATAGATTTATATTTCAAATCTCTTGATGCATTTCCTTAGATTAGATTTACTTTCCATGTTATTTGTTTTCCTTTCTTCTATCCCTTTTCACCCCCAAAATTGAATGAAAATCCAACTTCTAAAATCCCAAAAGTTGCTTTATAGACCACATTAAGTCCCACATATGTAAAGCCTCAGAGGTTGTTTAACCTAAAGTGAGCTGTATTTTTTGTAATATAATGTTAGAAACTCTTTATTTCATATAATATAAATTCACTATTTCCAACTGTAGTTTTGTAACTAATCATTTTTATTTATTTATTTTTAAATAACTTTTTTTTAAAGTATAATACTTGTAATTTTTTTGAGCAACATTTATTGCAATTTTTTTTAAAGAACATAGGACTGAAAAATAGGTAAAATAATCATAAAATTTCTCAACATGCCCTAAAAAATAATCAGCAATCCCCCAACATGGGACCCCTACCATACTGTAGGTGAATTTTATTAAATGGTAACATGTGAAATTGATAGATGGGAATCTTAATATAGAGAGATATGTAATTCTTAAAATATGATAATTGAAAATTGTTAGCGATTAGTTTGAGAGATAAAAAATAAAAACATTCTCATTATTCAATAATCCAAAAACTAATGTGCCACTTCTAATGTAATTCAAACATTTCCCAATACACTACTGCCACTATTCACTGATGAGAAATAAGTTTTGGGATTAATGGTGGATGGTTATGATGTCCCACCTTCTAACCATAATGAGTTTGCTTCATATTTTATGAGGAAAATTTAATGTAAGTTTAATATCCTGAATGAAATTTTTTATTAATTTTATTATTAAGAGTTTTTAGGGCCAATAAGAAGGATTTCGACAAGATAGGTTGGGTGCATATCATGTGCCTAATCAGCCTATGAAAATATCTATCAAATAAACACTTTATCCTAAGACAATATCCTCTACAGTGAAGGATGTTGTAGAGATTGACAATTTACATGCACTTAACACACTTATTGACACCCTCATGTAACATACGAGACAATTTTCCCATATTGATGCTTATGAGAGTGGACATGGAGATGGTCCAACTAACACTACTACTCGACCACACTAATGCAAATCTTATGGTGCTTTATGCACTAGAACTTAAATTAGATGAGGAGAAGGATTTGATGCAAACCAATTATGGTGGTGTTTCTAATTCGCTTTGATGTAAACTAATTATGGTGATCTATGCTCTATACAATGAAATAGATGGTGTATTCGAACAAATATGTCCACTTAAATTTTTTATCCAATTTCTAAACTTGATTTTCCTCTTGGTTGCTTTTAATTTTCTTAGTGCCATTGTAACAAAAGCAATTTATCCATTGTAATCAATAAGACAAAACATGATCAGCCATAGTTGAGCTCATTATCCAACAAATATAGATGCATCCTGATTGAAACCAAGGGAGATGTAGTTTTGATATAGTACATGTTAAGAGGCTCTCTCTTTATGTGCAGAATGCAATCCATCATAAACTAAATCATTGCATGGTGATTTAGATCACGATCAGTCTATGCCCATAATTATCTTTAAAGATGAACTTAATTAATATTTTGACATTGTCAAGGGTTTGGAATTACAAGGTTTAACTATCAATTATAATTTTACACTCTTTTACTTTAAATAACCCCTCTCACCAATACATATATACATACATTATATGCCATGATATCTCTGTTTGTGTGTGTGTGTGTGTGTGTGTGTGTGTGTGTGTATTTAACTAAATAATATTATATATAAATTATATATTTTATATTAAATATATTATAAGTAAATATATAATAATAATACTAATTTAATTTATAAACTATATTAACATATATATTATATAATAATAATATTAAAATATATTATATAATATTGTAATATTATATTGCATTATATAATACATATAAATTATATATTTTATATTAAATATATAATTATAATAATTTGATTTATAAACTATATTAACATATATATTATATAACAATAACAATAACAATAACAATAACAATAATAATAATAATGTAATATTATATTGCATTATATAATATATATTTTTAAAAAAATATTATATATTTTAATATAAAATATATAAATATCATTTTAATATATTAAATATATCACTCACCTTCAATTCGACTTGACTGCTCCCTAGGTGCATTTGTCTTTAGAAATAGGAAGGAGTTTCCAACAAATTTGAAATTTAAATTTACTTTGAAAAATAGCATCTGTATAATTTTCACACATTTTTCAGAGTAAAAAAAACCACCGAACATGTCTGACCAGATATGTTCTTATTCCTACTTATCCTTAGTTTTTTCTGAACATACACTGTAGAGCACTGATAGATTAGAATAGAGCAGGTTGTAGAGTGTTTGAAGCATTGACCATATTTGTTATTGTCATTTTTGTATATCCTTATTTTTAGGTATTTAACTTAATAGTGTTCAATATATATTTTTACTCTATCCAAAATGTGTGATTTATTTATGTTGACTTGGCCCTTTTATTCATTATTTAGCACCTTAATATGTTATGAAATCACTAAGATTCAAATAGTATACCCAGATTATTGTAATATTTTTTGCCCTATTAGAGTGCACCTAGCTATGATGTCAGTGAGCCTTCTACTAAAGGATCATGCACATGACTATTATTTGGGCAAACAAGGTCTTCAAATTGTAACACTAAAAGTTTATGAAATAATACAATAAATATATTTCCAAATGCTCTACCTATATATACTTCAATCAAATTTTAATAAAAAATAGTATAATTTTTAAGAATGTGTGTCAAGCTCAGAGAGGTTCTGGATTGGCCTAGGTAGAAGTGAGCCCTATTCTAAATCTCATTTCAAAAGGAAAAGAGGTCAAAGGAGTCAAGTGGGTGTATAAGACAAAAATGGGTAGACTCCACTAGTTATAATTCAATATGGGTGGACTCTTTATTTGGTTTAAATTCTATGGAAAATAATCACACAATAATTACTTTTCACCTTTTTTGATCATCTTCATCATTTGGTGAAAAATAACCAATTGTTTATATTTAGCCAATAAACCATGTATTTCAAATGTCCTTCATTCTAATTGAATGAGCATGAATAGTTATTCAAAATTAATCTCAATTGTGAATAAAGTGGTGAGCCATTACAATCTAAAAAAAATGTTAGTCCCATCCATGATAATAGACAACATCAAATAATATAATAGGTAGTTTCCCGTAGCTTTATACTATGGCATTTACTAGAAAAATTGACTATACCCCCACATGTAATTAGGATTTGAAAATTTGGAGTTGGGTAAATGAAATAGTCCAATTGAGTATCCAAATTACTGTTGATGAATTTGTATGTACTCCAAAAGTAAATAAATATAGTCAACTTCTATTTCTTGAGGAAACTAAACACCTTAATATTTGAAGGAGTACTAATACCTAAAAGTGCATGATAGGAAACAGTAGGTTGAGAATATTTAGATTCATCCTCAGGTACTTCTAGACTATTGATGTGTGTTTGTGTCAAGGATGGATGTGTCTTGGTGAGTGGATGAAGTGCATTGATAGTCTAAGTGACAATGACAAAGTGTGTAATGTGCATGTCCTAGTATGCATGAAGTAGGCTTGGTTTATCTTTAGTTTTGGCATGGTTAGAGAGGTTAAAGGATGAGTATGGAGTATTGATCATGTGAAAGAGATACCATAAGAAGTTTTTTATTCTTTGAGTGCTTGTGTGCATGATTAGAATTCATCTGGTAGTCCATAGTTTTCATCTAGACATTTTGGGTCTAGTAGAAAATTTAGCATTAAAGCATTGAAGTGAAGATTTGGAGAGTTAAGGAAAGTAGAAGAGAGAGAGTGTGTGTGTGTGACTAGTGGATGGGTTGTTGAGCAGACCAGATTGAGAACTATGTGTATGACCTGTAGGTCATATTTTTGATGTCTGAATAATGCTCCTATAGTTTGAGGTTGAGCAAAGAATATTTAAACTTTGTGTGAAGCTTGTTAGTTGATTTGAGAGGTAGATCAGAGTGTGGACTGTGTATGACCATTTGGTCATGTTGTTGAGGTGGTGATAGAGTTATTGTTGAAAAGTGTAGAGTGATCCAAAAGGTATCTTTGGATACATTAAGTGTGTGATAATCAAAGTTCCATCATTAGGTGTTGAAGAAATTAGTTCAAAAGTGGAGTTATTCATAAGTTTTGTTATGGTAGCTCAACATCTAAGGGGGTTATTTCCTCCTTGTAAGGTGAAACTTGCTAAAGGTCTAGTTGTTATAGTAGCTCAACTAGACAGGTGTAGTAGCTCTTTGTGGGATTTTAGTCTCACAAAATTAGGAATGGTAGTTCCTTGATCAATTGTAACTGGTCTAATTTAGTTCTTGTTATTATAGGACAATATTCCAACTGTAAGTTCCAGTGGGTTTTCTCCCCCAAGAGGGTTTCCCACATATGTCATGTGTTATGGGCTTGATCTTGCATTATCTCTCTTGTTCATTACTATGAATGATGTGTATTCTTCATGAATGATTTTGGTAATTGATTAAGAGTTTGAAAGATTTTGAAAATTGAATTTGGATTATTTGGGCTCACTAATTCACTCACCCCCTCTTAGTGAATGTACCTCTAAAAATTAGTATCAGAACAGGTCCTTTGGAGAAGCGTAATATCTTGAAGGAGATTATGAATAGGTTCAAAGATGGATAAATAGTTGAAGAAAGAGAATTAACAATAGAAGGCTGTAATCAAATCACTTAAAGAGCATATATGTATTTTGAAGAAAGATTCCAAAAAGGATGAGAAAGTTATCAATGATCTCAAGGTTCAGCTAGAAGACGTCAAGACATGTTTGTGTTCAAAAGAAAAGGACATCATGAATGATAAATAAACTTGTGACATGGAATCTTTCTATTGGTAGTGAGATCTTGGGTGGGTCCCTCTAATTTTGGTTGGTTACAAGAGTGCCATGCATCATTCTCATCGGCAATTAGACCACTTCCTGGAAGTAAATAGCAAATGCACATCTACAAATGTAGAGCAAATAAAATGAATCAAATTGAGGACCATTCAATTAACCTAGTATTAACACAAGATAATAACTTTGTAATCAAATTTACACATTGAGAATTCATGAGAACCACTCAAATCTAAACGTAGAACCAAACAACTGAGAGAGAAACCATATAACACTTCACACAAACAAATACTAGACAATCTTTGTAGAATTCATTTCTTGTATTAATTACTCAAAGTTTACAAAGTAATTTGGTTCTAAGAAATCCCTCCCCTTTTTACAATAGATAATGATCCTTTTATAGGTTATAAGGAAACATGTCGGTTAGTTATATCAACTAACAAGTGTATCTGGTTAGTTATAAGGAAAAGAGTGGAGACTTATTTGATGTGGAATAGACAAAAGGAATTTGGTGAGACATGCTATGCTGTATCCATGAGTACTTTATCCTTTATGGTAGGAATAAAAGAGTTCACAAATTTCATTTTGTTTTTCTCAATCACTTTAGGCATAAGGATAGAATTTCTTTCCTTTTCTATCTACGTTTCTCATTGCTTCAAAGCTTGTATGCCCATAGGAAGAAGGAGTCTCGCCCTATTTTACATGAAGGTCTGATAGTTCTCATAGAGGGTTTTTGTAAAAATAAATCCATAGATTCGACTCTTTCTGACAATTCCAAAAAGTGTAAGAAGGGTGAGAATGTTAAAGGGATAGAAAAGGCAAAACCAAAACCAAAACCCTCTAGTTCTCAAAAACATATTGTAGAAGAGGATTTTGAGTTGGAGAGTACTGAAAGCTCTAAGAAGGATGTCCTGAAGGAAGAGGAAGGGATGGATGTTGGGGAGTTCAGCTCCAATTTGGATGAATATCCAAAAACTAAAGGAAAAATTGAGAAAGGGAATGAAGAGGATACAATTGAGGGAAACTGAGAACAGAGTAATTCTGATAATGAGGGTAATCAGACTGTGTCTGAGGAAGGCGTTAAAGATAAAGATATATTAACTGATGATCCAATTTCTATGAGAGAGGAAGATCATATGGTTTTGGCTTCTACTCCTGCTATGGAGACTGGGGGACAAGAAAAGGAGGACCCTATTAAGCATGAAAACCCTGTTGAGATTAGAGAGGAGGAATTGATGGATAGGGAGGAACAAATTAAAAAGGTTGATTCCCCTCCACATGAGACTGTAGAAGACATTTGTGACTCTCCACAGAGGGAAACCAAGATTTCCTTCCTGCATTCTACCAATTTCAAATCCGACTCTATTCTCCAAGTTGATTCTTGGATCTATAATGAAATAATGGGGATGAAGAAGAAATTGGAAATAATGCAACACAATCAGGATGTTGATCGGACCATAATCAACCACTTGGAGGTGCAAATGAGAGATATCCCAAAAAAACTTAAAGATTATGAGCATAATCTTAGAATTCTCATCAAGGAAAGTAGAACAAAGATGGAGTAGGTAACATCAAGCATCTGTGATGTTACAGCTAGCCTTGGTAAAAGAGCAAATGAAGAAACAATATCCTTGGAGGGTCCAAGTAAGAGGACAAGGTAGAGTTCAAGGAAGAAAGACTTGCAAGCTGCTGCTACTTTGGCTACTAATTCCATCTAGGATACTACTATGATTGGGAAGGAGGCCATTAAGACGATCATGGAATTGCAATAGAAGCCTAGGGTCTTCTTTGCGGGTTTTGTTCCTATTCAAGTCATTATTGCTGGTTGTTGTAACTGGTTCTTATTTTTGGTCTTGTTTCTTGGTTCTTGGTCTAAAACTTTATTTGAGGTTCTAGGTCCTTGTAAAACCTGGGTACTTTTATTGGACTATGTTTGTGGTTTCAGGTCCCTGTAAAACTTGATTTTGATGCTACTTTTCAATAGGTTTCAGGACTACTTTTCCTGGTGGTTGTTAATGTTTTATCTTTTTTGATGTTGTTAAAGGGTTTCAAGGTCCCTTCAAAACCTGCTTTTATCGTAATCTAAAACTAACAAGTGTATAAGTAAGGACAACTATCCTTTTACAAAGTCCCTTAAAATACACTAAACTTTCCAAAATAAATTGACCTCTAGGTAATGTGCTAACAAAATGCACATGCCTTTATAATGAATATTCCATTTTTGAAGATTATAAATTTTCTATTAAAATATAATATTACTAGCTATTTGGTGGGCCCTATGCTAAATAACTCCCTTATTTTTGCTAAAGAATCCTCATGGACTTTTGGTGTTTCTCTTCAAAAAAATTTAAATTGATAGCTAGCTCTAGGAGGCACTCATCCTCCTAGTCAACAATGTCTTCAAAATCCCTATCATTTCTTGTCATGGCTTCTTTGATGCTCCTTGCATTGGTAATCTTCTCCTCTACAGTTAGACCCTGTTGTTGGTCTTAGACTTGCCTTGGCTCTTGCTTCTTACTTCTTTCATGACTAAGGTGACTCTATGATTATATTCATCATCTAAAATGATGCCTAAGGAGTCGAGTTTTGTAAGTTTAGTGATCATGGTTCTAAGGAGTTTTTCAATTCTATCCATCAGCTCCTTGTCATATCATAGGAGCCTCTCCAAGTTCCTTGACCATGTACTCAAACCTTGGATTTTGTCAAAAACTAATCCCATGATTGTGTTTAAATGTGCTAGACTAATGGTTTTGAACCCAAAAATTTGACCCTTGACTAGTATGTTGATTAGTTCCTTCATTTTATTCCTTGATTCCTACCATTGGGATATTAAACCCCTAGCTACTACATCTAACTAGGCTAGTGGACTATGTCTTTCCTTCATTGTCTTCAATGAATCAAACATATCATAAAAATATGCCTCAAACATCTTAATCATTTCCTTGGGGATTGATAGAATAGCTTGTTTCTCAAGATTTTCTTTTTGTTTCTACAAGTTTTCTATCTTTTGATACATGCCTTTGATACCTTCTTTTAGTTGAGATAAAAGAGTATCAACTAATCCAAATATACCTTCTTCATGGATTGGGTCTTCACCAAGTCCCTAACCTCTTACTAGATTTAATCCAACAAATGGTTCAACTTTTTGAAAAGTGAGCTCTTCACCCCCAACCATGGATTTATTCATTATCACTCTTTAAGTCCTCAATCTCTAGGTTAAATTGCATATTAACTAATGATTATATCATTTTTGGAGGTTATGGAGTCTCCATTTGTGTGTCAATTGAGGTCTCAGTAGTTGTGATCTTTCTTTCTTACTCTTCCTTCATCAAAGAAACTATCCATAGCTTGAGCTCATCATGAACAGTGATATTGAGTACCTTTGTCATGGCCAATGAATGGTGTAGGGTTGGAATCTTTTGCATTTTTCCATTTAGGAAAAATTCAAGGATATTGGCCCATGAATAAGATTTTCATCATTGAATAAGTTAACTTTACTTAAAGGATGAGTGAAGGTTAACTTTGGTTTCTTCTTTCCAAGTGGGACCAAGGCTAATTCAACCTTCCTTTTTTGTAGGGGTGCAACTGGAACTAGGTCCAAGGCTATTTCCTTCCCTTTTTATTTTTTTTCTTTTTTGAATGTTGTTTGAGGTTCTTATAATTGTCCCTATTCCTCATATGATCTATAGGCATCAACAAGTACTTTGAGTACATCCTCCACTGTCTCAGATATAGCTAGTGTAATCATATGAATGTAATCAATTGGGGAGTTTGGTTTACGAGGTTAAGATAAGGATGATGCACCCTTACTATGTCTTTCTTCTAATATCTCCTTCTTAAACCTTTTCACAACTTGCACTTTAGGTTTTTTTACTTCTTCTTGTGGCTACTCTTGAGGGGGCTTAAAAAAGGGTCAAGGTAACAAGTGGTATTATAGGGGTCCCGACTACCATATCGCACTAGGTGGTTTCTCATCTCTATCCAATCTAGACTCAAGCATGATATTATGATTTTTCAACCTAGCCAATAATTTTGTGAAATTGGAGGCCCTGATATACATTATGTCATGAACACCAAGTTGGTGTTGGTAGGAGTAGTTTATTGTTTTTTCTTTTGAATGTTTCATAACCCTATCATAAGGGTTCTGTTGCCTTAACTCATCCAAATATAATTTGAAGGAGTATCTATGTTTGTAGATGGTGTCTACTTAATCCCAATTCTATAATATAGTCCTACTGATGGTTAAAGGAAAAGGGTGGAGGATTCCCTTCATTTTGCTCTTACATATTCTATCTATACCATGAAATAATTGGTATGTTATTTCATATTCTACCAATTTCATAGGCACATGGTCTAGTAATTTGAGTGGTTGAGTTAGGGTCCCTTATATTCTAATTATAGTATAGTCTGAATACAACTAGATATCCCTAATTATCTCCACATACTTCTTAATTAGAGGGGTGACCCTATCCATAGATATCCTTGTAATGGATTCAACTAAAGCTGGATATATACAATCACAAATGAATTATATATTATGTTTATACTTGAATATATTTAATTTGTAATAGTGATGGGAATAAGTTTGTCTACCCTCTAGTGACCAATTATTCATGTCAAGGAATGTGGTGGTGGTTAGAAAATAATCTTAAATATAAGACATCATAAAGAAGTGATTACTGGTTTTCTTTTTTAGGGTAGAGAATTACTGTTTCAATTAAATTTTGATAATCTCACCTATTGGGGGAGTGAGTTTATTCTCTACCATGAAATATACATAAGATACCTATATTTTATTGATAGAGTCTTGTGCCATTGGTTCTCCATGTATGAACTAATGTAGATCATTGATCATGATCTTGGGATTAGCGTGTTATTGGTCTTTATCTGGCTTGTGCCTCGCAGGTATGTCACTTGGCATCCTTGAAAGCCTCTTGGGATCTATACTATGTCAATTATATAAAAAATGCACTTTTTACATGCATTAAACCAATGGAAATTTAGAGTTTCCATTTAATATCTCTTATTGATTACACTCCATCTGATTAGCTTTCTCTAATTGACCATGAGCCATCGATCTTATGAAATTGGACAAATTTTAATTAGTGTCAAGATACCAAAAGGGAACATAAGATAAAGACTTTAGTTTAAAGTTTATTTTGTGTTAATAAATATGATATAAACTTTAGGATAAAGTTTTTAATCTAATTCTCAAAACATAATATAAAAGGGCCCTCTTTGTCAACTAAACCTATCAGGATCCAAAGACCATGGGGCAAATATATATGAAGGTTTGGGTCAATGTTTAAAAGAATGACTATATGATGGATTATATTAAAGCTTAGTATATACAAATATAAACCTAGTTACAAGGATATTAAGATTAAATATGGATTTAAATAAATTAGATTAGTTTATGGGAGACTAATTTTGTCATTGAAAAGCAAGACTTAAGGGTGTTCTTATCTTGGGTGCAATTTGTTATTTATCTAAATTTTGATGGTCTCATAGATGTCAATGATGAATTCACTAAAATCAAATGACCATCATGAGAATGTAAAAATTAATCTCTAATAAAATTTCATATGAGGTTAAAATTTGATAGCCTTGTACACATCAATGATGGCCTCGTGGATGTCAAATGATGGCTATGAGAGTGTCAAATTTAATCTCTATTAACCTTTCAAGGGATTTGATATAACCATGACACCTTTTTATTTGATAATAACCTTGATGCACATGATTAAACTTTTATTTTTAGGTATCTCATAGGAGATACATTGAAATTAAATTCCAATCACGTGCATGTTCAAGGCATCTCCTAGGAGATATCTTGAAAGGAAATTCCAATAGTGTGCATCAGGGTTCTTGCCAAATAAAAAGTTATCATGGTTATATCAAATACTTTGCAAGGACATTTGTAATAAACATGGAAGGTATTATAAGGCCATTTGAGGTATATCCTAAGATATACCTTGAAATAAAATTCCACTCATGTGCATGATTAAGGTATCTCCTAGGAGATACCTCAAAAGAAAATTCCAATCGTGTGCATTAGGGTTCTTGTCAAATAAAAAGGTATCATGATTATATCAAATCCCTTATAAGGATATTTGAAATCAAAATTAAAGGTATTCTAAGGCCCTTAAAGGTATCTCCTAGGTGATACATTTAAATAAAATTCCAATCGTGTGCATGTTCAAGGTATCTCCTAGGATATATCTCGAAAGAAAATTCTAATAGTGTGCATTAGGGTTCTTGAGAAATCAAAAGTTATCATGGTTATATAAAATACTTTTCAAGGGCCTTTAAAAAAAACATGGAAGGTGTTATAACTACCTTTGAGATATCTCCTAGGAGATACCTTCAAATAAAATTCCAATCGTGTGCATGTTCAAGGTATCTCCTAGGAGATATATGGCAAGAAAATTCCAATAGTGTGCATCACAGTTTTTGCCAAATCAAAAGTTATCATGGTTATATAAAATCCTTTGAAAGGAAATTTTAAATAAACATGGAAGTTATTTTAAGGGCCTTAAAGGTATCTCCTAGGAGATACCTTTAAATAAAATTTCAAATGTGTGCATGTTCAAGGTATCTCTTAGGAAATATCTCGAAAGAAAATTCCAATAGTGTGCATCACGGTTCTTACCAAATCAAAAATCATCATGGTTATATCAAATTCTTTATAAGGACATTTTAAATCAAAATTTAAGGTATTCTAATTCCCTTCAAGGTATCTCATAGGAGATACCTTGAAATAAAATTCCAATCATGTGTATGTTCAAGGTAATTCCTAGGAGATATCTCGAAAGAAAATTCCAATAGTGTGCATAAGGGTTCTTGCCAAATTAAAAGTTATCATGGTTATATCAAATATTTTTCAAGGAAAATTGCAATAAAAATGGAAGGTATTATAAGGCCATTTGAGTTATCTCATAGGAGATACCTTGATATAAAATTCCAATTGTGTGCATGTTCAAGGTATCTCCTAGGATATGCCTTAAAAGAAAATTCCAATAGTGTGCATCAAGGTTCTTGCCAAATAAAAAGTTATCATGGTTATATAAAATAATTTTCAAGGAAATTTAAAATAAACATGGAAGGTATTCCAAGGCCCTTTGAGGTATCTCATAGGAGATACCTTGAAATAAAATTCTAATCATGTGCATGTTCAAGGTATCTCCTAGGAGATACCTCGAAAGAAAATTCCAATCATGTGCATCAGTGTTCTTGCCAAATCAAAAGGTGACATGGTTATATAAAATAACTTTCAAGGAAATTTTAAATAAAAACTAAAGTTATTTCAAGGCCCTTATAGGGAGATACCTTTAAATAAACTTCCAAATCATGTGCATGTTCAAGGTATCTCATACAAGATATCTCGAAAGAAAATTCCAATAGTGTGCATCAGGGTTCTTGCCAAATAAAAAGTTGTCATGGTTATATCAAATCATTTGTAAGGACATTTTCAAGAAACATTGAAGGTATTCCAAGGTCCTTAAAGGTATCTCCTAGGATATACCTTGAAATAAAATTCCAATCATGTGCATGTTCAAGGTATCTCCTAGGAGATACCTTGAAAGAAAATTTTGATCGTGTGCATCAAGGTTCTTGATAAATAAAAAGGTGTCATGGTTATATAAAATCCCTTAAAAGGACCTTTGTAATTAACATGGAAGGTATTACACAACCCTTCAAGTTATCTCCTAAGAGATACCTTTGAAATAACCTAAGCATGTTCATATCCAAATAAAATCCCATTGAACCTGAAACATAGAAACATAAGCAAAAATTCATAGCAACATTGGAAGGGGTAAAACCATGATCATATGAAAACATGTCCATTAATCTAAACGAGAGTCTAGAATAATGTACAACCAAAATAGGCATGGATGATCTCAAAATTGGAAAATCTCACGTGGTAGTGAGTGAGATTGGTTCTTGCAAATAATAGGAAATATTAAAGTTAGGGCTTGGTAAAATATAAAAGCGTAAACCTAGTGACATAGATTAAAATTTTCAGCATGATAAAATGACTGTGGCAAAAAAAAGTTTGATGAAATCAATGTCTTGGGGAAATTATCTTGATAAAATTATTTCATAGGCCAAAGTGATGATGATAAAAATCCTGAAGGGTCTATGAAAAAAATGCTGAAAGGCACTTTTAAAAGATCCAAAGGGCACTTATCATTTGGGAAATGGACCAAGACAAAAGTGCCAAATTTCAAGTTTGGAGGGCAAAGGGCCATTCCAAAAATGCTAGAGGGTAATCATGGAGGGAAAAGGGCCATTTTGAAAAGGCTAAAAGGTAATTTTGTAAGGAAATTGTGATTTTCAAAACATCCGAATGGTAAGTTACATAAATCTTGAAGGGTATGTGCCCTTGGGGTCATTATTTACACATAATTGCATTGGCAAGATTGTTGTGAGGAATTATTTCAAGATTTTTGCATCAGATAAAATGTTTGATGATAAAATTTTGAAGGGGAATTTCAAAAGGTCAAAGTGCCTAGGATAAAAGGCTAAAGGTCATTTCCAAAAAATCCCTTAGGGTAGTTTAAAAAATCCTGAAGGGTACTTTCAAAAAGATTGAAGAGTACTTTTAGCAAAATTGCTACAGGGAAAATGTATCAAGAAATTTGTTATAAGAAAAATGTTGTTGATAAAATGTTTTAAAGAATTCCTAAATTTCATATGTCCCAAAGGAATTCCTAAACAAAATCCCAAAAAAGATAAGTCCAAAATATAAAACCCAATAGTTGGAAACATAACAAAAGGAATTTGCATTTAGATTATGATTAGACCACGTTAATAAAAAGGATGAAGGGGGGTGTTAGACATAAAAGGGACCAAGCATGGATATTTAGACTAAGGTTTGGTCATTTTTAGTCTAAGGTTTGGTCATGTTAATAAACATGACTAAGCCTTAGCATAAAAATTGAACTAAGTATATGGCATATTTATGTTTGGTTCCACGTAAAATCTAAATAAAGGCTCCCACTAAATTTTAATTTGTGCCTATGCAAGATTAGTTAAAGGTTCTATAGTTTACTTAGTTTTATGTGTTCTACATTTGTAGATGTTCTTATGCTATCTACTTATAGGGGTGAAACTTTAAAGTAATTTTAGGTTTTATTTGTTGTTCGATGCACCCCTTCATATCCTCGACTGCTTCATCTAAGGCATCCAATAGTGTATTTTATGTAAAGAAAAATTGTACTCCTTCTATGAAGGATAAGTACAATCTTATCCCTATTTTAAATGTATCTCCTAGGATATACCTTGAAGGGGAAATCCACTTTGTTCAGAGAAGTCATTTGAAACATTTGTTCGCATAAAATATCCAATGGAAAAACTTTAAACAAAAAAATTTGAAGACCCAATGTCATAAATAATAATTTTGAAGACCAAAATCTGTTAGATAAAATATTTGAACAAAAAACATGAAGACCAACATCTAATAATAGGGCCTGATCAAAATCTTTGAAAACCTTGCACACACAAAAAACTACACCAATGAAAGCACTATTACACATCTATAAATACAAATTAACTTAAACTCAACTATCTTAATCAACATATTTACCAATCTTTCAAAAGATGTTGCACATATATAGATTATCATTTTGATTAAAATAATAAAAAATCTATTTACAGCTACTGCACACAAAAGATTATTGAAATACACAACCATGGAAATAACAACTAATTGCACAAAAATTGGAAAGAAATTCTCAAACACTTCACTGATGATTAAAATTGATGTTTCTCTTCTATTCAAAAATCTTTGAAAAAAGTCTAATTTTGGTTATAAATTTATGTATAGACTTGGTGAAGGGATTACCTCATCCTCCAAGTTCATGCAAGGTGATTACATCAAGTAGTTAGAACATGTAGTTCTAATTGTGGTCTAAAACTGTATAAGAGATAACCTATAGTATCAATTAAATAAATTGACTTTTCAAAACTATGTAACGTGTGTGTGTACAAAATATAAAGTCAATTTTACAATAAAAATGCTCAAACTATAAATAAATCCACTGTAAAAAATCTTACATGCCTAAAATCTTAGCCTTAAGGCTGCATCATAAAATCACTACATGACTTTGGTTGGCATGGTAGTTGATGTGGAAACAACAAAAGTTACAGATGTTAAATCCTCATTAGCTTGTTTCTTCTTAGCCTCATTATTTTGATATAATTTATTTTCTATGACATGTTGATGTTCAAAAAGAATTCAAATCCAGTAGTGGTGGTCAATGAATCCTACTGGCTTGGGTGAGGAGTCTTGCATGTTCTCCCTTGGTCAACTGAAAGCTATTCTTGAATATCTCAAATTTAGTGACCTTTTTCCTTATGGCACATAACTCTACCTCTATCTTCTCCAACATTAATTACTAGAGACTTAATTTGAAGTTATTCACCACTTCTTCTACAAGCTAATCAAAATTGATCCTATTGATCAATTTTACTGTGGAGTCTTTTACCTTGGAAAAATTCAAATTTTGTAAGATCTATAAAAGTTGTACCTCATAGCCTTGGTACTTAGGGATCAAGGCCCTAACTTAATGAAACCATTCCTTGGCCTCCTCCTACCTTATGATTACCAAATTTAAGGAATTATATGACTCTAATGTCATCATTAAATCTAGATGACTATATAACTTGTTGCCTATGTATGCCACAAGCATTTTCAATTTGGCACTATCCTTTATTAAAGTATTGTATAACTGATTGGTGTTATTTACATGGGAGGTCATTTTTTCCTTTATAAACTCTATTGCTTCCACTGAAGTATAGCATCTAGAGGCTAAATATTAGACTTATGTTTCTATACCTACAAGAATGTGTATTATTTTTGCCTGCTCTTTTAATTTCTCAACTTGGGCCTTAAGCTTCTATTAAGCCATATTTGTGCCCTCATGGATAGAAATAATTACATCCTTATGATCTTGAGTGAGGTATACTATATTTTCAATGTATGAGGACTCTCTTGGTTGTTTTTTATATCTATTAGTGAGGGAAAACACTTCATGCCTTTCTTCAAGGATGATTTTGGTACCTTTATCATCCTCCACCTTCCTTTTTCTCATCCTCTGTATACTATTCGATGGTAGATCAAATAGAATAGAAATAGAGGGAAGCTTAGTGATCTTAAAGAGATGCATTTGAGATTCCTTGCTTCTTAAATCCATTTCCCATGGAGGGATGTCTAATTTTTATGTATTAGAAGTTATAACGACAACCTCTACCTCAGTCTCCTCTTGAGCTAGTTGTTTCTTCTAGACCTTGATAAGGACATTGGATAGGGAAGGCCAGGTGATTTTGGACCAATTCACCCCTCCAAATTTAGGGAATGGATGTACTATAATTAATTAAGGCTTGGCCTTCCTTCCCTTGATGAAACTTGTCAAGGTGGTATCTTGGGATGAGGTGGTGGAAGGGATGGGAATATAAATCTATGTGGATTGGGTATGGAGTTGTGAAGTAGATAATGTAGTCTTCACCTTCCTAGACACCTTCTTTTAATTTAAGGCTCTAATAGTGGAAGTGCTAGTAGGGATAAACGAGATTGGCATGGTGAATGGGATGAAGGTGGTAATGGAAGTGGGGAGTGGATCAATTGTAGTGGTAGTAGTGAATGTGGAAGTAAGTACTTATGCCCTAGGTGATACCAACATAGAAGAAATTAAAACATGGCCAAAAATGGGTACAAAAGATAAAGAAACACTTATAAAAGGCTGAGTGTCTAGATAAGTTGGTGCTATGGGTCTTTTATGGAGGCTCATGGATAGATCTACTTACTCATTAGAATCATCCTCAATGTCCTTGATTATCACCCTTTCTTCTTTTTGTAATGTAGTAGGCAAGCCTTGTGATATTTTCAATGTAATACTACCTATAGGAGTCCTTGGATTTGTCATATAAAATAGTGGGGTCTTTAGTTATGTGGAGGGGCCTTGTGATGTTGACATCACTTCTTATGATGTTGTTATCCTAATATATGAAATAATTTGTACATGGGGCTTAATAGTAGATACTTGAATGGTTTTATTTTTGATCTTCCTCATCAAAATCCAAATTGATGGGATCCCCTGTCTATACTTCCCTACTCATTCTTGGTTCAATCAACTAGAGATCTCTCTTCATGGCTTTCAAATTCAATTTTAAAGGGAGTCTTTAGGAGGAAGAAGTTTCTTGGTCTTTGAATTTCTCCTTAGGTTATCCTCTCTAGAAGTTAGAATGCTTCCATTCATTATATAAATCCTTATTGATATCTAATTCTCTAGCAGTGACTGTGGGGTCATTTTGGATCATTTGTAAATTATTTTACTTCAGTTCAATGACCCTGGATCTTTCCAAAACATCCTCATCATACTTTTCATAAGAAACAAATAATCATATGGACAGGGAACATGGCTATAAGGGATGTTAAATCACTATATATGCTTTTGAATAATCCCATGTGGATCCCAATATCTATGTGGAAGCATGGTAAAAGGATAACTCTTGCACTTTCTACCCACCTCTACAAAATGCTTCCTCATGGTATAATCCATTTTTCCAATTGTTAAATAGTAGCCAAAATACAAGGGTTTCTTTTTCTTTGATAGGTCCTCTTCAATACTCCACCATAGCTAAAAGTTAATTTTCTATTCAACTAGCTTGTTTGGTACAAACTTTGGAAGACATAAAGGATTAAATTTATTCCCCCAAATCATGATTACTATGAAATTTGGGAATAGGAAATAATCCCCTTTTCCTACCAAGTTATTTGTAATATTTTTTTGGATCCTGGGCATGGGTGAGCCATGAATGGATTACCAAACCTATGGATATATGTCTTTAGATATCCTAACCATATGCTTGGTATAATTGTATATATGCATAAACTAATAATGGTCACAAATTTTATTCTTCTCATAGTCTGTGGCTAGAGTCAAAAATTATCCAAGGTATTTATAACAGGTTCCCATAATTGCATTGAGTAAATAGGACATCATATAAAAACTAATGTAGACATGGGATGATTATCCTTGTTGATTATTTTCTCTCTATGGTGGAAGTTGATTATCTCACCCATGGTATATGTAGTTTCATAGGTGAGCATCTTATGTAATAATGACACCTAGTCTAAATTAACAAAATGGATACTTGGTATATCATAGAGTCGATTGAAGAGTGCCATGACAATGTGTATGCCCATTCTAAATTTTTTAATAGGAACTAATCCTTTCAATGTATTACCCTTCCATATAATGGTTTGGTTTGGGAGCAACCATGTAGAGAGTGCCATCTCGATTGAGCATTCTACACTGAATTATACCAATGTATGTTTGTCAAAATAAGCATCAGGTATGCATAAAGATAAATACCTTTAGAATTTAGGTCCTGATATGTACACAACAACTATGTTTTTTTAGAGTAATGAAGGAAAGCATCTTGTGATAGCCTTCCTAAAAAAAACAAATCCCGTAGAAGGTCGATGCATGACATCACCTCTAGTTTAGTGGTATAAAAATGTAACTTTGGCATTTGAAATCTAGTATTTCCTTAATGAATTATCTATATGCAAGTATTATATCATCTCCTAATGAAAAAACATCCATCGAATTGATGATGTCCCATAATTTTGAATATTTCTTGTACCTATCCTTAAATATGGTGGCATCAAACACTGTGTCCATGAACTCTATAGAATATTTAATTAAATAAAGGGATGGTGTATTTAAACCTTTAAATGTCCTAGATGAATATACCATTGTAATGTATATGCCCTATGCTTCTTACAATGTTATTTTATGTGCTATGTATGTTGTGCAATTAATTTGGCTCTAGTTTGGTCGATATTTTACTCGTAATTCTCTTTGTAGATGGTACCTAGGGTTCTTTGATACATAGGATGGTAGGAGAATTTAGATGCAAGTTTTTTTGAAAGCATTAATAATTTTATAAAAATAATAACTCATAGACAAAAATCCCAAAGACAAAGGCAAATTTATTTCAGGGAAAGTGGTTGAAACAAAAAGCTCAATGAAATAATTTTTGAGACAAATGCTTAATAAAGGCGATCATCATGGCATTTTTTTTGAAATTGGGTTCCCATAAATGCTAAGGGTGACACACACACTTGAGAAGTATCTCATAAGAGATTTATGATGATCCTTATGGGGGATTGTGAAATATGGATCACCTAGCCATTAATTATAAGGGGAGTGGGGTAGATAACTTTCTATCAATAGATTGTTTAAAGTTAAGGAGAGCCAAGTTGTGGAAACTTGGTACATAATGGTATCAAATTATGCCAGCAACACTTTTTTTAGGAAACAAAAATAAGGAAAGGAGAAATAAATAACAAATAAAGGGAAACATGCAAACAAAAGGGAAACTAACTAACCATGTATCCCCAATAATATACATTGAAGTGAATTAAAGTACCTTTATGGTTACCTTGAAGGTATCTCCTAAGAGATACCTTTATGCATAAAGGAACCATTAAAGGTATTACAAGGACCTCAGAAGTATCTCGTAAGAGATATCTTGAAATATAATTCTAATCATGTGCATTTTTAAGGTATTTACTAAGATACCCATTGAAATTACTACAAATGCATGTTTGAAAGTCTCCCCTATGAGACACATTATACCTTAAAAACATGAATTAGGGTACAATATAAGGTACTAAAAATCCATTCAAGGTATCTCCTCAGAGATAGCTTGAAATAAAATTCTAAATGTGTGTATGTTGAAGGAATATTAGAAGATTTTTCTAGAAATTCTCCAGAACATGTAAATTATAGGTATAACTTGCGCAACAAGAAGTGAAAAAGAATCATAATAGCATGAGTGAATTTACAAAATATTCAATTTTATACACTATAACAAATATAAATACATACTAAAATGACGCTAATAATTATGGATCATAAACAACATAATGCAAGATAGAACAAGCTAAAATAAAATAAACACTACGCATTATGCATAGGTAAAATAATCTTAGGAAAATAATAAAAAATATATTTTATTAATCTATATCACACATCAAAACAATATTACATTACATCATAACACTATATTTTTTTTTTACATAGCTCTATCTCTTCACATTATAGCTTTCTAACATACAAGAAAAAAAGAGTCATGACATTCTTATATCTATTGCTTGGCTAGCAAGGCCAAAGACATCCAAAAGATCATATAGATGAAAAAATGATACCTTATGAACATATCCTTGCTCCAAATCCAACACTTTTAAGGAATTAAACTATTATTTCATCTCAAGATAAAATCTAAACTCTGATCTTGGCTAAAGATGGAAAAGATTAGCCTTTCACAAAAGTGGCAGTAATCGCTCCAAGTTTTTCAGTTTTCCATAGACTAACATAAATAGGTGGTTGTATAGGTTAGGGAGATATAACCAACCTGGCCCCATTTTTAATGCTTATGACTATGTTACACTTCTTAAATTGTAAAAATTGAACTATGCATTTACCTATTGTGTAGGTTGTGGCTGCCCTAACTACAATTTTATATCTAGATTTATCTTCTAAAAAACTACTTGGAGCTCTTATGGTGGAATGAAATTAGGTTCATCTATGATATGAAAAATATCTGGTTCAACTTGTGAGAGTTTATGCTTGAGCATTTTCCAATTATCAAGTACTTCCCACACCATGGCAAGCAAAACATGTAGTGGAATCTAAATGACCATAAAATTGTGCACACCTAATTCTTCTATGATGATAAGGAAGTCTCTAGAATTTGACAGCTTAAGCTAGATATTTGACATAATATCATCCAACCTATATGCAGTCCTTTGGGATTGAATTACTACAAATATGTTATGCATTGTCTCATTCTGCCAGATTTAGAGCTTCTTCATCATAGTATCCCTAGCTTATAAAAAATATTAAAATGTGCCATTCAGTGTTTCCCAAGTAGCCATTAGATCATTCAATACAAATTTAGCTTTATCCACTGCTGTGAACTTTGGTTTAGAAAAATTAAAGGATTTGTCAAGGTGCTACCTCCAATCAAGCATTCCTTGTGCAATCTACTTAGCTTGATACAAAATAGTATCTAGGACCTATACATATTATTTTAGAAGTTCAAAAATGCCTTATATCTTAGTGCAAATGGCTTGCCCTGGGGTGCATAGCTTAAGTGCACTCACCCAATACTTTTTTAGCTAAGTTAGTAATGTAGTGAGTTATTTGTCCTCAAACATTACTTGATCACTAAGGAATTACACAACCAGAGTAGGACAAGAGGCATTGATGAGCTGCCTAACCTCAAAAAATTTATTTTATGCTTCCGCTTTATCCTTGTGTAGATAAAAACAATATGTTCCAAGTCTAAAGCCTTTTGCATAATGGATTTTTGGAATGCATTTGCTCCTTTAATTTCTTTGGATAATGGTAGCTATGAAACATCTAAAAATGTCTCCATATAATTAGAAGAAAGTGGGGTAGACCTCATTTAGATAGTGGTATATAGGGATCCCTCTATTACATATATATCATTTGTTTCCATATTAGATTATGATTACTTTAAAGATTTAGATTTGATAACCATGACACCTCTGTACACAAATTTTTTTATCAACTCAGTCAGAGGGACAAGTGTATCCTTGTGTCTCATCATGCCCCTAGACTTCACCTAAAGGGTACTAATTGATATGGATATCTCTCTAAAAGATTCCAAATGTTTGAGTATGGTGGTTGAATCCCTCACTCGATGATGACTAATTTTTTATGCATTAGTGGCTGTACCAAGCTCCCTTCCTTTGGTAGATATATAAACTATGTAGATGATGAACTAGATTCTAGATCTTTTTAGAAAACTTATGTTTTAAGTTCATGATGAGCTTCTTCATGACTTATAGTATCCATAATAATAGAGGGAGGGGCTATGTAATATCAGCCAAATGATAACTACTTACCTTATTTTATACTTGGCAAGTGCACACTACTTTCTAGAAAAATAACTCCTTCTCCTCCTCCTTATCGTAGACCTTTTGATTGATGTCTTTGATCATGCATTGAAAAAAAAATTCTTCATAAACCCACAACATTGTGACATCATACTCCCAAGCTATCACTGGCACATGTGGGTTGTCCAACCAAGAATTGATTTCCCTTAATCTCTTTTTGGATGGTGGTGGTGAGGCTCTCTAAATAAGTCCCTTCTATTTGCATTTTTATTATTATGGAAGAGTTTTAGACTGCTGGGGTGAGGCCTATGGTTATGCAGTTGGCTATGATTGTTCTTTCTCTTACCAACATTGTTTTGAAACTATGGATCTCTACCTCCATACTTTGACTTGTTATTTAACCATTATGACAAAAAAGTAATTGGATTCATAATTGGCATGGCCAAATCATGCAACTTGATTTGAATACCATTATATATCTTGGTTACTGATGCATGTTGCCCCAAATATTGTATGACATCTTATAGAATTTGAGGTGCAACCCGATCAAATATAGAGCCTCAATCCACCATGTGTTAAAACACCCTAATTATTAATAATAATATTTCCTTGTCTTAGTCCAAGTGATCCTTGTGAGGGTAGTAGTAGGCCAAAAGTCTATAGTAACATTAAATTGGCCTAATAGGGACTTCCATTGGGTGAAGCATAACAATAAAACAAAAAATTGATATTGGAAATTTTGTGAGACAACTGAAAGTACCTTTTAAATATTAGTGGTAAGCTCAGATGAAAGAAATTTAGGCCAATTGAAGTTCTCATTCTTGTGTATCATGTGATACACAATGTCAATTACTCCTTTTTTTTCCTTCTTAGGCTACTTTGTTATCTACCAAAACCTCTTTGTAATACACTCTACTAGAATACACATTGCAACATGTTAAATGGATTCAATTGGGGTTCCTCTTCCTACCCTAGTGGGAAAATTATCCCAAATATATGGATTAATTGGTGGTAGGGTAGAATTGTATGGAAATAAAGATTTTCCATGATTCGGGAGGTGTATGTCTCTTACCATGGTTTATACATTGACCCAAATGATGATATCTCTAGATAAATGAATAGACCCTTAATTGTATCTACTTAAAAAGGTATGCATGACCTCATCTAATTACCCGAATGTTTGTAACTTTACCTCTCTGCATTGGAACCTCGAAGTGGATGTTGAAGTGTAATAGCTCTTGCTTGTGCACCTAGTTGTGTTGATAGGGTGAAGAGAGTAACTTCAACCATTTCCATAAAGTTGAAGGGATCTAGGTCATTGAATTTGGCTTGTTGAAGACCTAGCCCAATCCCAATTTCTACTTTGTCTATATCTATGAGTGGAATAAATAACTTGCTCCTATCCATGTCTAAACCTATAATCTACATTATTTGATTGCTTTGTTCTACCAAAATTTGGGTCTCATTTTGTTTTCAAAAAATTATATTAAGAGTACATAGTAGAATAATCTTGTTTGACAAGTTTGTAATGTTTTTACATTATTCCTCCCCTTTTTTTTTATAGATTTTGGCATCCAATTTATTCTTAGCAACCTCTTTAAATGCAGTGACTACCTATGCACAAGCGTTCTTCCTCATCATTAATATTTTGGCTTTGATGGTGACCTTTTTTGTCTCCCAAATATTTAAATTACCCCATAACATGTTTTAAAATCCATGTCATTAATCCCAATTCAATCTACCTTAAACAAGATGTAATATTTCAAAATGCCATGTCATTAATGGTCGTATATGACTATTAGTAGTCCTTATACCATACATATCTTATCTTCACCACTTTCTTGAACATCAAAATGAAAACCATCACAAAAAAAATTATTGATGGGTAGGGGTTACCATGAAATTTAAACTATGCAAGTTCCCATGGTCAAACAATTATATGTATCCTATTGGGAGAGAATAAAGAACACAACTGCAAACTTGAAGTCATTGTTTGGGTTCATTATAGATTCATAGTGACTGAGTGCATACGTAAGCATGGATAAAAACTTGAAGTCTCAGTCCCTTATATTAAATACACATGTCATCATGGCACTCCTCAGTAAAGAAGAGATTTTTTTAAATAAAAGGTGTGCCATTGGTTGAGAGAAGTGGGCCCCATTTTTAACAAGAATTCTAGAGGCATTTTGGAGGGAGACATGTGTTACCACATCACTTCTTACACATCCCTAAGATTTAATACATTAAGTTAAATATATCAATCTCTAGGTAAACAATATGGAGACACTTGGCATAATCATAGATAATCACTCACCCGGTGAACTTGAAATATTTTTTAAGTGTTGAAATGTTGCAGGTTTGTGGGTGCATGCCACATGTCCTTGAATATTGAAAATTAAAACATTAAGATTAATGTCATGGGTACACTTGAAGGTATTACAAGGCCCTTCAAGGTATCACCCATTACTACCTTCAAACCTTCAAGGGTATTCATACACATGTTTGAAAGGTATATCCTAAGTGATACCTTCAAACTTTTGGGTCCATAACATAGTTTTAAATCACATACATGATCTCAAGATATAAGAAGATAATCATTTTCCATTATTTTTCTTAAAACCACCATTGCTCAATATCATTTTTCATTGTAATAAAATACATGGTTGAATATTGACTTAATTAGCTCTTTTCTCTATGTGGCTATTCCACTCGGAAGCATGTTTGAAATGTATCTCCTAGGAGATACCTTCAAAGTAGGATGAAGTAAGAATTGAAGTATGAAATATATGATATTAAAAGCTATTATTTTTATAGATTGACATAAATAGTGTCATTAAAAATGATATACGTTGCTTTTTTAACATTTTTAGGTTTTAGCATATCTCCATGCTTATGTTCTGCTATAAATATAGCTTTATCTCCTACATACATGTATAAATTGGGTTGATTTTATAAATAACCTAATTAACAATTCTTCTCATGTATTTTACAAATGTCTAGGCTAAAAAAACATACATCAATGGCTTTCCAATGTGGAGACTATGTTTCTCTCATAAATAATGGTAAGGTCATTGGCAAAGGAAGAATACACAAAGTGGTAGGTCTAGATGTTGAATCTCTAGAACCCATAAATATCACTTTCACATGCCACAATGAGGAAATACCTATTGAATCTGTAAGTGTTAATGTGACTAAAGCTTTTGATCTAACTCTATTGCTTCCATTTCCTACATCTTTTGTGGATAATTTGGGGGATGTAATTAATAGTTTTACTATATGGAGCACAAAAATGATGCAACACATCATAGACAAGCTTATTATAGATAATGACATAGAAAAAAGACAAAATAATTTGAGTTTAGTTCTATGTATACAACCATTACAACAAGAAAACCCTTGCTTGGATTCATTTGTTTGATATCGATGATCCTACCACATTTCAAAGCCTAAGAAAAAAATTATTAGGAAAAGGGTATATTTGTTGCACAAATGTATAGATCTTGAAAATGATGAAAAAATATCTTTTGGTTATGTTGAATTTACACAACTAGGGGAGATTTTTGGTTGCATTCCTATACCAATGTTAGAAAATAAATTGGGAATTTATATAAGGCATGTTATACAAAATTATGAGACTTACATTACAGAGGTAACTAAAACATCTATCATTAGATGGCCTTCTAAAAAAATAGTGGACACTGAGACTTGTAGAGCATCAATTTACCATACATGACACCAAAGGAGAAAGAAATTGGAAACATTTGGGATGTAGTGGATAATGAAGTCACTCCTTGCTTGATATTTTTAACACAAAGGTATCTAAAAAAGTTAGCTCATGCCTACAAATAATCAGGCCAAAAAAGAAGTCAGCCAAACACTTCACTCAGTCAAGTGAAGTTTGATGAAAGCATAGATAGTGTGATTTCATCAATGTATGTAGATAAATGTTGTACCAAAAAAAATTTAGTCAAAATTGTCATTTGAGATTCTAAAATCTGCAAAGATAAATTTGCTTGATTCCACCATAATAGATAAGAGGTAACATGTCTTGGATCCCATTTTTATTGGTTTGTTTAAGAAAAATAAAAACAAAACTAGCATTGAATTAAAGATCTATTTGGAAGCTTGGCTTAAAATATATGGATTAAAGAGAAGTAGCTTTTTTGACATTCAAAATTGTCACAAAAATGGGAAATGAAGTGCATTTCATGCAGGGATATTTTGACAAAAGCCACATAAGATGACAATGGTAGCTAAAGATTTATTGGACCAATTGGTGGATTTTTTGTAGATGTTTCTCCATGACTAACATGCTAGGTAGATATAGATGGCTCATGATAAAATTTTTGACATCTTCCAACATATTTCACTCAAGAATTTATGAGGTGACACATAATGCACAATGAGAAGATATGGAATATGAGCCAATATCCTAGCTAAAATTCAATAAAATGTGGAGAATGAATTTTCATGATGTGACCATTGCCATATTTAATGACTTTGCTAGGTGCAAAACATGCATCTTATTGACTCAACAAAAATGCTCTAGGTCACTCTCTAGAGATCAAGAAGAGCGTATCAATTAAATATTCATGATGCGCTCAAATTAAATACTTTTTTCAAGACAAATGTATTATAGACATAAATGACTATCAAATAAATACCCTCTAGAATGCCTCAATGTCATTCATGACAAGGTGGAACATCAAAAAATATTTGTGTCGAGGACAGTGATAAAAAGCAAAGTAGTTACTAATAGAATATTAGAGTTATCAATGGTAGGGATTATAACACATGGTCATGGTGTAGGTGGATATGGGATTTTTTTTTACCATATGTTCTTGGAGGTTCTAAATTTACAATCACTTCATTGAATAAGTGCTTCAGGGATATGGAAACAACAATGCCAGACACTTATGGATCTTTAATATATAAACCTAGAACTTCAAAATATCCATTGTATGATGCACTTTTGTCTAATAACTACTGCCCTAAATTACATAAATACAAAGAATAATCACAATCAATTGGTGCCTTCAAGAAACTTCTTTCTAGGCTATACCCTCAACTAGATAGTTGTTGTAGGGATAATAAGAATAGGTACTTCCATCCATAATTATGTTTAAAAAATGTTGAACCTTATATGGAATTAATGTTACATTTAAAAATTCATAAAATCATGTTTTTTTATACAGGTATGTGTTGCAATATTTATCTCTCTTTAGATACAGATGTTTTTTCCTCTATGTCAAGGTCATATTTCTCCCTGGAGAACATACCCATGAGGACATCGACGTCACATTTGGAAACCTATCTAAATGTATAAAGAGGAAAGATGTATGGAGTGTGAAAAATATGATGGATGGTTATAAGACGTGTGAAAATATAAGAAACTTCATGCCATATTTGATTGAAGAGGTAGTGGATTTCAAGGGGTATGTTAATAGTTACCAACTAAAGGGAAGAAATGAAATAGTAGGCTTGATAAAAGGTCAACACTTTCTTATATATATAGAGTAATAGTAGCCCATTATGCATTTTAAAAACTCTATAGGAGATAGAAATTGGTCCTCCCCCCTCCCCTAATTACATTATGGGGAACAAAATAAAATGGTGAGTGAAATGTTCCAAAAGGTAATCTGACAAAAACATATTTCAAAGAATTGAAAAATAGAGAAATGTCTAAATATGCCATTGTTGCATAAGACTTAGGTAGAAGTATAATAAGAGTGAAAAATAAATTAAATATAACTTGAATATGTATGTATAGCTATTCAATGAATTTGGTTTGACTGAAAATAGTAAGTGAAGGATTTAGAATATTACTTACAAAACATCCATGACATCATGAAAGAAGAGATGTTCCCTTCTGAAGTTGAGTGTAAATGAGATTTCGGGCCTAGAACTCACCATGACATACCCTTGCATAGATATCTACACAAAATGGTTCATGATAGGACCCTTGATTTTAGAGTGGCATTTACAGATACATTTGTTGGTCCAAGAAGGAAAAGAATAAAAATTGCATTTGATCTAGCTCAAGATGTGCAAATTAGAGATATGATATTTATCAGACCTAATGATTCTATAGGAATGGAATACATAATATGGGTTGTTAGATATAAAAACAATAATGATATACTAAAAATAAATGGAGATATAGAAAAAAGGGTAAATGTAGATTGGTTCATCCTAGTTCATGAAAGGAAAAAATATGTAGAAGAAGCAAAAATTTATTCGAGCTACTTGGACAAGAAATGGAAGACAAACCCAACTGACACATCTTTACCATCCATACTCATAGATAGTACCATATATGCTTGGAAACAAAATAAAAATTGGAGAGGTTATAAACTTGTTCTCACCAATTTTTTGAAAAGCATTGTAATAGACTATTTGAATGCCTCATCCCACTAAGAACTAACAAAAATAGTGATAAAAGGATTGAAAAATTTGAAATGGTGTTTCCTTAATTTTGGAATGAGAAATATGAATGTTTATTTTCAAAATTTAGTCCATTTTTTGAGAATGTATAATGTTTTATTTATTTATATTTATTTATAGTGGTACTTTGCATTTTAGGTCTTGGAAAATACACTTTGGCATTTTAGTTTTATATTTTCTACTACGATAATTCATTATTTCAGTAACTGTGCATCTATTTAATAGTATTTCACTATTGGAATGTCCACTTTGAATTTTTACATGCTTCAAAATATTCTTCAACAAATGGTATTCATAATTTGCACATCTAAGAATTTACACTTTGGCTTTTGTGTTTTACAAAATACACTTTGACATTCCCGTGTATGCAAAAAGGTCTTCGAGGTTTATGCCTTGGAATGTCCCACTTGTGTGGCAAGATTTGTTCTTTAGTATTTTAATATAAACAAATGTTATTATGATTTTTAGTTTTTCAAATTACACTTCATACAAGCACCCATAATTGTGACATTTGGGACAATATTGATGAATCAACAGTGTGGAAGGATGACCAATCCAAATAAAAGTCCTTAATAATGTGAGCAATTGAGATTGTAAAACACATCACAATATTTGTAACTCAATTATGTGAGAGATTATATTAATAATATAGTAATATAATACCCATGATCAACATATGGTAGGTACACAAATATAAGATAAAATTTGATAGTCTTGAGGACGTCACCCAAATTAGATTAAATAGATAGTTCACAATCTAATCAACTGATGACATGTGGCATCCCAATCATCTCAGGTGTTTTAAATCACATATCACCCAATCACCCAATTTATGTATGAATTATTTTTCCTTAATAAATAAATCACCAAGTCTTTTTATCTTTAAGTATATGGTTTGTGAACCAGTTTGAGTGGTCACATAATTTGGACTTAATGCAAATATATAAAATAGATATGATTTATTTGTAATAAGTCAAAGTAATTCTTAATGAATTCAAATTTATTTATTATAGTTTTCAATTAATGATTATTTATGATCATTTTAAATAATTTAGACTTATCACAAATACATTAGACAAATGTGATTTATTTGTAATAAGTCTAACTTAATCTTGATACAGTCCAATTTAATCTTGATACAATCCAATTTATTTCTAATAGTTTTCAAAATTTAAACTGTTGATAAGTCCAAATTATACAAAATAATCCTTATGAATTTTAATGCATGAATATAAATCATATGATAATTCATCACAATGATATAACCTTGAAAACACATGGCAAACAACATTTTTTCTTGGATGACCTCAAAACTATACAAGTACATAAAGAGACTAAAACCTTAACAATGCTAAACAAGAATTTAAATGACCACTTGAAGGATATTACAAGACCAAGTTGGTCATATACAAGCTTGTGAAGCCCTATGAAAAATTTTCAAACTATAGGGGTTGACCTTGTTGACTGGGGGGGTCAAAAATGGTCAATAATTTGGTGATTCATAGGGGTGGCAGGCCTATAATGCTGATAGATCAATGGTCTTATCTTTCCATTGAGAAATGCAGTCACTCTTATGATGAAATATGAATCTGATATACCTATTTAAGATTCAAACTCACACCACACCACAAAGCAAGAAACAACATAATATGCCAAAGGCATTTATGGTAAACCACAAACTCACACAAAAAAGTTGTGTTAAGCACTTATAGAAAAAACACATCAAATAACTATGTGCAATACATCAAACTAACCTCAGTAGCAAGGTTTCAAATGTATCCCATTTACTGGGATACTTATCTCTTCTCCATTGAGTCTTGATAGCTAGAAGGCATTATGTTGCTTACATCTAATGATTAAATAGGTCCCACTCTATAATGTGTCAAATTTTATGTGTTTACCAGGATTGGCCCTATCCTCATCCCACTTTAAAACAAGATCACATTTTTGAATTTTTCTTGTACAAGCTCTCTTATAAAAGGATTTCTTCATTTGGGCTTGGTGATACTCCAAGGTGTGCATGGATTCATCTCTTTTATCCTTTAGTTCCATCAATTATTCCATCCTTACCTCCATAAGATTATTCTTTATTAGTTCTAGCTGATGTGATAACTCCAAGGAAGGAAACTTAAGAGAAATAGGAAATTTGTCTTCTCTAAAATACACAATCATATATGGTGAGTTATCCAAAACCATCTTAGGAGTGACTCTATCAACCCATAAGGTTGTCCTCAAACTTGTGTGCCAATTCCTATAATTATCATCAACCATTCTCTTAATGATATTGATCAAGGTTTTATTTGTGGACTCTATAAGTCCATTCCCTTAGGGGTATTAATTAAATGAGGTAATTAGGTATATGATATGCTCATTTTCCCACTCACTTATCTTTTCATCCACGAATTCTAATGCATTATCAAATATGATGGTTGATGGTGCTCCAAATCTAGTCACTATACTCTCATAGAAGTCAAAGATTGATTTTTCATTAGCTTCTTTAAGGGCTAATGCCTCTATCCACCTTGTAAAATAATTAATTCTTATGAGTATCCATTTGTGGCCTACACTTGATGGAGGATAAATCATACCTATAAAATCAAGTCCACATTACATGAATGGTTGATCAACTTGGATGGGATTGAGAGATAAGGCTACTAACCTTTGATTTTTAATGAAGAAATCACACTTTGCACATATTACTACCCAAGCATAGGAGTTCTTGAATAGGTTGGGCTAATAGTATCCTACCTCATTATCTTAGTTGTTGTAGTTTTAGGAGAAAAGTGGCCTCCTATAGGCCCATCATGGAATTTCTCCAAAATTATACCTATTTGCTCAATCTCAATAGATCTAAACAAAATACCATTAAGATATTTTTTTAAAAGACCCCATATATAAGAAAATAGGGTATATATTTAAGTTTAAGGTATCTTATCTTTAATTTATCTAATTTGGTTGGACACTTAGTTGTTTGTAAGAATATTATCATGTCTTGTATCTAACTTGTAACATGTGAAGGTGTTGCTACTTAGGGATAATATTGTGGTACCAAGGTTGCCTCTTTATTCCCTTGAAGGTTCAATTATAAGTGATCACATAGGCCTTTCCCTCACTATTTTGGTGACCTTAATATTTACATCATATTCCATCACTTTAGTTATCTAAGCTTCCCTCTTCTCATTCAATTCCTTATTGAGAAGGAAGTCTTTGACACTTGGGTGGGATAACATTACATGTATACTATTTTTTGAGACCATATGTCTAAACGTTTTCAAGATTATTATGACTTCGAATACTTATTTATCTACAAAAGTATACTTATCTTCATAGCCTTCAAGCCCTTGACCAAAGAATGCAAAGGGTTGCTCATCATCTTGATTATTTTATTAAAATAACATGGTATATATGGTGTCAGTATTAGATAAATATTAAAAAAGTAAGTCCTTATAGAATTTAGGATTAATCAAGGTAGATGCTTGTGCTGTAGTTTAATTTATATCCTCAAAGTTGCTTCTTCCTTCTTTGGTCTAGTTGAATGTTTGATGTTTCTTTAAAATGGATATCAAAGGTTTTAAAAGGTTGGAATAATTAGGTATAAAGCTTATAATGATGTTTATTTTCCCAAGGAAACTTTTCATTCTCTTCCTATGTAATGGAGGAGACAAGGCTAAGATAACTTTCACTCTTTTAGGGTCTATGGTTCGCACTTCCTTTAAGATAATGTGTCCTAGTAGCTTGCCCTCATAGACTTAAAAAACACAATTTATGGGGTTTAAAGATATAACTAACTACCTTCACATCTCAAAAATCAATCTTAAATGAGCTAAATAGTCATTAACATCTTTTGAAAAAATAGTGATATCATTAAGGTACACTAGCACCATCTTGTTAAGCAAACCTTGGAAGGCCATGTCCATGGATTTTTAAAAGGTATATCCTAAATTATAAAGTCCAAAAGGCATACTATTGTAGGCATAGGTGACCCATTTAGTTGTAAAGTTAGTTTCATATTGCTCCTCTTCTTTCACAAAGACTTGGTTATAACCTAAATACCCATCCAAGAGTGAGAAATGTTCAGGCCCTATAATTATTTGAAGTATTTGTTCCATCAAAGGTAGAGGATGATGATACTTCAAACACACCCTATTGAATCCCTAAAATCAACACTATCTGATCTCCCCACTCTTCTTCCTCATAGGGACTAAATTAACAACCCATGAAGAGTGTTTAATAAAGAAGATGATGTTTGATTCAATCAAATTGATTAGTTCCTTCTTCATAAAAACCTCAACCTTGGGATTTATGGGTATTTAGTTTTGTCTCACTAGTTTTTCACTTGCATCCAACTCAATGGTGTGTTGAACTAGACTAGGTTCAAAGCCCTTTAGGTCACCATAATCCTATGCAAAGACATCTAGAAATTCTCAACATAAATCAACAAAAGCAACCTTTTCAACCTTAGTACATACATTTCCCAAATTGAGGAGTTTGCATTTGAATATTTTAACTATTTCAAAATGCTATTGACTTGAAGATATTCCTACCTTCTCTTTTATCACTTGATCTTCTTCATTAAAGATGATTTCAAGGGTCACCAATCCTTTAGAGATTTTGTTGGATTGCAGCTATACCATTTGGTCACCATATTGTTATTGAAACTTGGCCTAATTTTTTGAGGAGAACTCAACTTCGTCACATATAAAATATGCAATATACCTATCACTATCAAAGAGTTATCAACTTGCATTATTATTCCAGATAGAATGTCTATCTAATACCTTGACATGTGGTTGATGTTCCCACTTTTCACATCATTTGGGATGTCAAAATGAGCCCCTATTACTTCCAATATATCAACATATTGGTTCCTCTCTTTAGATTTTTCAAGTTTAAGGCCTCAAATTCTTCAATGAGATCCCAAATACTATACTTGTATGCCTTCAAAAATGGATTTTTGGTAGCATTATACCTTCTAACTTGCTATACTACTAGTCCACTATCACCATATGCTTGAAATTGCTTTATACCTTTCTTCCTTGCCCATTAGAGGCCATGAAAAATTCCCTCATATTATGATACATTAGATGAGTAGCCAAATTGGAACCTAATAGTAGAAAATTATTTCTCATTAGATGTAAAAACAAGCATTATACCTGTCTCTAATCCATTTTTTCTCCTTAAACCATCAAATAATAATTACCACATTCCTTATTCACTTTCATTAGGTTTTAAAAGGGTTGGTATGTTTTCACCTTCTTCATATGTGTAGTAGACTCTTAGACTAGTTTATTCAATGTGATTGAAAGGATCAAACTCATGGTTCTCTATACCCCATTCATCTAGGAAAAGGTTAGGTATACCATCAAGAGATGAAGCTTGTTCTTGGTCATTAGCTTAGTCTCCATCATCAATAATAATGTAATTCATTTTAAATATTTTTTCCATATAAGGATCCACATGAAACTTTGGCTTAATATTTAGACTTAATTAAAACTTTAGCACCATACCTAGTCCTAAATGACATATGGGACCAATCTAAATTTATGTACCCACCAATATTAGTAGTAAAGTCCCTTGAAAGACAAATGGCAAAGTGAGCTGGTACATCCACAACTATAATATCTTGAGATATAGATAAGGTAGGATAAGCATGAAGAGTCATATGCAAACCTTTGATGATGCCAACTATTTTGGTAGCTGATATATCTAATTGTAACACTCCCTTATAGTTTATTTCATACTTCCAATTTTACTTATCATCTAGTTGATTTGGCATGGCCATGTTACTTATTGCACTATTAATTAAGAAATTATGAACCAATGAATATTTAATAATAAAAAAGAGGTAGAAATGAGGAGTTTTATCTATGCTTTTAGTTTTGGTTGGATTCCCATCATTAGTCTTCATTACATTTTCCAAAACTACCCCTCTTTCACTAGGCTACCTAGGTATTGCATTGAGCCTGGAGAGACAATGTTGGAGTATCTATCTTTGTCTAAGAATGGACAATGTGTCCCACATTATCCATTACATGAACCTTCTTAATTTATTCAAAAATGTTCATAGGAGAGCTACCAAACTTATCATGTCCTCTAGTATCCATATCACTACCAATACCTTATGTTACTAGATGCATAGGAGGAACTTTAGCATTTTAAAATCTCTGATTTACCTGAGAGGTCCAGATGATATCTTCCCAACTTGTATAAGGCAATTATCAGCCCTGATAGTAGTCTCATAAGCATTAGGTAGTGTATCCCCTCCCATGGATTAGATGATCATGGATATGCCACTATTAAATGTCTTAAGATAATAGATGAAAACATGATGTGCAATAGGCCTTACAAATATTGGGATCGTATCCCATGTATTTTTAAATCTTGTATTGTTTCTTGAGGGGTTCTCTTTATAGTAGTTATTTTCTTGGTCAAAGACAAGTGGTCAATCTTGTCTTCAAATCTCCTCCTCAAAAAGTCACCCAATTTATCCTATGTAGTGATAAAATTGAGATCCAAAGTTACATACCAATCAAGGTCCTTACCCTTTAAGGAAAAAACTAACAACCTAATAGAAACATTCTCTTCATTGATGTTATATATGTTTCATAAATTAGCAATGTTCCTTATGTGATCAATAGGGGTAATGGCATATTTTTTATATAAGGACCACTTTTGAGTGATGACATAGGAATTTCATCATATTGAGCACGTGATAGAGGGATGTGGCCATTTAAGGAAATAAAGGGTAGGTTCCTTGGTGCTGCCATCATGCAAACTAGACCCAATAAGAGTATCCTTATAGGTATGTGAGCATAAAAATATTTCTTTGGATATGGATGAGTGTTATAAAATCTCTTTGATCTAACTTAATAGTAAGGTAGATCTAAAAATTCAAAAGTAATGCTTTAGTATAAGGCCTTGTGCTTACCTTAGGCATAAAATTAAGCCACTCATCTACAACTAAGGGTAAATAATTATTGGATTCACCAGATACTGCATGAAGGAATCTTTAACAACTTCAAATTTATCAAGATCAACACCCACCTTAGACAAATTATTGGACCATGGGTCCCACTAGGTGTGACAGGAGTGTTATCACATAAATTTTAACCCTAAGGAGAGCTACTCAAGCCTCCTTAAATTTTGAATAACATGGAAATACCTCATATGCTGTGGGTAACAATTCTAAGAGTTAAATTTCTAGATTATGGGATAGCTCCTATGTTTAATACCTAAAACTAATCACTAACCTAATTGATTTGGAGGAAAAGGGATAGAATGATACTAAACACTACTCTAATGGAGGTGATGCACCAATGTAAACTACATAACTTAACTGAACCTACACTATGGAAAATAACTATAAAACCAATCCCAAAATCAAAGGTTCTCCTAATAATAATGTTTCACTATGAAGGTAGAATTCATTATAGATTTTATTGTAAATGAATAATAGGCCTAATAGTGGTCACTAATAATCTTCTTTACACTTAAAATCACACAAAGTTACTAGCTACACATCATATGACCTTTTATAAGGTATATTGCTCACACAAAGCATGAGAGAGATAGATAAATGCAAGGAAAGAGAACTATCACTTATCATTTAACAATAAAACTACTTCATACACTTATGAAAGACTTCAAGAAAGATAAAAAAATAGTTTGAAATATTTATTAAAAAGGCAAATCAATATTTAATTTATAAGGGATTCACCATACTAATATGTGGATAGATCACAAATGCCAAAAATGCAACATATATATATATATATATATATATATATATATATATATATATATATATATATATATATATATATATATATATATATATATATATATATATATATATAGAGAGAGAGAGAGAGAGAGAGAGAGAGAGAGAGAGAGAGAGAGAGAGAGAGAGAGAGAGAGAGAGAGAGAGAGAGAGAGAGAGAGAGAGAGAGAAGCAATGGAAAAGAGAAAAAGGACAAGTGTTTCTCATCCAAGAGATAGTTTCAAACAAGAAGGTAATTGTATAATAGTCCTAAAAAATTCTCTTTGACACGTGTTGCATTTATTGATCATATCTTTTAAGGGAGTTGGCAACAAGAGATCAATGATCTGTCATTCACTCAAAACTACCCATCTTGGCTTGTGAAGAATGACAAATGGTGTTCTTTGATCATCAATTCATTATTAAATTACATCAAACTTCCTCTTTGATACTTAGCATCATTTTAAATACATTTTATGCTAACATTTTAGTGGTAATCATCACATCAAACCTTAGGTGTCTTGAAACCCATTATTATACTACGCCTCTCCTTTGGTCAAAATGATAAAAACTTGATTTAATATTCATGAGTGAACTATATCTCTATGGAAGGTTTATTTAAATCATAACATACTTGATTCAACCCATTTGGATCCATAAAATACTCCCAAAAACTTCATTTTTGCCCTAAATCTTACATTTTCCTTCAATTCCTTGTAGCCCTAAAAACACACACAGTTCCTTATGTAGGATAATATATATATGATATTGTGAAACTAGGAATAGTTTTGAGTACCTAGTATGCCCTTACAATTCCATGCCAAATTTCATGACCCAAATTTGAGTGTAAGTTCACTTATTCAATTGGTCTCTCTCTCTAATTAGGCCTCAATTAGGTCTCTAAGCCTAAAAACTGAGATTTTACTCTAGAATTATCCCACACATGTGAAACCACAAATAAGTATTATATTAAATTTTAATATCCCATGACCATACTCCACATCAAATTTGGGTTTATGAAATATTGTGTAGATATGAGAACCATTGGACCCCATGTACAAGGTTAGGGTCACACTAAGCAAAAGAAAGTTTATCTAGACTACAACTTGCACTTAGAAGAGCTTGAGAAGGTCTTATAGGCCTAAATGTTTAATTTATTGTCTTGATTTTCCTATGGATCCTTATCTAGGTTTTGTGCCTGTTGTCACCAAATATTTTTTTGAGTTGTGGAGCTAAAAGCTACACTGAATGTGCAAATGTGGAGGTTGTTGGGTTACATAATAATTGACATCGATCAGAACTTGCCGACATCGGTTAGGGGTCAACTAGAAGCTACTGACATCATTTAGGCATTGACCGATGTCAGTCATCTCTAGACAGATAGAGACTGGCATCGGTCATTTGTGCATTTCTAGAATTAGATTTATTCTATTTTTAGGCGAATACTTAGTTTGCATGTAAAGACTAATTTTAGTCTTGAGTCCACTTTTCTAATTATTGTTTGTTTTGGGATCTATTTAAGAGACCCATGGGACTATATTTTAATCAAGAATGAGATCCTCAAAGTGTAAGATCTAGAAGGTCTGCAAGAGTGCAAGATTAGGAAGATCTACATGGTAAGTAAGATCAGTTAGATCTGCAATTGTGCAAGATCAAGAAGGTTTACTTGGAGAAGTAAGGCCAATTAGATCTGCAAAGGTGCAAGACTAAGAAGATCTGCTATATGTAAGGTAGGTAAAACAACCATTGATTTGATTGTCACTGGTGGTGTGTGTAAGGTAGGCAAAACAACCATTGAGTTGATTGTCACCGACGGTACTTGGAGGAGGGAACAACTCAGTGTTGAGTTGGTTTTAATTGATTGATTGAGAGAGAACTCTTAAGGGAGAATTACTGGACATGCAAGAGGTGTGAGGAAGAAGAGAGATTTATTTATTGTATTTCTTTCTGGAAGAGTTTAATACATATTGTATTATTTCTCGTATCTCCTATTCTTTGTTGTTTCTGAATTCTAGTTACTTATTACTTCTGGTTTAATTCTGTGTTTAGTTGCTTATACAAAAGTAATCAATTGAGCTCTAGAGCCTAATAAGTGGTTTCAGAGAGCTACAGGATCCTAATAGTTTGGTATTAGAGCCAAGTTCATCAGAGTAGGTTAGTGTTTGTTGATTACAAGTTCACTCTCAGGGGTTTCTGATTGAGTGGGAGTAAAGCAATGGCAGAAGAAAGTAAGCTAAGGATGGAGATATTCAATGGCAAGAATTATCAATTATGGAATTGTGGAAAGAAAGGACATGCAAAGAAAGATTGTTGGTTGAAAGAAGATTAGCATAAAGAAGCAAAAGATGCAGGTATTGTTGCACAGGATGCTTTCATATTTTCTTTGGATAGTTAGGTAGAATTATGGGTTTTAGATTCTAGTGCTTCTTTCCATGCAACCCCAAATAGAGTATTTTTCCATGATTATGTCCATGGAGACTTTGGAAAAATTTATTAAGGGGATGGTGAGCCTTGTCAAATTGTTGGCAAAGGAAAAGTGCAACTGAAATTGCAGAATGGCAACACATGGGTGTTGAAGGATGTCATTCATGTACCCGTCCTGAAGTGGAATTTGATTTTTGTAGGAAAGTTGGGTGATGAGGGTTGCACAATAACTCTCACAGTGGAATCTTGGAAATTTTTCAAGGGTGCACTTGTATTAACTAGAGGTAAGAAAGTAGGTACACTTTATCTATCTACTTGTATTACTGATTCTCCTTCTATTTTATCTACTTCAGATGTAGATGCAAAGATGTGGAACTGTAGGCTTGGTCACATGAGTGAGAAGGGAATGCATGTTCTTAAGGCAAATGGTAAGCTTTCAGATTTGATAGATTGAGATTTCTATGAGCATTGTATTTTTGGGAAATAGAAGAAAGTGAGGTTTTTTGAAAATGGGTCAACAAAGAAGGAGCACAAGTTGGAGCTTGTTCACACATACATGTGGGGACCAGCTCAGGGAGCTTCTATTGGAGGTTCATAGTGTTATGTTTCTTTCATTGATGATGCTACAAGAAAGGATTGGGTTTATTGCATAAAGTGGAAATCTGATGTTTTTGACACATTTAAGAACTGAAAAGCCTTGGTTTTCAAGGAGAAGGTGATGGATAGTGATCAGGTCAAGAGGCTAAATAATTCTAAGCAGGGAAATTTGGATGAGGTTATGATCCAAAATGAGCTCATGGGTAAAAATCATCACTCAGGAAAACACAAACACTGACATCGATCAGGTAGAGACTAACATCAATCAGGCAAGAATCGACATTGATCTATTGGAGACCACTGTCAGTGATGTCAGGAAAGTGGACACTGACATCGGTCAAAAAATTGACGTCAGTGATTAGGTGGAATTGACATCAGTCAGGTGTAGACTAAGGTCGGCCAGAGATGACCAGGATTGATCACTGTTAGAATGAAATTTGGGTGGATAGTAAGCTGTCAATGAGTCTCAAACACCCATGTGGAGGTCTGAAAGGGTAACTAAGCCTCAAATTTATTATTCCCCTTCTTTATACTACTTGTTGCTCACTGATGGTGGAAAACCAAGAAGTTTTGAAGAGGTAATGCAGGTAGAATCTAGGAAATAGTGGGAGCATGGCATGAATGAGGAAATTGATTCCTTGGAAGAGAACCAAACGTGGGATTTGGTAGAGTTGCCAGCTAGAAAGAAAGCACTGAAAAATGAATGGATTTACAAGTTAAAGAAAGGAGAGAATGGATAGGTGAGACATAAGGCTAGGTTATATGGTCTTGAGAAAGCTCCAAGACAATGGTATTTGAGGTTTGACAGGTTTATGATAGAGCATGGCTTTAGTCAATATCAATGTGACCATTGTGTTTATTTTACTAGGTTGGATAATAGTAGCTACATTATCTTTTTACTGTATGTAGTGTATATGCTTGTTATAGGGTCACACATGCAGGGAATTACTGAGCTAAAGGTAAAATTAGCTTAGACATTTTCCATGAAGGATTTAGGAGTGAAAATCTTTGGCATGAGTATTTCTAGAGACAGGGAAAATCATAGGTTGATTTTGTCTCTAGAGGATTATGTCAATAAGGTAGTGGAGAGGTTCAATTTGCAGGATGCAAAACCAGTAAGCACATCTATGGATGGATAGTTCAAGTTGAGCTTAGAACAGTGTCCTAAATCACATGATGAGGTTGCGTACATGGTATGTACTAGACCTAATATTGCCCAAGCAGTGGGAGTTGTCAACAAGTTTATGGCCAATCCAGGGAAGGAACATTGGAAAGTAGTTTAGTGGATTCTCAGGTCTCTAAGAGGGACCAACAATAGGTATTTATGCTATGCAGAGTCAAGCACTTCTCTACATGGGTATGTAGATTCAGATATGGTAGGTGACTTGGATGGCAAGAGAAGCACCATAGGATATGTGTTCACTATTGGTGGAACAGTGGTTAGCTAGATTTTAGAGATGCAGAAGGTTGTTGCAGTCATAGAGGCTAGCAAGGATAAGAACCTTGCTGATATGTTAACAAAGCCGGTAACAAAGGAGAAGTTAAATCTTCATTCAAATTTTGTTGGTCTTCAAGATTGAACTTGAAGATGGAGATAAAAGATAGAAATAGATTAGAGGACATTATTGTACAAGTACAGGTGTAGTTGTTTATCTCCAAGTGGGAGATTGTTGAGTTGTGGAGCTAAAAGCTACACTGAATGTTCAAATGTGGAGGTTGCTAGGTTACAAAGTAACCAACGTTGATCAAAACCTACCGACATTGGTTAGGGGTTGACTAGAAGCTATCGACATCATTTAAGCATCGACTGACATCGGTCATCTCCAGATAGATAGAGACCAGCATCAGTCATCTGTGCGTTTCCAAAATTAGATTTGTTCTAATTTTAGGTGAATAGTTAGTTTGCATGTAAAGACTAATTTTAGTCTTGAGTCTAGTTTTCTAATTATTGTTTATTTTGGGATCTATTTAAGAGACCCATGGGGCTATATTGTAATTAAGGATGAGATCCTCAAAGTGTAAGATATAGAAGGTCTGCAAGAGTGCAAGATCAGGAAGATCTACATGGTAAGTAAGATCAATTAGATCTGCAAGTGTGCAAGATCAAGAAGGTCTGCTTGGAGAAGTAAGGTCAATTAGATCTGCAAAGGTGCAAGATCAAGAAGATATGCTGTATGTAAGGTAGGTAGAACAACCTTTGAGTTGATTGTCACCGGTGGTGTGTGTAAGGTAGGCAAAACAACCATTGAGTTGATTGTCACCGGCGGTACTTGGAAGAGGGAACAATTCAGTGTTGGGTTGGTTGTAATTGATTGAGAGAGAGAGAGAAAACTCTTGAGGGAGAATTACTGGACACCCAAGAGGTGTGAGGAAGAAGAGAGATTTCTTCATTGTATTTCCTTCTAGAAGAGTTTAATATAGATTGTATTGTTTCTCATATCTCTTATTCTTTGTTGTTTATGAATTCTAGTTAGTTATTACTTCTAGTTTAATTTCATGTTTAGTTGCTTATACAAAAGTAATCAATTAAGCTCTAGATCCTAACAAGTGGTTTCAGAGAGCTATAGGATCCTGACATATTTCACCTTATAAGAGGGTGTTCAAGCCTCCTCCAAATTTTGGAAACATGGGAATACTTCTAGGTATGTGGGTGTACCTATAGTAGAAGTAGACCTTTAGGCTTAAGGGGTAGCTCCCTGAATATGCCTTGAAGTGCTTATCAACTACTAAACTAGTTGTTTGTGGGCAAAGAGATAGAATTTTACATGAATTAAAACTACTCTAAGGGTGTGATACACTAAGATTATTTACGCAAGACCATCATACCTCTATCATAATGAAACAAGATCTACAAACTAGCTTTTAAGTCCTAAAATATTCTAACATAAGTGTTTCAACATAGAGGTGATATGCATGAGATAACACAAGGTAAATGAACTAGAGGGTATATTTCACACTCTAAGGATAATTATACACTTGAAAAGATTCTAACACACTAGCTATACTCTATGTGACCTGTTAGAATAATAACTCTTGCATAAACATGAAAGGATAAAGCAAGAAGGGATAAAATATTATCACTAACTTCACCATACATCACTTTGAACACTTAGATAAATGTTTATGAAATCAAATATAGACTTGAATTTATTACTCAAAGGTAAAATACAATGTCATTCTAGTAGGGCTTCATCATACATGGTGTGGTATTAGTTTACAAGAGCCAAAATAGATACTACTTATAGAATTTGAGAGAGAAGAGAAGAGAATGAATTCCAATAGTCAATAGAACATGTGTCATGATGAGAAAAGGATTTAAAAATTTAGGAGAGAGGAATATGGAATAGACCATTCAAGGTCTACTTGGAAAAATGTCCCTCAAAACATAAAACTCTTGAAATGTGGCATATAACTCCTTAATTACTTGTTGAAAAAATTGTCTTCATCATTTGGTCTTCTTGGAGTATCCCACAACCAACTAGGGATAGATGTGATGATTTACCTAAGAGGGTGGGGTTTTAGACATTCTCCAATATGCATTGGTCACATCCCTAACCATCAAGATTCTTCTTGAGATGACTTATCACCACCTACAGTCTAAATAACTCCTATTTCACTCCCCCTTCACACTTGGCACCAATGTTGGTATTTATTTTTCCAATATTATATATAAATATGAGTTTATGACACCTATTAGGATCCCTCATGGTCTCATATTCCTCAATCAGACCTTAAAAGGCCTCCCACTTGAAGTTTTCACTCTCTCACCAATTTGTTCACTATGTTATTTTTGATTGGCTAAGATGAAGGCACTTGTAGAGGAATTTTCACACTTATATGAGGAAATAAATACACATGGTCAGATATATTAAGTCCCAATCTCTCTCCCAAAGTGGATTGCATCATTTGAAACCCTTCCATACCTTCACAACACCAAAAATAGTTAAGAAAAGACATTTTACACCCTATTTGTAAAGGCAGGGTACAAATCAAGTTGATGAGGAGGATCCCTGAGGAGTCCCATGCAACATCAAATAATCTCCCAAGTCATTATATTCCATCTAGATTATTCTCCTCCATTTTCCCAATTAGATCACTAAAAAGGGTTTTAGAGGGTTTTAGGTGATTTTTACCTCTAAGGATTGTCCATATAGGTCTGACGTCCAATTGGAAAAAAATTTCAACAAATTTATTATTCAAGACCTATTTTAACATCCCTCAAATCTTCATATTCCCATGTAAAGTCTCCAAGTAGGTATGAGCATCTTTAGTTGGCCTCTTGAGTTTTGTTATCCATTTTGCACACCCTGTGGTAGTCTTGAGCCAAGAGATGGTTTTCCTATGGTTTCCTCTACATGATACAAGATTTAACACACTTAAAATTACCTTATGAACATTATCTAACTCATTTGGATGCTCACCTAGTTATAAAAGTAATAATGGACCCCAAATGGCAATAAGTCTAGTCTAGACCTAAAGGTCTTGATTGTATCCTTTGTAGGTTTGAACTACCTTGTCTTATTTCTAACCCTTTTGCATGATTTTATATGTTTTCCCATGTGTGACACAACTCTCAACATCTCCTTGAAATGTTTCATGAACTTCTAGCTCACCCTCTCATCTTCATTCTTATAGAACTACAGGATTTGCATCTTTGGGGAGTGCCCTCTATCTAAAACAAAACAAAGGGCATTTCCCATATTGTACCATATAAAATGAAGCTATGGTGGGATCATACAAGTGATGGAGATGTTTTTCACAAATTTTTAAGATTTTTTGGTAACCCTATCATCTTGAAATGCATTAAAACCTAAAATAGATGTTGGAGGTCTGGATTGCACCCTAGTTGGGTAAGGGATTTTCTTAGGTCCTTTAACCAAATATAGCTCAACATTGGAATAAACCTAGGGTATGAGTATCCTATAATAGAGTTAGACCTATAGGTATTTTTAACCAAGATATCTCTTCAAATTTCACAATTTGTATCCTTATTTCTAAAACCTAAAACTGGTTGGGATGAAAAGAGTCAAGAAATTACATAAGGTAAACCTATCTAGCTTGTGGTGATGCACCATGAATTTGTCATATCCACTCTTAGGCTTGGTCTGTTTATCACACTACTATAATATGAAAGGAGCTAATGTAGTGTCTAATATAATTTCTAAGTAATAGTATTTCATATAGAGGTCAGTTTGATGCACTAAGACTATAGCGTAATGAAAGTAAGGTCTAGTTGAAGACACTTACATTTAGCAGTCCACTATATCCTTGAGAGATCAATGCTAAGACACACTATATGACATATAAAAAAAGTTTCTAGAATTTAGGATGAGATTATAATGTGCAAAGGGAGGATTAGACCAATTCAAATATCAATAAAACACAAGAATGCTAACACAGATTGATAAAACATTGCAAAATTGCCTTTCTTATTACTCCAAGAGGTACATAATACAATTTTTAGCATAATCTAGTCATACTAATCTAAGGGATCATAATCAATATATTAAAGGCTATATTTATAAAAGAAAGGAAGAAAGAGAGAGAGGGAGTTTTGGTACTTAAAAGGAGATCAAATGAGCTCAATTCTATTTGAAATGTAGTTACAACTACCTTCACAAATTATGCTCAATCAGACCTTTTGATTGATTTGAGTTATTTCAAGTGGTTGCATAGTTACATTATTCCTCCACTGATGTTCCTTCTTGTTACAATGGTGGGGTCAAGTTGTTTCGAGCTAGGTTTTGGCATCCATGTAGTTACAACATCTAGACTAGTTTGTTACAACTTTATCTTATTGTTGACTAATCCTAACTAATTTGTCATGAGATGCATAGTGGAGAGAAGGGTCCTTTTCATGGAGTTGGTCATGGACATGAAATTCTTGGGGTCTACATGTATGCATTTGTGGCACCTTTTTAAATGCTATATATTTCTTCTAATAATGGTGAACATAGTCATAGGACCAACCCTCTATCACACAAACCCTTGAGTCAGAGATCCATATTGAACTTTGATGGTGGTCCCTTTATGTCTTTTAATCTGATTGCAAGATTATGTTCACTCCATGATTTTTTAACGAGATCTAATGGTGATGGAATGACCTTGCAAGACCTATTTTCTCCAGTCAAAAAATGTTCTTTGTTTCAACTTTGTCCACCAACGATTTCTTAGGCCAATCAAAATTCTCTAACCTCACTTTATTTCTATTGGTCCTATAGATCCTTGTTGGTATATCCTTGACTATTTAACTTCATCTACACCATGGGATCATGTTATATGAATAAGAACCAACATTTAATATAAATTATTTGACCCTTAAAATATCACTTGTATTGTAGGATTAAGATGTATGAGTGAACACATGTTGCTAATCTCATTGGGCCCACTTTCCTATCAGTTACTGTGTACCATTAGATCATTGGTATGAATGAATGTGGGTCATTTATCTAGATTAGACCAACCATTCTTGTCAATAAATGTGCACTATTGGACCTTTTCTCAATGAATACATGCCATTAGATTTTTTATATAATTGTATCTCTTTAATAGGATTTAAACCAGGGACTTTTTGACTAATTTGACACCAAAATGAACCATTAGATCTCATATGTCAATATGAAATCTTAGTTAGACCATTATACCTTGACAAAATTTAAAAATTTTAAGGAATTTTGAACCCAAATAGTCATTTTGTGAAGCTCAAACTTGATGCTTGTGTGAATGTCTTATGCTATAGGTCTAAATTTGAAGCTTCATAACTCAAGCTAGAGAACTCGCACATGCATGAAACTTTCAAAGGATGATCTTGGTATGTATAAATCCATGGAACTACAATATTTTGGCTCACATAGCTTTTTGAGTCACGTTTATTAAATGCTCAAACAAGCTGGTCCATTTATTTCTATAAGATGTCTTGGTGATGGTCTAGTCTCCAAAGCTTGTGTAATTCATGTTTTTCTTGACCCTTTAAATTTTTGATGATCTCTTAAGAATTTGTCAATTTGGTCCATACCCTTGCATGCTCATGAGCACCATGAGATCTTATTTGGATTCCTCTATTTTTCCATTACTAGACCCGTTTTTAAGCCATTAAATATTCTACTTTATTAGGAACCTACTAGGATTCTTCTTCTAACTATAGGCAAAGCCTAATATGTGGGCCAAATAGGCCAACACTTCTTGGCCATTTTGGCCCACATATCAGGCTTTGTCTGAAGTTGAAGGAAGAAGCCTAGCAAGGTCTTAATAAAGTAGAATATTCAATGGCTTAAAAATGGGTGAAACAATGAAAATAGAGGAATCCAAGTGGGATCTCAGGGTGCTCATGAAAATACAGGGGCATAGACCATATCAAGAAAGTATTGAGAGATCATCATAACTTTTAAGGGACAAGCAAAGGGTGAATTATGCAAGCTTTCAATACAATACCATCACTAGGACATCTTATAGAAATAAATGGACTAGCCTATTTGATCATTTAATAAAATCACCTCAGAAAGCCATGCAAGCCAAAATACTACATTTTCATGGATTTCTACATACCAAGATCATCCTCTAAAAGTTTCATGACCACATGAGTTCTTTAGATCGAGTTATAGAGCTTTAAAGTTAGACTTATAACATAAGATGTTCATACAAGCATCAAGTTTGAGATTCACAAAATGATATTTTTGGTTCAAAATTCCTTAAAATTTTTAAACTTGGTCAATATATAATGGTCCACATGAGCTTGCATACTGACATATGGGATCTAATGGTTTATGTTGGGGTCAAACTAGTCAGAATGTCCCTAGTTTGAAGCCTATAAAGAGATGAAATCATATAAAATATATAATGGTGCATATTCACTAAGAAAAGATCCAATAGTGTGTGGTCACTACAAATAAGGTGGGTCTAAGCTAGATCAATAACCCACATTCATTTATATGAATGATCAACGGTGCATAAGAATTGATAGGAAAGTGGGCCCAATGAGATTAATGACATGTGTTTTCTTATACATCTTAATCCTACAATGTGAGTGAAATTCCAAGGGTCAAATAATCTTAGATTAGGGATAGTGCTCATTCGTATATCATGATCCCATGGTGTGAAAGAGGCCAAAAGGTCAAGGATCTACCATCAAGGATATCTGGGACCAATAAAAATAAAGATAGGTTGGAGTATTTTGACTGGTTTGAGCAATTTTTAATAGACAAAGTTGAATGAAATAACATTTTTCAACCAGAGCAAATAGGTCTTTTAGGGTCATTCCATCACCATTAAAGCTCATTCAAAATTCATGGAGAGAACATAATCTTGCATTCAATTTAAAGGACATAAAAAGACCACCATTAAAGCTCAAGATAGACCTCTTGAGGGTTTGTATGATAGAGGGTTGGTTTTATGAATATGTTCACCATTGTTAGAAGGAGCTAGCATTTCAAAAATTTCCATGAAGACATACACATAAACCCCAATAGTTTCATCTCCAAGACTAACTACATGAAAAAGACCTTTCTCTCCACTATGCATGCCACAATGAACTAGTTAGGAGTAGTTAACAACAAGACAAAGTTTTAACAAACTAGTCTATTTATTATAACTGCATGGATGCTAAAACCTAGATCAAAACAACTTAACCCCACCATTGAAAAAAGAAGGAACATCAGTGGAGGAATAATGTAACTATGTAACCACATGAAGTAACTCAGATCAATCAAAAGGTCTAACTGAGCATAATTTATGGAAGTAGTTGTAACCATATTTTAATTGGAATTAAGCTCATTTGTTCCCCCTTTGAGTGATAAAACTCCCTCTCTCTTAATTATTTTCTTCTATATAAATAACCTTTAAGCTATTGATGATGATCCCTCAGGCTAGTACAACTAGACGCTACTAAAAAATTGTATTTTACACCTTTTGGAGTAATGAGAAAGGCACTTTTGTAGTGTTTTGTCAATATATGTTAGAATCCTCCCTTTGAAAATTTTATGTTTAGCCTAAATGTTAACATCTTTCTTTACATGTCATATAGTGTGTCTTAACATTGATCTCTCAAGGATATAGTGGATTGCTGAATGTAACTATCTTCAACTAGACCTTACTTTCATTGTTCTCTAGTCTTAGTGCATCAAACTGACTTTTATATGAAATAATTTTACTTAAAAATTATAGTAGACACTACATTATCTCCTTTCATAGTCTATTAGTGTGTTAAATATTCCAAGCCTAAGAGTGGATATGACAAATGCATAACCACAAGCTAGATACATTTATCTTATGCAAATTCTTGACTCTTTTCATCTCAACTAGTTTTAAGTTTTATAAATAGGGGTCCAAATTGTGAAATTTGATGATCTAGCCTCATTAAAAATCCATAGAGGTCTAATCCTATTATAGGATACCCACATCTTATGATCATTCTCATGTTAAGCTAGAATTGGGTAAAGGACCTAAATAATCCCTTACCCAACTAGGGTGTAATCTAGACCTCCAATAGTTCTGACACACCTGATGGGACATAAGAATGAAATACATCTAGACATCAGCTTAGAACATATTGATTATGTGGAAGAACATCTAAGAAGTCTTGGAGTAGTCACTATAAGATTAAAGACCAACTCATGCATCAGATCTCCAGTAGGTCTTCTATAAAAGGTAAGAAAGTCTAATTTGTAGAATTATATTTAGGTAGTACAAGAAAGAGGAGGGTACCTATTTCAACCCCCAATCAAGAACCCCCTAATTCTTTTACCTCCCCAAGATTTGTAAATCCTACTTGTACTCAACCTACAAAGAGTCCACCAAGGTAGGTGCAAATGGTAAGGCCTAGATTGGAAGATTTTGTGCCCTTCAATGTTAGTAGACCTCTTAACCTTTAGCATCATGATGAGATCCCTACTAATTTCTTAAAGAGTTTTTCATACTTTATAGGAGAGAATTCTACTACTCATGTAGAACACATATCTGACATTGCAAATCTTTGATCAGTGCATACTATAACATAATAGAATGTATCCTTAAGGTTACTGGCCACCTCCTTGAAAATAAAATCCCTACAATGGTACAAGACATCATGATTCAGGATATCATGCTTGCCATATCACTATCAGAAGCTCAAGGCTAATAACAAGGGAACATGGGTAAAGCACCAGCTGATACCACATGCATGAATTTTTAAGAAGGGGAATATGTGTTTGAGCATGTAAAAGCTAATATGGGACATACTTTAGAAAATACAAATGAACCAATTGTAGCTTAGACAAGGCATAAGAAGAGGATGCTTAAGGATAACCTAGGGCAACCTTGGATTTCTTCATCATCTCTATAGGCTAATTAACAACCTACTTCTTTAAATGTAGCTGCTAAAGCTCCTATAAATCAACAAGTACCTTAGCATCATGGAAAAAAATAGAAGTCCCCCTTCTTTCCTCATATTACTCAAATGTCAAGTGATGCTTCTACTTCTAAGGTGCAGTCCAAAGGTACTAATCTTTATTTTAATATTTTGGATCATTTGAAAAAGGATAATGTAACTATGTCCATGTATGATGCTTTATCTATTTTAGGGTAAAAGGAGATTCTCCAATAAGATCTCTTTAAACTTTCTCATGTGTGAAAGATAGCTGATAAGGTGAACATTATTTTCATCAATAATATTTATCCTAGCTAAGCTCCTAAATAAGCCCTTATCTAATTTCCTATTCAAATCCCAAGTGAAAGTCAATTTAAAAATGTTTTTCATCCCTTTAAAGTTGTTATTCCCCCTCCATTTTATCTATTAGTCATCATAGGGGACTATTCAGTGCATAATTACATGATATATTCAGGTGCTTCAAACTCAGTGATACCCAAAGCCATAACAAATAAGATTAAGCTTAAATATGTGCCTGATGAGAAAGGTGTTTTTAAATTGGATGGCTCCCCCACTAAGAGAGTAGGCATCTTGAAAGATATTTAGATCACATTGACATCATGTCCAAATTGTGTCATTACTCAAGATGTAATTGTGGTAGACTTACCTCCATATTTTTCCCTAATGAGGGGCTTGGCCAATTATACAAAGCCTAGAATGAACCTCCTAATGAAATTGATCTTGTCCAAGAAGATCTACAATCCTTTCCTATGTTTAGGTAATAATAGATCAATGATTGATTGTATCCTTTCTATATCAATGGAAATACTGGCTTTGGACACCACATGCCCAAGAAGTCTTCATGCACTAAAAAATGCATTTTTTGGATTCAATGAAACTCCAAATTGCCTATATCTATCAAAAACAACTCTCAAGTGTGTTAGGTGATCATTAGGATTATTTAAAAATACTTTTTATATAATCAAGATAGACTAAAACCATATCATTCAAAACACCATGAAAAGCAACATCCATTGCTCTTTGGAAGGTGGCTCTAGCATTAGAGAGTCCAAAGGGCATTTTAAAATATGCATAGGTGCCCCATTTTATAGTGGAGGCAGTCTTATGCTTATGTTATTCTTTGAACATGATTTTATTATAGCTAGAATAAACATCAAGCAATGAGAACCTTTGAGAACCTACCACCTTTTGTAGAATCTGATCCATGGAGGGCAGTGGTTAATGGTCTTTTAGGGACACCTTATTAAGGTCCTTGAAGTTAACACATAAATGAATATATCTATTCTTTTTCCTCACTAGAATAATTTTTCCCACCCATTAGGAATTCTTAATTGGAAATATTATCTTTGATTCAATAAATTTAAAGAGTTCTCTTCTCATAAGGTCTTCCAATCTTGGATTGACAAGCCTTTGTTTTTGCCTGATTGGTTTGGTGTTGCTTTGTAATTTAATGGTGTGTTATGTAATTTTAAAGTCAAAACCCTTCATGTATTTTTAATCTCATGCAAAATTCATTGGAAAATTATTGATAGAAGGTAAAAAATGTAGTTGTTTCCTTTGTTGTATTAACCTTTCCTAGCTTCAATAAGTTGTTCTTAAAGATATTTATCTTTTCATAGTGTTCTTCCTTAGATAAGATGCATGATTTCCATTTTATTACTTGTTTATATTCATTTAATATGATTTATAATTTTAGAAGCCCTTTAGGAAGCTTATTATCCCTTATTTGTACTATCTAATCATCATATTGATTTTGGAACTTGTCTTGATTCTTATGGCAAAATTTTGCCTCTCACATTAGAAAACCTATGATTTGATCATCATTACAAAATACTTGCCAAATCACATCATTATTAAGTATATATGGTATACATATAAAATTTATCTTATCTTGTCTTTGGATTCCTTCGACTCCTATAATTTCATATTGGGCACCAATGGCTACAAGCCTATCTACATGTTGATTTGCTTCTCTTGGTATGGACTGAATATTAAATGCCAAGAAATCATCCATGAGGTCCCATACCAAGTGCATGTAGGTTTAAAAATGGTGATTATTGACTACACTTATTCCTCTCACTTGTTTCAATACAATCTCACTATCACCCTTGACTTGAATAAGCTTGACACCTCTCCTTCTTGCTTCTTGCAAACTATGTAAAAGAGCTTGATATTCAGTTGTATTTGAGGTGCAACTGAATTAGAGTCTTTCAAATGAATCGTAGTTTTGACTTGAGAGTTAAACCAACATGGATATAACTCTACTTCCATTTTTTGACCTTGATCTATCAAATAACAAAGTCCATATAACATCTTCTTCTTTGGCATTGTTGGTTAAGTAAGGTATGACAACACCTTCCTCATGCATGCAATACACTCTTAAGTCTGCCTCTTCAATGTTGATATAAGGATCATATCCATGATTTTTAGCTACTCAATTATCCAATTATTGACCTGAGATACCTTCAAGATGATCATGGGGCTCTTATTCATTAATCTCTTTAACCTCTTCAAATATGACATAGTTAGCAATTACAAGTTTAGGCATATAGGGTTCTCGGTGGAATATAGAGATAGGTTCTAACCTAATAGTGAACTTAGTCCAATATCTAGTTATAAATACCATTTATAACCAATCAAATGATAAATTTCCTCCAATATTTGCAGTAAAGTCCCTAGATAAGCATAGGGAAAAATATGGAGGTAGGTTTACCACCATTACATCTTAAGTAATGACACAATTTGGACATGTTGCCTGTGTGATATAAAAATATTTTAACATGTCTACTATCTTAGTGGGGGATACATCCAATTTAATAAAACCTTTCTCATTAGGCACATATTTGAGCTCAAGCTTATCTGATATGGCTTTAGGCATCATTGAGGTTGAAAAACCTAAATCTATCATGTAATTATGCACTAAATAGGCCCCTATGATGATTGAAAGATAAAATGGAGGTGGATTGATAAATTTAGAGGGATTAACAACATTTTAAAAATGAATTTTACTTAGGATTTGATTAGGAGCTTAGCTAGGGGCTTGGTTAGGATTTTGGCTAGGTTGACTATTATTGATGTAAATAGTGTTCACCTTATCAACTATCTTATCCACATGAGAAAGTTTAGAGAGATATTATTGGAGAATATCATTTTTCCCAAAAATATATAGAGCATCATACATGGACATAGTTACATTAGTTAATTTCAAATTATCCATAATATTAAAGGGAAGATTAACACCTTTAGACTACACCTTGGAAGTAGAAGCATCACTTGGCATTTGAGTAACATGAGGAACAAAGGGGGATTTATATTACTATCCATGATGCTAAGGTACTTGTTGATTTGTAGGAGATTTAGTAGCTACATTTGAAGAATTAGGTTGTTAACTAGCATGTGGAGATGATGAAGAAATCTGAGGTTACCCTAGGTTATCCTCTAACATCCTCTTCTTAACACTTGTTTGAGTCACAATCGGTTCATTTATATTTTGTGAAGATTGTCCCATATTAGCTACTACATGCTAAAACACATGTTCCCCTTATTTAAAATTCATGCATGTGGTATCAATTGGTGCTTTATCCATGTTCCCTTGTTATTAGCTTTGAGTTTTTGATAGTGACATGGTAAGCATGTTGTCTTGACTCATTTAGGGGCCTTGTAGTGGGGAGGCATCATATCATGACCTTAGAATGAAGGAGCATGATAACAACTAGGGTTTTGATACATTTCTATAGTAGTGTCCATCACCATCTCATTAGACTATACCCATGTTGCCATTGACCTTCTTGAGAAAAGTTATTTTGTGTGGGGACCAAGGTTATTGAGCTACTTGTAGCTATAGGATTGTATCCATTATTAAATCTACCTTAGGTAATTTATCCTTGAGTTTGTTGATTTTGTGGATAAGGGGGTATATTATAAGATTGAGTAGGGTATTGGGTTTTAAATGGGCCTTGGTATGGCCTATGTAAATCCTATTGTTGCCTTTCTATAGACACTAGCTTATTATTTTGTGCCTTCAAAAATATTTCAATCTTGGAAAATTTATCCACTTGAGTATCATCAGTTTGAGCTTGGTGATTTGGAGTAGGAAATGGATCAATGGTAGGTGGGGTAGGCTATAGCTCAGGGAAAAGTGGCATGAGAGTTCTTGGCATGAGCTTCCCTACTTGTATGAAGTAATTTTATGCCCTTATGGATATATCATAAGCTTTAAGTAGAATTATCCCACCCATAGATTTAATCATTACTAAAATATCTAAATTCAAAGATCTCAAATAGTAAAGCAAATCATAGTTATGGGTGTGCTTAATGATAACACGGATCTTATCCTAGGTCTTTTAAAACATATAGTTGAAATCAATAATGGACTTTTGGGATGCTCTCTTGATGGAGGTAAGTTGTTCAACAAGGGATACATGATCACTTATATCCTCAAAATGCTTGCATAAGGATTCAAAAAACTCATCCTATGTTTTGATTGAAGTAGGATTTAAACCCCAATACCATTTCAGGGTTTTATCTTTCAAAGAGGTGTCCAATAGCCTCATGGCTACATTCTCTTATGTGATATTATGCACTAAACAAAGACTTATAATGTCAGCTATGTGTTATACATGAGTAGTATCATTATCTCCAATAAATTATGACAAAATATTTAAGAAAGAAAGAAGGATATCATCATTATGTTGAAGGTTAAAAGGGATACCACCATTAAAGGGTAGAAAAGCTTGCAATTTAGGCCTTACCATTTGCACCTGCCTTGGTAGAATCTTAGTAGGTTGAGTAGGAACAATATTTTTAGATCTTTGAAAGGTAGGAGAATGAAGGGGTTATTTCTTGGGTGTTTAAATAGATACCCTCATATTTCTTTTACTATCTAAAGATAATTCTATAAAGTGGACTTCCTTACCTTTTGTAGAAGACCTAGTGGAGATTTGGTGCATGAGTTGGTCTTCAATATTATGATGAGCTACTCCAAGACTTCTTAAATGTTATTATAAATAATAAATATGTTCCAATATGATGTTTAGATGTCCTTCCTTCTTGGGTCCCACTGGGTGTGCCAATAGACTCATGGGGAAGCTCATTGTATGTAGGTTCTTAAATGTGGACTATGGGTTGCATTATTGGGATCTTTCCTTCCCCTATTTACATGCTATAAGGGTGTCATTGGATGTTCATTATCACTATGGGGTATTTGACATATATGTTTATCATCAATTCTTTATCAAACCTTGCATTTTTCACCTCTCATCTTGATTTGCTTAGTTACAGTCAACTATGACTATGTTTTCTTGCCTTGAAAGAGGTACATGTAGGTGAATACTACATGGTTTAACCTTTAACATAATGACTAAAATCCTTATTAGATTCCTTAAGTTCATTTTATAGTTTTTTGGATCTATTAACATCATGCTTATACTATGTCAACATCAAGAACACCATCTTAACTAAGCATGTGTCCTATAGGTGAACATTAGCCCTAAAATCAGTGCTACATGGTCTATGATCCCATTAGATGTCTTGTATTAACTTAACATGTAAATTTTTTTATGTTTTCATGATTAGTGTATATAGTTTCACAACATGGGTTTTATGAACACCTACAGTCAAGATGTAGGTAAGCTTTGCTAGGGCAATGAACACTTATAGGTAGTAGTGTAGGTCAAGACCCTATTTTCACAAAATTATTTGATACTCTTTAAATCATTGATATGACCCTCATTCCAATATAAACACTAGTCATAATGATATTATCTTGTATTTCCATCTTAGGGTGTAGAGGTCACTTTGGAAGCTTAAATCCTATAGAAATCACTGCCAAACTTTAGTGAACAAATGTGTAACTTAGAGGCTTTCAAACATCACTTTCCTTTATTTACACATCCATTCCCTTTTGAAACACTTTTACCATAGGATAGGGCTATAATATATATGAATTTTTATTGATCAAAACTCTTTGTGACATCATCATATATTTACACCAAAAGGGTTGGGGGCTCTATTTTGGTGTTTTAGGGAAACTTGTCCTTGAATCATAATTCCTTTACTTGAGGTGACTTTTGAAGTTTAATTGCTAGTCTAATGTCCCAAAAATGGTTTAAAAAGTTACTTCAACATAAAAAAACCTCAATGGGTTTCTAAAAACATGTTCACACACCTTTTAACAACACTTTAAATTCTCTATGGGGCCACCTATAGGTGTGCATTTCTATATGTAGGTAGTGACTGTGAGAAAGTTGATAGTATGCATGATATATGAGCATTCAATGATGGATAGACCTATCTCAACACCTTAAAATGTATGATTAAATTATTTAAGGGCTTCACATGAGCTATATGACTTGTCTCAGGAAAATTTAAAAGTATGCATGATATAGCTAAATGAAGAAGACAATGGAGCTCTTTTCATTCATAATCCAAAAAAGGGCACATGTCAATATCAAGGAAAATTGCCTTTCAAATGTTTTAATTATGGAAATATTGGTGATTTTGTAGCTAAGTTCCTAGATAAGGGTAATGTTGATAATTAATAAGGAATGTCTACATACAAGAAGAATTTCAAAGGAGAATTGAAGATGGGATTCAAGAATAAGAGTTTATATTCTAAATATACTAGCTCAACCAAAGATAGTGGAGTCAGTGATTAAGAAGAAGATATTATATTCATGGCCATACATGAAGATGCCTTCAAAAGTAAAATTATAGATGATCAAGAAGAATAATAGGATGAAGCTGAAGTGAATTTGGAAAGAGAACTCATTTGTGCCTTAGAATAATTAAAAGCTCTTGAGAAGAAGAATTGAAGATTGAAGTTCCAGATCAATAAAAATGAAAAAGAGTCAAAATAAATAATTGAAGAACTACAAGCACACATTGAATAAGCCAAAAAGACTGAATAATATCTAGCAGCTCAATTACAAAAAGTAAGTGAAGAATGTGAAAGGTATGCTATTGAAATTACTTCTTTAAAAGTAGATCTTGAGAGAACAAATAAAGTAATCAATGATAGAGTAACCAATGATTCAAAATTTTAGAATATCACTAATATGTTGAATAAGATATTAGAAAGTCAAAGATCAATGTCAAATAAGGTATCAAATTTGAAAAAGAGAAAGGGGAGGCCACTACTTTCATAGACAAGGTTAACATAGAAAAAGGAAAGAGCTATGTTGAAGCTCTTAAAAAAGAGGAAATAAAAAAGGAAGAAGTTGAGAATATAGAGGACATCTCAAAAAAAGAAGGCTGAAAGGAGCAAATCTACAAAAGGCAATCAGGTTAGAGATACACAAACAAATTCTATTTTTATGGTTACTTTTTTTATTGTAATGGATATGGTCATAAAAAAATATAATGTCAAAAAAGGGATAAAATTTTAAAAAACAAGGAGAAGGAAACTCATGTAGAGTCAAGCAAAATCCATTTGTATTATGGAAGTGAATGATTTTATCTATCTAAGAAGAGTAGAGGAAAGTAGAGAAAAGAGAAGAGATATAGTAGTGTGACATCATTTGTTGAGAAATCAACATTGAGAGATAGTGGTGTTTATACACAAGAGGGGTTAGTGCCCCTATGGGTGGGTGCTCATGAATCATTGTTGTGTTGGTGATCAACAAAGGGGTTGGTGCTCTTGCAATTTGGTTCTTGCAAACATTGTAAATATGAGTTGGTGCTCATTTATATACTTGAGATTATTCTCCATGGTTTTTCTCACTTTGGGTTTCCATGTAAAATATGGTCTCTCTCTCTCTCTCTATTATGTGGTGCATGTTATTTATTTCATATTTATTACATATCTTGAATGTATGATTAAATGGTTAAATAAAAAGGAATTTGATTAAGTAAAATATTTAAATTCATGCTTAATAGTATGCATATTGCATTGACTATCATAATAACTATTATGTCACTTAGAGGGGCTTAGTTGATTGATAATTTTGTAAAGATATATCCAACACCTCTTGGACTCTTTATCACACCTATATTAACATTATAAAGACCCTCATACACCATGGATGCAGTTGGGAATAAGAAAAAGGTTGACTGTGTACTACATACGACTTTGTTCTTGATCAATGAATAATTTTGATGGACTAAGATTGGAAGGAGGATAATTTTAATGAAATATAAAATTTGAAGTAAAGCATATCATATCCATAGGCAACCATTGCAGAAAAATAAACCTTCTACAAGTGGTGAAATCTGACTATCACCTCACTAGCAACATCTTCCTACAATTTGAACTATTTGATCCATAAAATAACTTTCAATCATGAAACAAAACATGGGAAACATGAGATAAAGGAGTCAACATCTTATTAAATCAAATTAATCAATTGAGTTATATGAACTAGCTCAAACAAGAGCAAAACTTGTAGGGTGTGGTAAACAATAAACAGAAATGGATAGTCAACTTTTTAAGGATAGTTCATAAAGTATAGGTAACCATTATTAAAATAAAAAACATTAAAATGAATAAAATAAAGTTTAATATCCACCACCAAGATAATTTGACATAGAAGTTCTCCTACTAGCCATACCATCCAAAGAACTATTGACTAGTTTTATTTGCCTATTGGAGTAATGGAGAGATAGAATTGTTTTATACCATTTTTGAAACTTATAAAGTAGATAAATCTTGGAAATGGATTTATGGAAGATTAAGGGTCACTAAATAATCTTATCCCATATGCCACTCTCTCCCATGGGCTGTATAACCTTTGAAACTCCCTCTTTCTCAACTATTTTTTCGATCTTCAGTTAACACCTACAAGGTTTCTATTAGTAATAACATTCATGACAATGAATATGATAGGGACTTACATGAGGGACATTTATAATGAGTTTATAACACTTTTCTACCTAATAAAATTGTACCACCTTCATTTATGACCCATACATGACATAAGGACTACATGTGACCATGACCAAGGCTAATAAAATATGAAATCACATCAAATGAACTATGAAATATCCTATGAAATTATACTAGACCCATATATCAATTTCTTAACTATAGGGGTTTAACCCATTTTGACTTGTAATCAAAATGCTCAACATTCTTGTTGATTTCCCAAGGGTGGTATGCTTGTTATGCCAAGACCAGTAGCTTAATCCTATCCATTAGGCCATGGATTCACCTATACATCAGTTTGACACAATATTTTCCTTTTACACCACACCAAACATAATAAAATACACAAAATAAAATACACCCAAAATAAACACACATGTGTTCAACTAGAACACTTATGGAACACAACACAACTGAAACAAAGACACACACACACACACACACACACACACACACACACACACACACACACACACACACACACACACACACACACACACACACACCTATTCTAATTTTTACAAAACCTCATTATTGAGTTGAAACATATGATCATACCTCAACCAAGGTCAAAGATAGTTCCCCTTGCATCTTTTTCACTCCATGAAGGTAAAATAGTATGAGGAGCATTCTCATCATCAAACACTTGTGTATATCATATTTGGATCTTCTTATGCCTATAAGAGAGATATTTGGAGCCTTAATGAATGATATTTATTGATCTCTAGGAGTCTTTATTAGAGATTCAAGTTGATTTATCTTTGTCATCTTCTATATTCCTTCCTCATAATATAGATTAGAATATATGCCAACTACCTCAACTTTGTTATCTTCTTGTGCATGATCTGCTTGATACATGGAGACATCAATCTCTTATTATTTATGTTCCAATACCTTTTAATGTGACTCAACATCATATGTATATTTTTACAGTCCTTGAATCACAACCAAATCTATCTTGACCTCATTTTCCATGTTTACAACTTCTTGGGCAATAGATTCATCAAAAATTTTCATGCTTACAAACTTTTGATTAGTAGAAAGACATTCATCCTTGTGCTTGATGTAACACTCAACAACATGCTTGTTAGACTCATTAAAAATCTTGACATTATATATATAATCTATTGTAGAAAAAGGAGTCTTACCCAACTTGTCAAATTATTTGCATATGGCATGGAACCTTTACCATAATTCATATTCATTCATGACAAGAAACTCTTTTCTATGACTAGTAAGACACTCAAATCATGTATGTTAGAATCATCAACACACATATTAGATATACTTTTTATGAGGGGAAGTAGCATTACCTAATTGATCAAACTCTTGAAATATGGCTATAAACCTTTGCAATAAGTCATCCTCCTCTTCTTCATGAGTGCCATCATCAAGGGAAAATTCATCAATAGTAGGTATAAAAACATCATTATTCCCACTATGGTGATTAGTTAGACTCTTAAATATATTATCATCATACTCATGAATCATGTAGTTACCTTTAGTAGCTTATGAGAAAGAATGTTTGACAATTACCTCAACTCCCTTAAATATCTCTTCATGCATGACATAAGTACCAAGGTCAGTTTAATCAACATATGCATAAGGATCATTCTTATAATCATCTACACCATATTAATATAGAAACAAGCTAGTTATTCCCTCAAGCTTAAAATCACCATCATTCACATTAGATTGTTTTTTCTCATTGATCACACAATTCAAATTAGAGTTTGTTTCAATGTAAGACTCAATATGAAACCTTGAAATAAGCTAAGTTTTAATGGTCACCTTAGTTCCATACCTTGTACTTAAGGCCAATAAGGACCCATTAGTTGAGAGGTATCCACCTATCTTGGTTGTAAAGTCTCTTGAAAGGCAGATTGTAAAATGAGCAAGAAGGTCCACCATAACTACGTCTTGGAGGATGGGAAAACTATGACAATCATGAAAGAAACCCTTCAAATTTTAGATAAAACCTTTATATTATTAGGTATACCATATGTTTTATGCACTCTTTTACTATGGGGTTCATAGTTTAGGTTGTACTTATCAGGTATAATTTTGGGCATGACTGAAGTAGAAGTACCACTATCAACTATGCAATTGTGTACTAGTTTATCACCCACTATAAGAGTGAGGTAGAAATAGGAGATTTTCTACCCTTGGTAGATTGTTCCATAATGTATTTATGGGAATTTTTGAGAGAAAAATTACTATGAATTTGAATTGAAGGTGAGGGACTAGTAGGGATAGTGGATAGCTATTTTTATAAGAGCTCTTTTTGGCCAGGCATATGAAGGACATCCAATAAGGAGATAGATGATTTGTTTCAAATAATCCACTATGTTTAGATCATAAGTAATAAAATTATATTGGGTCTTAGGAGGAAAAGGATTGCTTATAACTTTAGGAATTAAGGCACCTTGAGTAGACCTTACCACATTTTGACCTGAAGGAGGTGTAGGAGCGTTGGGGACTATCATGCTTATAGCCTTGTTTTTATAGCTTGGAAGAAGATTAGATGAACTTGTAAGAATTATATTATCACTTCCTAGATCCTTAATTTTGTCCCTTATTTTTTATACAACAAAATTTCTTTGATTGAGTACAAAAGTATCTTCCACCAAGAAGTTGATGAAACTCTCTCCTTGAGGCTAATAATCCTCATTTACTTACATCATGAATTTATCTTTAGCTAATAGGAGAGGAGTGAACACTATTTGAGTAACTAGAGCTTGTTATCTAACCTCATTAGCATCCATGAATTGGATTTGTTTCCAATATTCTCTTTTCAATAAGTTTCTATGCACTGGTACCATTTCCCTTGCATTGGTAGTGGAATTGGGATTATACACATTGGCAAGCATGTTGAAGTTAGGTTTCCCTTGACCTCTTCCTCTCCCATATTTTTGGCCATATTACTATTGATAGGGATATGGATTTTTATAATAACATTGTTGCATATTGTATTTTCCAATCTTAGTTTCTAACCATTAAATATATGGATCTTTATCCATGGTATTATCTACCTTCTTAGGAGTAGTCTTAGGCTTGGTATTAGAATTGTGAATTTGGGTCACACTTGGAGTCTTAGCTAGAGTATTGGGTAGTATAGGCATAAGAACCTTAGGAGGCAACTTTCCTACTTAAATTAGGCCATTATTAGCTCTAATGGTAAGTTCATATGCTTTGAGAAGAGTGAAAGCACCCATGTATTAAAAATTGATAGAAATATTAATACCAGTATATCTCATGTATTTGGGGAACACAAATATATAAGGTGGTCTCATGGAAGAGGAAATCTATACCAATTTTTTTGAAACCTCTCATTAAAGTTATGCATTGTTTTTTTGGGATCCCTTTGATCATATTTATCTGGTGTATAAGAGAGGTATGGTCACTTTCATCTTCAAACCTTGAAGTCAACAACACTCCAAAATCATCCCATGATGTGATGCATCAACCAGGTAAAGTCTTATACTAATCAAGTGCTTTCCCTCTAAGGGACATGCCAGGGAGTCTAATGGAAATATTTTCTTCAGTAAAATTGTGGAAACTACAAAAATTAGAGATATCCCTAATTTTTTCACTAGGTATAACATGACTCTCACCATTGAATGTGGGAACACTCTTTGTGGCATTAGGAGGAATGTCATCATAGGCTTGAAGGTGAATTGGATTTTTAGTACTAAATGTAGGAAAGGCATGTTGCCTAGCCATGTATTATTCAAGATCTTAATTTTATTAAATATCTTCAATTTCTTGGCTATCAAAATATTCTTGATCTTCAAATGGAATATTAGGATGAGGGTGTTGAACTTCAAGAGGAAGCTTAGACTGAATAGGTGGATTGATAGGATTGAGTAATATATTAGATGATGACCTAGTAAGAACCATGAAGCATGAAATAAAATTTATGAAAAAAATGGTATTGAACCAAATTTTACCTTGAATGGAGTCACCAAATGATAATTAACACACCAATTTGTAGATGATGTTGTCAATACCATCATTCATCTTGACAATTTGTCTTGAAAAAAATGTGTCCCAATAGGCGTGTCAGAACTATTATCACCAAATCTTGCACCCTAGGTGAGAGTGTTCAAGCCTCATCCATATTTGGGAAACATGGGAATACTTATAGGTATGTGGGTGTACCTATAGTAGAAGTAGACCTCTAGGTTTAAGGGCTAGCTCCCTGAATATGCCTTGAAGTGCTTATCACCTACTTAAATAGTTGCTTGTGGGAAAAGAGATAGAAGTTTTCATGAATTAAAATTAATCTAAGGGAGTGATACACCAAGATTATTTAAACAAGACCATCATACCTCTATCACAATGAAACGAGATCTACAAACTAGCTTCCAAGTCCTAAGAGATTCTAACATAAGTGTTTCAACATAGAGGTGATATGCATGAGAAAACATAAGGTAAATGAACCAGAGGGAAAATTTCACATTCTAAGGACAATTATACACTTGAAATGAGTATAACACACTAGTTATACTCTATGTGAATTTTTAGAATAGGAATTCTTGCATAAACATGAAAGGATAAGGCAAGCAATGATATAAGATTATCACTAACTTCACCATACATCACTTTGCACCCTTAGATAAATGTTTATGAACTCAAAACCAGACTTACATTTATTTTTCAAAGGCAAAATTCAATGTCATTCCATTAGGGATTCACCATACATGGTGTGGTATTGGTTTACAAGAGCTAAAATGGCTACTACTTATATAATTTGAGAGAGAAGAGAAGATAATGAAGTCCAACAGTCACTAGAACATGTGTCATGTTGAGAAAAGGAGTTAAACATGTAGTAGAGAGAATATGGAATAGACCATTCAAGGTCTACTTGGACAAATGTCCCTCAAAACATGAAACTCTTAAAATGTGGCATAGAACTCCTTAATTACTTGCTCAAAAAATTACCTTCATCATTTGGCATTTCTTAGAATGTCCCAAAATTGACTAGGGATAGATGTGATTATTGAAATGAGGAGGGGTTGTATACATGATAAAAAATGTATTAGTTTCATCCCTAACCATCAATATTATTCTGGAGATGAGTTATCACTACATGTAGTCCAAATAACTCTTATTTCATTCCCCCTTCACACTTGGCACCAAATTTGATCTTTAGTTTTCTAATTTTATCCATAAAGAGGAGTTTATGGCACCTATTATGATCTCTCATAGCCTTAGATTCCTCAATCAGACCTTAAAATGCCTCCCACTTGAAGTTTTTCCTCTCTCATTGGCTTGTTCACTATGCCATTTTTGACTAGCTAAGATGAAAGCACTTGGAGAGGTACTCGTGCACTGAGATGAGTAAATAAATTCACATCTTGAGTTATATTAAGTCAAAATATCTCTCCCAAAGTGGATTGTATCATTTTAAACCCTTCTACACCTACATAACACCAAAATTAATTAAGAAAATACATTTTATACCTTGTCTATAAAGGTAGGGTATAGTTCAAGTTGATGATGAGGAGCCTTAGGGAGTCCTATGCAAAATAAAATCATCTCCTAAGCCATTTTAGTCCATCTAGATGCTTATCTTCCTTCATTTTCCCAATCAAGTCACTTCCAATAGTTTTAGAGGGTTTTAAGTGATTTTTCCATCTAAATATTTTTTATATAAGTATGATGTCCAATTGGCAAACAATTTCCACAAAATTATTTTTTAAGACCTCCTTTAACATTACCCAACTCCTAAAATTCCCATGCAAAGCCTCCAAGTAGGTATGAGCATATTAAGTTGGCTTCTCAAGCTTTGTTCTCCATTCTGCACACCCTATGGTGATCTTGAGCCAAGATGTAGTTTTATCATGGTTTAATCTGTATGATAAAATGTTGAACACACTTTAAATTCCCCTATGAACATGATATAACTCATTAGTATTCTCACCTATTTCAAAAAGTAATAGTGGACCCCCAAATGGCAATAGGCCTAGTTTAGACGTAAAGGTCTTAACTGTATCCTTTATAGGTTTGAACCACCTTGGCCTATTTTTAACCCCTATGCATGAATTTACATGTGTGACACAATTCTCAATATCTCCTTGAAAAGTTTAACTAACTTCCATCTCACCCTCTCATATTCATTCTTATAGAATTGTAGGATTTGCATCTTTAGGGAGTGCCCTCTGTCTAAGATAAAATAGAGGGTAGTTCCCCTATTATACCATAAAAAATTAAGGTATGGTGGGATTATAAAAATTATGGAGATGTTATTTACAATTTTTTAGGATTTTTTGGTATCCCTAGCATCTACAAATGCCTCAAAACATAAAATAGACTCATGGGAAAGCTCATTGTATGTAAGGTCTTGAATGTGGACTGTGGGTTACATTATTCAAAGTTATCCTTCCCCTATTTCCATGTTATAAGGGAATAATTGGATGGTCATTATAATTTTTTGGTATCTTACATATATGTTTATCATCAATTCTTTATCAAAACTTTCATTGTTCACCTCTTATCTTGATTTGCTTAGCTACAATCAATTGTGACTATGTTTTCTTACCTCGAAGGAGGTGCCTGTAGGTGAATACTACATGTTTTAACCTTGAAAATAATACGTAAAAACCTTCTTGGAATCCTTAAGTTAATTTTATAGCTGTTTTAAACTATTCAAATCATGATCATACTATGCCAACATCAAGAAGATTGTCTTTTATCTCACTGTCAACCACAGTCAACTATAGTTGACTAAGCATGGGTCTTGTAGGTGAACACTAGAATTGAAACAAATTATACATGGTCTATGATACCCTTATATTTCTTGGATCAAATTCCCATGGAAAAATTTTCATTTTTTAAAGCCTAGTGTCTATAGGTTCACAACATGGGCTTTGTGAACACTTATAATTAGGCTATAGGTAAGCTTTGCTAGGGAAATGTACACCTGTAGGTAGTAGTGTATGTCAAGACCCTAATTACACAAACTTATTTGATGCCATTTGAATAATTTATTTTCCCTTGAATACCATGGAAATACTATTCATGATGATATTCTCTTATATTTCTTTCTTAGGGTGTAGAGGTCACTTTGGAAGCTCAAATCTTATAGAAAGCACTACCAAACTTTAGTAAAAAAGTGTAACTTAGAGGATTTAAAACATCACATTGATTTAGTCACACATACATTCCCTTTTTTAAGTATATTCCCATAGGATAGGGATACGAGATATATTCATTTTGATTGATCAAAAATCTATGTGACATCATCATATATTAACACCAAAAGGGTTGGGGGCTCTATTTTGGTGTTTTAGGGAAACTTGTCCCTAAATCACAGTTCCTTTACTTGAGATGACTTATCGAGTCTTATTTATAGTCCAATGTAATAAAAATGGTTTATAAAGTGACTTAAACATCCATAAACTTTAAGGGGTTTCTTAAAACATGTTCACACACCTTTGAACAACACTTTTAATTCTTTGTGGGGCCACCTGTAGGTGTGTATTTCTGTATTCAGGCAGTGACTATGAGAAAGTTGAATATATGCATGATATATGAGAATTAAATGATTTTTATACCTATGTAAACAAATTAAAATGTCTGATTAAAATATTTAAGGGCTTCACATGAGCTATATGCCTTGTCTCAATGTAATTATCCTCCTTTTGACACTTGTAGGTGTTTGTCAATGGACTGACTTTGTATGTATATTGCATTGGTTATAATAATCCCTCTTGTGTCACTTGGAGAGGATTAGTTGATTGATCATGTTTTAAATATATATACAACACCTCTTGTACTCTTTATCACACCTCTATGAACATTATAAGGACCCTCATACACCATGGCTATAGTTGGAAATAATTAGAAGGCTGACTATGTACTACATATAATCGTGTTCTTGATCAATGCATGATATTGAGAGACTAAGATTGGAAGGAGGATAATTTTCATGACATGGAAAAAATTATTACAACATATCATATCCATATTCAACCATTATAAATAAATAAAACTTATGCAAGTGGTGAAATCTAACTGCAACCTCACTAGCGACATCTTCCTATAATTTAAACTATTTGATCCATTAAATCACTTCAAATCATGAAACCAAACATGGGAAACATGAGATAATGGAGTAAAAATATTTTGGAATAAAATTAAACAACTGATTTGTATGAACTAGGTTAAACAAGAGCAAAACATGCAGGGTGTTGGACATATTAAGCAAAAATGGATAGTCAACTTGTTAAGGATGGTTCATAAAGTATAGGAAACCATTCTTCCACCTCAAAAAATGAAAATGAATAAGACCAAGTGTCTATCCACAAAAAATGTAATTTAACCTAGATGTTCTCCTATTGGTCATACCATCCAAATACCTATTGACTAGTTTTATTTGCCTAGTGGAGCAATGGAGAGATAGAATGGTTTTACTGCATTTTTGGCACTTCCAAAGTCGATAAAGCATGGAAATGGAGTTATGAAAACTTAAGGGTCACTACATAATATTATCTAATGTTCCACTCTCTCCCATGGGTTGTAAAACCTTTTAAACTCCCTATTTCTCACTTGTTATCTTGATCTTCAGTTAACACCTACAAGGTTTCTATTAGTATCAACATTATTGACAAGGATTATGATAGGGACTAACATGAGGGATGTTAAGAAGCAGTTTAGAATAGTTATCTAACTAATAAAACCCTACCACCTTCATTTACGACCCATATATGACATTTATTGACATAAGGAATAAATATGACCATGACCAAGGCTAATAACATATGAAATCACATCAAATGAACTATGACACACCTTATGACATTATAATAGACCCCTATATCAAGTTTTTGAATATAGGAGGTTGACCCATTTTGACTTGTGATAAAAATGGTTAATATTTACATAATCATTCATTTATTATTACCCTTAGAATCCCATTTTACCCTCAATAAATCACTCTTTTCGTGAATGTACACACAGGCTTGCGTGTTTGGTCTTAAGCTTACCAAGCCTAAATAAACATATGAACTTTGACACTATTTTCATTGACTCTAAGGATAATATGGAATCATATTAACATAAGAGAATCATTTTAATTTGATTTTTTTCCCCCCTTAGACCTCTTTTTATTTCAAAACAAATAAACATATTTCATCTAAACTAGGTAGGCTTGTAGGAGTACTTGACTGTGTGATTATAAGGTTTTAAATTGACTTTGTCTTGATAATTTTATCTAATCATTATTTTAAGTTTTTATTTGATTATATTTATTTAATTTACTTAATTTTTCACCTAAAATTAAACTCCATTTTTGTGCATTACATCTTAATCTCAAGTTTGGAACCAACTTGAGATACTCAAACCAACATGTAGGTAGTCATTTAGAGTTTAACTACATTTTAGAGTTTAGGATATCAATAAAAATAATTGAGAAAAAGAATTACCTTTTTATAGTATTGATAAATTATTTGTCTTATTTTTAACCTTTACAACTTTTCCAAGACCCTACATCCTCACTTGTATGTGCCTTCTCTCTTGTATCTACTCAAGACATGGCTGGAGGTGATCAAGAGGTAAATGTGTTTTGAACCATTACTAAATCGAACATCCTCATTAATTTCATAGTTTTATTCTAATGTATTTATCTGATATATACACTTTTAGATGTTTTTTATGCTGAATTGAGGCCTTAATTGCTCAAACTTTGCTATTCTATTTGTAAGTGTCATAAGGGTGTCTTGAGCATTGGTTTTTTAGTTCACACCTTCTCCATTGATGTTGATACTTATCTAAGTGTATATATATTATTGAAAAAAATTTATTTCTATTCAAATGAGGTCAAACCATAGCATTTTAAATATTTTAATAATTTTTATACATATCCTATGGGGTCTCATATTATTCGATACACCTTACTTGGCCTTGTCCTAGTCCTGGTCTAAATTCATCTTCCTTAAAATGGCCTAGTCAACCAAAGTCAAACATGGTCAAACCTTGGTAAAAATTGTTCAAAGGTCCATTTTGTGTCAAATTGACCTAATGTGGAATTTATCACATTTCAATATGTTTACAAGACATAAATTGGTCATTTATTATGTCTCATGTGCAAAAGGGGGTCTTTTGGCCACTCTCTAGCCTATTAATTGACTTGTATGGATTTTTAAGAGGGAAAATTTGTCACCAAGGTCATTTTAAATGTGGAAGAGGTCAGGATATTTTTATGGGCAGTTAGATATCAGCCAAGAGTTAGTTATAGTCAAAAATGGGAATTTCTCCTTGTTTTTAGGCCCTTTTGGGCACTTGTACAGTTCTTATGATCTAATATTCAACCAAAAACATGGGTGAAGTGTATCTTAACCTCGCCACACCCATTTAAATGTTTTTTTACAAGGATAATTCAAAAAAGATCATCTACAACTCATTTTTCTCCATTTTCTCTTGGCATGCAAAGGAGGGTCAACTTTAAGAACTTGGTATGGAAGGTACAGATCGAGTTGGGATGAGTTATTTTGGGAGTATATTTTGATCTAAGTGAAATTAATTTTATAAAAATAAATTAAAATTTTGTGTATCCTTCTTTATGAACAATGGATAACACTCCAGGTAGATTTTTATGGATGTTCAACCATGAAGGGGTCTCCTTTTGAACTCGTTTCAACTTTTATTAATTTGGATTGATGGATTTTTTATTTTAGGTTCTCCTACATGTTTTTAAAGACATTATAATTCTTATTTTTGTGTTATAAACTTCAATTAATTGGGAAAGCCTCTTTTAGGCTTGTACATGCTTGCAAAATGCCTAGTTTGCATTTACAATCACGTCATTTGCCTTGTAAATGGTTTTTACATGTTTGGGAAATGATTTGATTTTTTTGATGATATTACTAGTGTTTTTTGTGTTTTAATGGTTTAAAAGTTTTATTTTGGTGCCTGGAAGGCCTTGCCTTACACTCTCTTTCTCTATAGGGGGTTGTCTCAGTCCACAAAGCCAAAAGTTTCACCTATAGGAGTATGTTGATGTTATCATGATCAAGAAATAACCTTCAAAATGGCCTCAATCCTTTAAAGTTACTTGGATTGAAATTTAGAGAGGTATAATATTGATAGAGAAAGATCACAAGGTTGTGAGAGTTCAAGAGAAAGTGACTATGTTTTTGGTCTCTTAGTCCCTAAAAGTTGCAAATAGAGTTCCTATGTCATTTTTAAGTTTTCATATTATGAGATCATGGTAATTTTGAATGACCTTTATTGGTTAAGTTTTATCCCTATTCACATGCACTAATTATGACAATTTTTAGGTCAAAAGGAAGAGTGGAGATAAGAATTTGAATAACCTAAAAATGGCCAAAAAATCATTGAATCCAAATAGTGATGTCTATAGGATATGAATGGCAAATTGGTCTTGCACTCTAGTTGGATGAACTTAAATCATGATAATAAGTTGAAAACATCCCAAATAATTTAAATGGAAAATATTGAGATAAAATGATAAATTAAATTGTGAATTTTATGTTTGAACCCTTCAACAACCTCCCCTATCTGCACACAGGCCTGAGGGAGAGGCCATCCATAGTTAGGTAGGGTTTTCCAAATAGTGATGAAAGGTTGAGATTTGGTATTAACTTGAGTTTTTAAAAGTGAGAATGAGGTATAAGGTGGTTTTATTCTTTAAAATACCTTCATGAGAATCAAACCAGCTCAAGCAAGTTCCAAAGAAGCCTATAAACATCTCTATAGGGCTAGAAACATAGTAAAGGCAAGGTATGTTGACAGTGAAGAGGAAGTTGAAAGTTTAAGTTTAGTTTCGGGTTATAAAGTAGATATAGGGTGAAATTAATGAAGGTTAACTTAAATTAACTCAATATAAACCTAAATACATTATGATCTAAGCCTAAATTGGCTAAAACACCACTAAATAGGGGCATGAATGATGACTGTGATAGTCAGGGTAGAAGATGACATAATGGAGGGTCTTGAGCATGGAGTTGATATTGTTTGGAGAGTTTTAATATTGAAGGAAACAAAAATGGAGTATTTTTACCAAGGAAAAAATTAAATAAGGTCCAAAATCATGTAACCAAGCTTAGAAGGCCACTAAAATAGGGGTAAATCTTGACTGTGATAGTCAAGGCAGAGGCATCTTCCTTAAGGACCTAAACATAGATGATGCTAGTTGGAAATGATTATAGGTAAATAAAATGCATAAAGGATTAATATAACCTAGTAAATTAGAATAAATTATCTCAAAAAATATCAAACCAAACTTCAACCATAACCTAAAACTAGGGTCTTAAGGGTCTGTCTTAGTCTTTAAGGAGCATGGTCCAATCTTGAGAGTAAGGGTGAACTAGTGCAAGATAGTGAGTTTGGATTATAAAAATGGTAATATGACCATAAATATGATATTTTTAACACTATAAAATGTGTTTATTATGATATTAAATCCTAAAACCTAGCTCAAGAGAACCTACAACCAAGCATAACATTGTGATTCCTCTCCTAGGTAGTCATAGGCATAGTTTAGGTTTCCAAGGGTATGGAAGTGTATAAAGGGAAAATGAAATATAAAATGGTTGTAATATGTTTTGAAAATAATTTATGATCATTTAATATATTAATAAATATCAATTTAATAAATTATACCTCCAAACATAGACCATCCCCTACCCACCTTCACAGGCTACCTACTCAAAAGTCTGCCTTACGAACTTGGAGAGTTGAATGGTCTAATGGAGGATTTGATAAAATAAAGTATGTAGTACCCTTAGGATACATAAAGTATGATAAAATAATTTTATTTTATGATATAATATGGAAAACCCTCTCTATTTTGTTTCAGACCAGGGTCAATTTTCTCATGCATAGAGATGACATTTTTGGGGAAAATGGTGAAATTGATGACCAAAAGGTAGGGAAAGAAAAAATTAATGTTTATAATATATATAAAATTACTATAAAACTAAAAAATCTTGCTATAATATTTTGAAGCAAACAGGGTACCCTACATAAGGGGGTTTACAGTCACATATGAAAGGAATCCTCAAGGACAAGAAGGTGAGTTGAAGGTCATGCATATTTTTAGCCTTTTCCATGATTTAGCTTGGTTACTTAATGATTAAAGAAGCATATTTTAAGTATTTAATCCATTATGAGGTAAGATAAACCATTGGAGGGTCATTTTGAGTCTCAAGTTATAGGTAGACCTATTGGTAAGGTCTAGGCCTAGTGCCAAATAGGGGTTAAGTTTCATTTCAAGCTATTGGTGAGATATTAAAATCACTAGATAATGTTTTTAGGGTGAATTTAGAGATTTTATAACCCTTGGTTTGCATGTATACTCTCCAAGAAGCCATGTTTTGGCCTAAAACATTCACAGACCTCCTAGAATGGAAAAATGGAGCTCGAAGGCCAACTTAGAGTGTTTGGAAATTTCATGAACTTGTGAATGGGACCTTGATACATTCAAGGAAGTTGGAAGGGGTAATTAAGAATAGACAAGTGCCATTTGGAGATAAGTTCAACATAAAACATTTATGAACAAAGGTTAAGAGTATAAACCCTCCAAAACCCTATTTTGAGACCTAGAGGTGAAAATGACCCTAAAAGTGCACCCAGATGGAGGAATTTGACCCTAAGTACATAAGGTAAGTTGTTTATAAATAAATTAGGATCACATCCATGGCCTTTCATCATGGCTTATTTTGACCATTTTTTGTGTTGACTAGGCATGGCAAACTTCTTAGAGATTAAGTCACTTTTGGAGGGAATATTAAGACTTGTTCTAAGTCCCTATGGTCATTAGATAAAGTTATTAAGCTCCTAAGTGTTCCTAAAAACTCATTATTTTTAGCTAATCCAGTAAGCTAGCTAGTGAGGACTTAGAAGAAATGACAAATCTTTATTTGAAGAGCCTTTAAGGAAAATTTCTTGTAATTAATGGTATGATAACTCTTTAAACATGTAATTTATCCCTTTTTATGGATTAGATTGTAGTTTTGAAGAGATTGAAGGTTCCAAGTGTGAGAGGTGAAGGGAAAAGGGATATTTTAAGATGACCAAGCTTGATCATGCATGGCCAAGATGATAAGAAGGGTCAAGATCCTCCCCAATGAATATGAGGGATTCTTAGTAACCCCACATACTTAGATTCATCATCAAAATTGATCAGGTGTAGAGTTTTGGTAGTTTTTTAAGGCCAATAATAAGGGGTAGTTTTCTATGCATAGAAAAGGATTTTTTTTTTCAGGTTTTGGATGATTGAATATTACATTTTTAACTCCTAACATGATATGGCTCACCCCATCCTTCTCTCTCATGAATTTTAACTAGTCTTCACATTGGTGACACATGTCTTTATGCATCTTCAACTTCTCTCTCTCTCTCTCTCTCTCTCTCTCTCTCTCTCTCTCTCTCTCTCTCTCTCTCTCTCTCTCTCTCTCTCTCTCTCTCTCTCTCTCTCTCTCTCTCTCTCTCTCTCTCTCTTCTTCTTCTTCTTCTTCCAAGTTCTATAAATTGGGCCTTCTTGGCCATTGTATGGATCTCTCTACTGGGTATGGAAAATCCCTACCAAATTTATGCCTTGAATCAATAAATACAAGTACTTTTACCTCATTCTAAAAATTCACTAAGTGTACATGATAGTGTTTAGTCTTGTGAAAGTGTGATGTCTATTTACCTTCACATGTTACTCCTATTAGTACCTAGTGTGTTATGATTTCTTTCTTGCAAGTCAATAACAAGTGTCAAGTGAATTTGAAGGTATAGTGAATATGTCAATAAATAGAGTTTCTTAGAATGATTTTTGCCTAAGTCTTCCTAACATATGTTATCTCCTAGACCCCATGTTGAAGCATTGATGTGAGAGAGAGAGTTGATATTGACTTAAGTGTATATATAACTTGTTGTTAGTTGTAAGTGCATGCCAAAGGTATGAGTAGAGAAAATAATTTGGCGTATTACCCCCATAAAATAGGTTTAATTTCATTTTATCTCTATCCCTTTTCATCCCCAAGTTTAGTAGTAGGATTTGAGATTTATTGATACATCAAGTGGAGCTAGAACCTAATCTAGAGATCCACCTCATAATAGGGATACCCACAGCCCTAGGGTGGTTCCATTGTCTCACTTGAATGAGGAGAAGCTTGTCCCATCTCATCATTGGGTGCAAGTTTAATTGATAATAGTTTTTTCCATGCTTGATGGGATTATTGAGTCCATTACTTGAGGAGTTTTGGTGTTCTAAAGAAATCAACCTTTGGAGGCAATTCTAATAAACATCAATGGTGAATTCAACTACACATCTACTATTGAGTAGTCCAAGTATACCAATTGAAGTCATTTTTCCTATTTTATGATCTTTTATGAAGTGATATATGGAGAATTGTGAGTTTGAGCTTGTCCTAACTCAATTTGATGAACTATGTCCTTCTTGGCCTATCCCTTCTCAAAGTGAATAGATCCTTGTCCAACCTTGTCATGATCCTCATAAATCATATGTTACCCATGAACAACCATATAAATCTTGTACTCCATCTAGCCCACCTAACCCCTCTCTAATACATCCCATTATAGATTTCAAAATAACTCTCCTTGGTTACCAAGAACACATGCTAGACCTTGACACTAGATATGGTTGTGGTGAAATCATACCTAGTGTTTGTATTGAGAGCGTAAGGAATGCCTTAGAATAAATCAAGGAGTGGATGCCTATAAAGGGGGATAATTGGATAAATCTTACCTATTAAATTCTTGATGTTTGTGTCCTGATCTTTAATCTAGAGGAGAGATTGAGAGTCCATGAAAAAAATCCATCTTGGCAACCTCAAAATTCCCCACATTCACCTTTAAGTGAGCCCTCCTTGCCCCTTTAAAATGCTAGTCCAACCATGTTTCCTAATACCCCAAACCCCTCATATACTTCCCCAAGTTTACCTTCTTTTAAATCCATTCAAGAAAGCATCCCAAGGGAGGAAAAAATCATGGTTGAGAAGGTTCACTTGTTTGAAGATGATTTTGAGAGGGAGAGATAAAACTTTGAAGCTCATCTTAAAAAGGAGTTTGAATTGTTCAATCAGGCCTTAAGGTAGTCCATCATGGAAATGGAATGTAAACTCTCTAAAACTACTCATTCAAGTTCCAATAAAGATAACAGACCTCAAAAATCTCCTATTTTCCTAAACATATCTTTCAATCCTTCACTAACATCTTAGTCCCATGAAAATATCCTTGAGCCCACCTTTTGAAGATGGGCAGAAGTGATAGTATATTATGAAGAGAGGAATGAATCTTGTTTTGGTAAAGAATTTGGTAGGAGAGAGAATCTTAAAACCACTCAACTCCCTCCCACCCGTCCTCAAGAGACCATTGAATCCATCCTTCCACCTCCTCCAACTAATCAAGGTTGCCTTCCTAATGTGGAGATTTGTGTTGCTACTTAGGAATCCCCTTTGGCCAAACTCCCTATTTTTGAGATTCCTAATGTTGAAACCACCAGGAGGGAGGATGAAATTCAAATTTCAGATTGGATAGAGGATGAAGAGGTGTTGAATGATAATGAGGAGACATCTGATTGCAATGATGAAAGAAAAATTGAGGGAGAGTTTTTAGAAGAGATCCTTTTGAATCCCATAGAAGAAGAGGGAGAAGTCTCTCTTGTTTTCCATTTCATGATGTAGACTAGTTAGCTAAGGATGACTTATGGTAGAGGTTTAAAGATATATGCAATGAATGTGAAGGCCTCAAAGAGCCTACAAGTCCTTTGGAACTCACTTCAAGCCATGAAAAGTAAGAGGTTGTGTCTAAAAAGGAAGACATGTAGAAAACCTACTTGCAAATGTTTCAAGAATATAAGGAGGGTGAGAGGGATGATATCCAAGTTGAATAAGATCAATATGAAGGAGAGAAATCACATGTTGAAGAAAATCACCTCTAAGAAATTATAGCTCATGATGGAGCCATCTATGATGATCTTAGGCCTTTTGAAGGTGATCTAGAGTTTGTTTCTACATCCATCTATGAAGCTACCTCCACCAACATCAAAAGAGGTCTTTAATAAGAAACACTTCCTAATAGACCTAATACAATGATCCTTGAATAGTTTGAATAAGCTTTGATAATGGAGAAGAATGGTGGAATCTGTTAAGGAGACATAAACTTGCAACAAGCTGTCCCATGTCTAGGTATGCCAATTTGTCATGAAGATCCATGACAATAGTATGAGGCTTGCTTCAAGGTTCAAGAGGACCTTATCTATTTTGGAAACCTATGGGAGATGACTCTATTGGATGATGCACAAAGACAAGGAAAAAAAATAAAGCAAGAGTCATCTCATATCCCACTCAAGAAGAATCAAGCTTGGTGTCGTCAATCATATACTAAGGAAGGAGACCTAAGGTACTTCCCTTTTGATCCAGGAAGGGAGGAATGATCAATATGCATGTACATATTTGTTTGTTTTCAGTTGTGTCTTGTTTCCCTAAGTGCTTAGTAGCATAAGTGTCTCTTTCTCTTGTTTGTTGTTGTGTCTTTTGTGAGAGTTCTTTCCCTTTGAGTGTTTTGAGGTAATATTACTATCTTGTTGAGATTTTTTAGGTTTGGTCCTAATTTTTCAAAGTGTATATTGACTCCCTTGCCTAATGGATATTATAAGGCTACTAGTCCTTAAAATAGGTAAGCATTTTACCCCTAGGAGTTGCTAAATTATTGACCAAATTTGAATTATAGTAAAATGAGGTCAAGTCCTAACATTTTAAACTTTTGAATAAGGTTTATACATATCCAATGTGGTCTCATATTGTTCAATACACCTTACTTGGCCTTGTTCTAGTCTTGGTCTAAGTTCATCTTCCTTGAAATGGCCTAATCAACCAAAGTTAAACATGGTCAAACCTTGGTAAAAGTTGGTCAAAGGTCCATTTTGTGTCAAATTTCCATGATATGGCATTTATCACGTTTCAATATGTTTACAAGTCATAAATTGATCATTTATTATGTCTCATGTGCAAAAGGGGGTCTTTTGGCCACTCTCTAGCCTCTTAATTGACTTGTATAGATTTAAAAGAGGGAAAATTTGTCAAAAAGTTAAGTTTTAATGTGTAAGAGGTTAATATCTTGTCAAGGGTGGTCAGATGTCAGCTAGGAGTTAGTTATTGTAAAAAAATGGGAGTTTTTCCTTGTTTTAGGCCCTTTTGGGTACTTGTATGATTTATATGATCTAATATTAAAAAAAAAAACATGGTTGAAGTGTCTCTTCACCTCTACACACACATTTACACATTTTATTTCAAAGATAATTCAAAAAAAAATCATTTTTAGCTCATTTTTCTCCATTTTCTCTTGGCATGCAAAGGAGGGTCAAGTTCAAGCACTTGGTGTGGAAGGTACAGGTGGATTTGGGAGGAGTGATACTAGGAGTGTATTTTTATATGATTTAAATTAATTTTAATAACAATAACTTACAAATTTTTGGCTCCTCAGTTATGAACAATGGCTAACATTCTAGGCAAATTTTTATGCATGTTCAACCATGAGGGGTTTCCTTTTGAACCTATTTCAACTTTTATTACTTCGGATTGATGGATTAGTTTGTTTCAAGTGATCCTACATGTTTTTTAAGACATTATAATTATTATTTTGGTGTTATAAACTTCAATTACTTGGGAAAGCCTCTTTTAGGCTTGTACATGCTTGCAAAATGCCTAGTTTGCATTTACACTCATCTCAATTACCTTGTAAATGGTTTCTCCACATTGGGAAAGTGATTTAATGTTGTTTTGATGATGATACTAGTTTTTTTTTTGTTTTAAGGTTTTACAAGTGTTTTTGTGGTGCTTGGAAGGCCTTGTCTTACTATTTCTTGCTCTCTTAGGGGGTTGTCTCAGTCCATAGTCAAAAGTTTCACCTACAGGAGTATGCTGACATCATCATGACCAAGAAATAAAATTCACAATGGCCTTAATAATTTAACTATAATTGTAGTGAATTTTTGGGAGGTATAATATTGATATATAAATACCGCAAGGTTGTGAGAGGTCAAGAGAAAGTGACTGTGTTTTTTGTCTCTCAGTCCCTGAAAGTTGCAAATAGAATTCCTAGGTGATTTTGAAGTTTTCATATTATGAGATCATGGAGATTTTGAATGACATTTATTGGTTAAAATTATATACCTATCCACATGAAATACTTATGATAATTTTTTAGGTCAAAATGAGGAGTGGAGATGAGATTTTGAACAACATAAAAATGGCCAAAAAATCACTAAATCCAAACAGTGATGTCTATAGGGTATGACTGTCAAATTGGTCTTGCACTCCAATTGGATGAACCTAGATCATGATAATAAGTTGAAACCATCATAAATAGTTTAAATTTAAAATAATAAGCTAAAATGATAAAGGAAAGGGTGAATTTTATGTTTGAACCCCTCAACAATCTCCCTTATCCATACACAAGCCTAGGAGAGGCCATCCACAGTGAGGCAGGGTTTTCCAAACAATGATGAAAGGTTGAAATTTGGTCCTACTTTGAGTTTTAAAAGTGATCATGAGGTATAATGTGGTTTTATTATTTAAAATACATTAATTATAATCAAACCACCTCAGGTAAGTTCCAAAGAAGCCTATAAACACCTCTACAGGCCTATAACCACAATCAAGGTGAGGTATGTTGATAGTGAGGAGGCAGTTGAAAGTTTAATATTGGTTTGGGGTTATAAATTAGATATAAGGTGAAATAAATGAAGTTTAACTTGAATTAACTCAATATAAACCTAAATACATCATTATCTAAGCCTAAATTGGCCAAAACACCACTAAATAAGGGTAGGAATGATGACTGTGACATTCAAGGTAAAAAATGGCCTAATGGAGGCTCTTGAGCATGGAATTGATATAGTTTGGAGAGATTTAAATTTAAGTAAAAAAATATGGAATATTTTGACCAAGGAAACAATTAAATAAGGTCTAAAACCATGTAACCAATCTTAGAAGGCCACTAAAATAGGGGTAAAGCCTAACTATGATAGTCAAGGAAGAGGCATCTTCCTTAAGGACCTAAACATGGATGATGCTAGTTGGAAATGCTTATAGATAAATAAAATAAATGAGGGGGTTATGTAACATAATAAATTTTAATAAAGGATCTAAAAAACATCAAACCAAACTTCAACCATAACCTATAGCCAGGGTCTTAAGGGCCTATCTCAGTCCTTAAGGAACATGGCCTAATCTTGAGAGTAAGGGTGAACTAGTGTAAGAGAATGAGTTTGGCTTAGAAAAATGGAAATATGACCATTAATATGATATTTTTAACACTATAAAATTCGTTTATTATGATATTAAATCTTAAAACATAGCTCAAGAGAACCTACAACCAAACATAACACAATGATTCCTTTCCTAGGCAGTCATAGGCCTAGTTTAGGTTTCTAAGGGCATGAAAGTGTTTAAAGGGAAAATGAAATATAAAATGGCTGGAATATGTTTTTTTATGAATTTATGATACTTAAATCTCCTAATAAATCTCAAGGTAACCCATTAGACCTCCAAACATAGATCATTCCCTGCCCACCTTCACAGGCTACCTACTCAAAAGTCTGCCTTGAAAACTTGGAGAGTTGAATGGTCAAATGGAGGAGTTGAGATCTAAAATTTGGTAAAAATTACCATTATGACCCAAAAATAATTATAAAATAATCATATTTTATTAGATAACATTTCAAACCCTCTCTCTTTTGTGTCAAATCAAGGTCAATGCTTTCATGCATGGAGATGGTAGTTTTGGGGAAAATGGTGAATCTAGAGACAAGAAGGTATGGGAAGACCAAATGAAGGTTAAATAAGATATAAAACATCTATATAAACCTAAAAAATCTTTTTATAATCTTTGTAAGCCAAAAAGTTACCCTACACAAGGGGGTTTGCAGTTACATATGAAGGGAATCATCTAAGACAAGAAGGTAAGTTGAAGGCCATGCATATTTTTAGCCTTGTAAATGATTTAAATTGGTTATTTACTGATTTTAGGAGTTTATTTTAAGTATTTAATCAATTAGGAGGCAATATAAACCATTGGAGGGTCATTGTGAGTCTCAAGTTACAGGCAGACCTATTAGCAATGTTTAGGCCTAGTGTCAAACAAGGGTTAAGTTTCATTTAAAGATATTAGTGAGATATTAAAATAACTAGAGAATGTTTTTAGGGTGTATCAGAGATTTAATATCCCTTGGTTTTTAGGTAGACTATCCAATAATCCATGTTTTGGCCTAAAGCATTCACATGCCTCCTAGAATGTAAAAATGGAGCTTGAAGGCCAACTCAGAGTTTTTGGAACTTTCATGAACTTGTGCATGGGACCTTAAGACATTAAAGGAATTTTTAGGGTGTCATTAAGAATCCAAAATTTTAATTTGGAGATAAGTTCAAAATCATACCTTTATGAACAAATTTTAAGAGTACAAACCCTCCAAAAACCCTATTTTGAGACCTAGAGGTGAAAATGCGCCTAAAAGTGCACCAAAATGGAGGAATTTAACCCTAAGTGATGTAGATAAGTTGCTACCAAGTCCATGAGGAGCACATCCATGGCTGTGTATTATATGTAACTATATGAAAAATATGAAAACATGGCTTATTTTTACCAATTTTTTTGTTTTGAAGGCATGGTGAACTTATAGGAGATGAAATTACTTTTGGAGGGAATATTAGGAATTTTTATAAGTCCCTATGGTCATTATATCAAGTGAATAAGCACCTAGGTGTTCCTACCAACTCATTCCTATCATTTACTCTTGTGAGCCACCTAGTGAGGACTTAGAAGAAATAACAAATCTTCATTTGAAGAGTCTTTAAGGCTAATTTATTATAATTGATGGTATGAGCACTCCTTACGCATGTCATTTATCCTCTTATATGTATGATATTTTAGGTTGGAAGAGATTTAACATTCCAAGTGTGAGAGGTGAAGGGAAAAGGGCTATTTTGAGACTACCAAATGTGATCATGCATGGCCAAAATGATAGGAATGGTTAGGATCATCCCAAATGCATATGAGGGCTTATTAGTAACCCCTCCTACTCAGATTAATCATCAAAATTGATTAGGTGAAGATTTTGGGTAGTTTTTAAAGGCCAGTCATAAGTGTAGACATCTAAAATTGGCCATCGATAACCTCTAATCAGGGTTTTGGCCAATTTCTACCCAAAACACACAATTTGGCCTAAAAATACTAAAACATGTTAAATGATGAGAAAATGATATATTAAAGTGCTGATTTTGGCCAGGGTTTCCCTAAATGGGTTAATTCAATTTATGGGCCAGCTAACTTTGATCAATTTATTTTGAGTCAAAATGCCAAATTTACACCTGGGTGCTCTGGATTGCTATTCCCTATCAAATATTTTGCACAAAACACGTGCCTTTGTTATTTTTTATTGGTAACATCCTAAGTGGGAATACACATCTAATGCATCTAACATCATCTTATAATTCCAATCCAATTAAATTTTAGACTAATAACAAGGCATTCTAATAAATTTGTGTAATTTATGCATAAATTACTTAATCATGATTAAGAGATAATTAACCCAAATCAAGGAATAATTAATAATTCCATGGAAACTTGTTGAACACTTGTTTTTAGAAATGAATATTGAGTATTTGCATCATCAAGTGACCTCATTTCTTAGGAAGACATCCCTAGGCCATAAATGCATAACTATCAGGATTCATGCCCTCCATGCCTCATCAATGCCTTCCATGATGTCCTCCATGCCTCTTAATTTCCCCTTTTTCCAATGTCATGATGAGGACAATTACAAGCTTAATTATAAAAATTGAATTAATCGTCAACCCCACATCTCAATCTTAAGATGGATGGTTCAGGTTGATTATGATCAAATCCAAAAATCTATAGAGAGGCCATGAACATCATTTATAAGCTTAATTAGTAAAAAGTTATAATGCAGGATTGGTTCCAAAAGCTTCAAGAAACTAGTGTTACCATGCCAAATTGATTCCAAACCAAGCCAAGCCACAAGCCAAAGGTGCTAAGGAGAAGAGGAGATAGCCAAGCCTCTTTTGATGAAGACTTCATGAGCACAAGCTGAGCAAGCCACCATTACAAAGTCATTTGGAGATCCAAGGAAGGTGAAGGAATTCTTGTGTTTGATTCCTTGCTTTTATTAACTAAGCTCTCCTTAGTGTCTAAGCCTAGAGATATTATGCTATTAGTGTGTTTATTTCATCTTGTTTTCATTTTGAAACTAACTCCATATTAAACATCCTCTATTGAGTCAAATTCATAGATCAAATAATGGCACACCTGGTGGGACTAGATGCATCTCACACCTTAAGGAAATCCTTTTTCAACTTTAAGATATTTATTTGAGCCTTTAAAACTCTAGAAAGTTTATTTTTTAACTTTATTTTGCCATTTTTGGTTGCCATAGTTTTACATAGTAACTGATGTCGGTAAGAAATACTGACATCGATTAATGACTTAACTAAAATTGGTCAACAAAGCTAACATCAGTTAAATGTCAGTTATCCAATGTAACCAATGTTAGTGGTAATAACTGATGTTGGTCACTGTGTTTTTCCAAAAACATAGACATGAGAGATATTTTTCCAAAGTTTATTATTTCAAACTCAAAAGAGCTTCAAATCTAAAGGATATGATAACAATTTTGCTGCAGGACCAAGCTTAATATTTTCTCAAAACATGTTTAAATTACCTTTTGCATGCTTAAAAATCAATTAGGAACCTTTTTTTGGTGTTTAACAAAGAATTTAGATGTTCTGGGTGAATGTTTTCAAAGTTTGCAACTAAGACCAAGGGGTCAAAGGAACACCACCAAACATTTTATTTGGGTTTAAAATTGAACACACTTGTCAATTTTTGTTTATAATATTTGTTTAGTTAGATTTTGTTTGGAAAAAAGAGGAATGTTGCATGTATGTTCTTCCATTTGTCCCCTATAGGGAACCCTTAGAATCAAAAGCATCATTCCTATTACAAGTATCCTAGTCCAAGGATTAGAAAGAAAGTCACCTAAAGCACTCCCCAAAAACTCACCAAAGTTGGGGTGATCTTGAAAATGACCCTAAAGTCTTTCTACTTTCATGCTTTATTTATTTTTATGCAAATTGGCTTATGAGGGGGACTTCAGCACCTCTCGCAAGTTCTCTACAAAAACTTTGACTTGGGGTTTCATCTCTTAGCATTGACTTCATTTGGATCCTTTGGAGTTGCACATGGGATGTATCTACATTTGGATATCGCACTACACTGAGTAAACAACAAGATGTAGTGGTTGTAAAAAAGACTAGACCTTTTTACAACTAGCTAATGCTATGGTCACCCAATTTATGTGCTTGTCTTTTACATCATTTGATGTGAAAGTCATTATGTAACTGATTCCCCTAGAATGATCAAAACCTTGCTAGTTTAGTAAACCCCATTTTTACATACCCTTGTTAGGATTTAGATGATTACTTAGTGTATTTTGGTCATTTTTTCTTGGTATGCTTTGAGGCTAAACCTTGTTTATTTGTTTATAAGCCATGTCAAAATAATGCATTTGAGTTATGAAGGGTAGTGTTATGTTGCCCAAATCATGTCAAAAAAATTTGAGCCTTTTAAGTCTTTTGAAACATAATATTGACCACATTATTTGAGTATGATTACACCATTAGACTGCTCAATTTGTTTCAAGACTTATTTACCATTGTATCAAAACCATTTGTTTCAAACCACTTTGTGTATACCATTTAGACCTTAGTCTTTTGCTGTCATGCTGTCCAATCTTGTCTAGATTGTTTGGTCAAATCCTAGTTTTTAACATTGATTTTTCAATCAGCCTTGTTAATTTTGGATCTAAACATTGATTGATTTCTATTTAGGCCTCAATTTTTAGGGTTGATACATAAATCTTTCTCTTTTGGGTTGCATAACTTCAGTTAATTGATTACCCAAATTTGAAAAATATTGATGGTTTGTTTGTTTAAATCCTATCATCATCATTGTTTGTGCATTTATTTAGGAGAACCTAGCCTTTCTCAAAGAGACTTTCATCTTATGTCTTATGCTAACTGATCATGTTTATGTTTCATTCCATGTGTTGGGTCTATGTCAAAACTATTTCCAAACTTGTTAGATTAAATCAAATCACTTTAGACTTTGTTTCAAGTCTAGCTTTTGAGGTTGTTTGGCCAAAAGTCCTAACACATGCCTATCTATTTGAGCCTAAATTTTGACTCCACATTTGGAAAAAAGACCTGGTAACTCAACTTTTCCCTTTACTAGTTTAGACCTTGTTTGGAACACTTTGACCTAGACCTTTGACAAGTCATTTTTTATTCAGACACTTGACCTTTTATGCGTATGACATTTGACATTAGGTTGTTTTAAGCCAAGTCTTAGAAAAAATTATTTTGAAGATATAGATCCACTTTTAAACCACATTAGGAGATACAACTCCACCTTTTGACCAAGTTAGATCAAGTTTGAACCATTTGTCCTTTGGACATAGTTTTTTAGAGTTTGTAAAACTCTAAGCCTTTTTATTTCAAAGATTTCATCATTTACATACATATGTCTTGCTACACTTATGGTGGAGTCACTTAAAATTCAACTTATGATAGAATGGCCACATAAAATGACTTTTATGGCTTTTGTTAAGACCCCAATGATGCTAATATGGTTTGTGAGATAGATTTCTATCTGCCTCAAATTAATCATTCATAGGAACAAAGTCATGAAGATACTTACAATCTAACTCAAGCCCTTGATTGGTATGAATAGGATTATAAAGAGGACTTTAAAGACCCAACTATAGATAATGTTGTTTGGGATACAAATCCACACCCTCTTTTCAATAATCAATACATGGAACATAGCCAAGAACCAACTTATGATCCAACTAATCACTGGGATGATATGGTTTATGAGAAAGACTTGGATTCTTTTGCTTATGCAAGCAATCAAGGTTCATGATGTCCTTTTGTTATCCACTCATTGACTACCCCTAACCCTCATTTAGATTATGTGAGCCATAAAGATTTGCAATATCTAAGGAATACCATTACCATTCCTAGACCTAGTCCTTTAGTTTATGCGAGCAATCAAGCTCTGCAATGCCCCTTCATCATTCCAGAACCTAGTCCTTTGGCTTGTGTGAGGAATCAAGACCCACAATACCCTATCATTACCATCTCAGGACTTTGTCCTTTGGCTCATGAAAAAAATCATGCTTCCTAATACCCTATCATTATCCAACTATAAGTCATTCCTCATCCAGTACCAATCCCAACCAAACCTCAATCGATCCAATCATTCATAGACCAAGCTATGTTCAAAAATGGTATTTTCCAACTCATTATAAACCAAGGCCAAAACAACCAACCAATCAAAAATGTTTGTGTTGAACCAATTACTTATGATAAGTCAACCTATGATAAATCACCTAGTGATCCTGTTGGGTGAATATTTTGTCACTAGCTAACTAAGGGCAAAATAGGTGTTTTAACCACAACATAGGGAGATTGATCGGCCAAAACATGTAGGTTTACCACATCAAAATGGGACAAATCTCTCCTCTCATCAAAGGGAGGTTCCCTATAACTATAAGGTACTATATATATGCTAAAAATACACTTAGGGGTAGGATATCACCATCCATCTCTCTTTTTTTAGAGATGATGTTCATAGATCAAAGGAGAAATCTTGGGTAATTACTGAAGGTAATTCTCTTCTTTTAGAAGTAATATTTAGTTAACAACCAGATTCGTTCCTGGTAGTAATTGTAACCACAAGAAACCCATAAAAGCACAAAGTCTTTTGTTGCTTCTCCCACTGATTAGAATGTAGTAACATAGTAGAATTAAGCGCAGACCAAAGTCTCCACCTAAAAATATAACAGAGTAAGAGATTACGAAGGATAAGGGGAGCTCAAAGTCTCTCCAACATCTTTTACACAAAACACAGACTGAAGACAATTATGGTAGCACAAAGTCTCCCACAGTCAACTTCAAGACATCTTCCAAATTATTTCCACTTATTCTACTTATTTGATTAAATAGACAAGATGGTATTTAGAAAATAGACATAAGAACAATCTTCTAAATAACACAAGCTATTTCAACACAAAGTCTAAAAGGTCACTTTCTTTCTCATTCAAATAACAAAATATGATTAGCAGTCTGAGCTCAAAGTCTCAGGAATGCCTTTCAATTTGGGCAGATTTTCGCTTCTGATAATAGAGAGATCTCTTTTGCATAAAATAAGAGATTACAATATATAGTGCTCCAAGAAAAACTTGGGCACTTTATTTCATGGAATGGCCCATGCTGCATTCAATTCCTTGAATGCATTTTCAATTCTATGAAGGGGCCATGGTAGAACAGGGCATCAGCCTTAATTATGGCATGTCAATTCATCTCAAATGTCTCCTTTTGAAGTATGGCCCACCTGGTCCTCTTCTTGATATGTGTATAGTTGTCCATTCATTGAACTCTTCAAAGCGGTTGAACTTCTTTGAACTCGTTGAGCACTTAACTCTTTTTGAACCTTTGAACTCATTGAACCTTTGAACCTTGTTGAAGCAAGGTTCAATGGTTCATTCCATTTGTTTGAAGCCCGCCACTAAGTCTTTTGATTGAACCTCAACATTGAACCAGCCTTAAAATGCCTAAGTGTTTGAAGGAAGACTTGTTTCTTTATGAGAGCTCACCTATTGAAGTTGTTGAACCCGTTGAACCTGCGAGTCCCTTGACTAAAAATGTTTAAATAATTGAAGAATTAGAGCACTCAAAACATTTTTTGAGAAGGGAAGAGAGAATTTTGACCTGTAAGATGAAAATAGTTGATATGTTGTCCCCAAAAACAAGTGACAAATTTTGGGAACAATAGCTGGCTCCAGTTGGGGAACTTCCATTGATTGTAAAAATAATCGAAGGGGGTAGAAGCCAAAATCTCCAGTGCCTTTAAGTATGCCATTAGGCTATAGAGTCATGCTACCCAAAATGAAAGGTGCACAAAAATGAAAATGAAAAACACAAAATAAAACTAAAGACTAAACAAATATACAAATGTACAGCCAAACTTATTTGATACTTCAAAGATTGAAGTGCTTCAGATGCTGCCCACTGTGAGGTAGTGAAAATGATGTTTTGTCTTGGTATATAAGAAAGAAACCATTTTATCCCTAGAATCAATGATTAGCGAATGGACCTCTCCACCAAGAATCAAATTTTCTATGCATTCCTTTTGGTTCTCTCCTCTTACCTCACAACAAGACTATATCTCTAATTTGAAAACCATGAATCCTTGTTCTCTTGTAGAAGAGTTTCTTTTCTTGATTTTGACATGCAACAATATTCTCCATTACCATAATTCAATATTCTTCTGGTTCAATATAGCACATGATTTGATTATCATCATCAAACACCTGCCAATGATTGGCATTGTCAGGCACACTTGGTCAAAAGACCAACTCGATAGTGTACTTTTATTCTTTAAAGTCTTTGTGAGGAACCAAGAGGGTCGTAGAGACAACCAATGAATCTGCATGACTATGAAGCTCTTTGGGTACTGTAGATATATTGAAAACATCAAAACTTTCAATACATTCCCATACCAAATTGTAGTAATGATGCAATATTTCATTCTTGGTTTGATACAGGTTCCTCACCTGCCAAACCACCAGCTCAGCATCTCCTTTGGCATGAAGGAGTTTAACACCTTTATCTTGAGTAGCCTTTAACTCAAGTAATAGAGATTCATACTCGATAGTGTTGTTGGTGTTGATAAACTACAAATTTTATGAAGAAGGAAAAATATTTCCTTGAGGAGATATTAGAACAATTCTGGCTCCAGCACTGGTAGAAGAATAACTGCCATCAAATTCTAGAATCTAGACATTATCAAAAACTAATCTTTTTTTTAGATTCCTCCTAGCTAGGGAGGAAGGATTATTTTGCATCTGAACTTTGCTCTACCAATTCTCCTACTATCCTATCTAAACTTTTTGAATTGTCACCTACAAGAATTTCATTAGATGAAATAGGGACATCCTCTGTAGACAAGAAAAAGTTACCCATTCTTGAAGACTCAAACAAAATTTGAGCTTCAGGGGCTGATGTTTGGGTGACAGTCTATTTTGCCTCCTTCTCAGGAAGTAGCCTCTGCATTATGCCCTTCACATGGATCCTTGCCTCAGACAGGTCCATGATTAATTCTCCACCAACATCCTTATAGAAATTTCATCCAAGCAAAATGCCATAGTGATTCGAGTGACAATTCAGGTGGTATAATGAGCACCAAGATGTAGTGATACAATGGACCGTAGCTACTGAAGCAGTTATTGTAAGGCCCCAGAGCGGGTGGCTTGTAGACCAGGTAGGGCTGCGCATAGCTCTGTATTGTTCAAAATCTTGGACACCAAATTGTCGAGTGACAATTAATTCCTTAAATTTTGTATTGCTTTAAATCCTCACCTGTTATGTCCTCGAGCTCTGTACTATTTTATGTCCTTGAGCTCTGTATTTTTTTAAATTTTGGAATTCAAATTGTCGATGACAATTATTTCCTCAAATGTTGTATTGTCTTAAGTCTTCACACGTTAATTCCTTGAGCCACACAATCTCCCACGAGATAATATGTATAAATGAAGAACTTCCCAAAATGGGGAGGTAGACATCTCTTCTCAGAGATAAGCATATATTTATATCTATAATTTTTTTATTCAATAAAACATCTCTTTTCAGAGATAACATTATTTGAATTTGGATTGTTCTTATTTTTGAATTATCTTTTGACCAAAGCTTTTGAGTTTTGGATCATTGGTATTAGAGCTAGGTCTTGAGGTCGAGACCCATAGAAGCTGGTGGGCATGATCCACACATCCCTTCTCAGGGATAGAGATACACTGCTGCCACATGTCTGATTGGGTCCTGCCTTAGGTGCTTTAGTCCCTGGGCCACATAGTGGTCTAGAAGAGGACCCAAATCATTATGAAGCTTTTGGCATGATGGCCAGTCCTTCTAGTGGTATTAGAGAAGTTTGTCTTGAGAGTCTATGATCCCAAGGATGAGGTCAAGATACAGGAAAATTGGGTGGGAAGCAATAGAGCTTGCAAACTTTCTACCTGTTCGCTCCAAATGACTTCAAATGGCAGACAACACTGAGACATATGATCCTTTCAAGGAAATGGTGAATGAAGCCCTCCAATGGAAATAAGCATAGATGCTACAATAATTTTTTCAAATTATTTAAACACTTTCGATGGGAAATTCTAGCTTTGTGGCTACACATCATGGCTCCTCATCGAGGGAACTTCCTTTCAGTGCCCCAGCACCCTTCAAGGTTCAGGTAAATTTTGATATTCCCACATTTGAAGGAAAAATCAATGCTGATGTAGTAGAAAATTGGTTGGATCAATTATCTTCCTACTTCTCTGTAAATAAGTTCACCGATGGAGAAAATATCACTTTTGCTCTTTTGAAATCATCATTGATCGTGAAAAATTGGTGGGAAGTGTACAAAAAGAGGTTTAGTACAGATATCATTGGCCTTGGGGTGAAACCTACTTGGGATGATTTTATGGAAGCAGTGAAGGAAGAATATTATCTCCTCAGAGCATATGATGATCTGTACATGGAGTGGCATCAAATTCATCAAGGTAAGGAACAATCTGTTCAAGATTACACTGACATTTTTCATTCTCTATCTGTGAGACTGGGCATCCAAGAAAGTGAGAAACACAATGTTCTCAAATATCATGGTGGACTACAATGGTACATACAGGGAGAAATGGAACTCTTCAATTTGGAAACCATCGGTGAGACATACAAGTTCATAGTAAAGATTGAGCAGAAGCATGGAAGAATGGATATAAAGAATCAGTCTTCAAAATGGAAAAATGATAAAGAAGGTCAAACACGAGGCCAAAATTAGAAGTAAAAGGAAGGAAAGACTGGGAAGTGGTGTGGTTATCACAAATCTAGAACTCACTCCAAAGAAGAATGTCAAGCTATCAAATCACTACTTTCTGAGTCACCATCCTCAAAATCTACTACTCTACCTCATACAGACCCTACAGTCGAAGAGGTTAAAGAAGAAATTATAGATGTTGATCTTGAAGCCATTATAGCTTCATCACAAACACACGATGAGATGCTAGATGACAAGGAAAGGTTGTTTCACTCTAAGTTATGGGTGAAAGGTAAGCCTCTACATTTCCTTCTTAATAGTGGAAGTCAAAATAATTTAATCTCTACTAATGTTGTGAAAAGCCTAAATCTAGCCATGAAGCCTCACCCAAAACCATACAGTATTGGATTGTTGAGTCCATGGAGAAACCTCCGTGTCACCCACCAATGTCTTCTCTCATATGCAATACAACCTTTCCAAGATGAGGTCTTATGTGATGTGGTCAATCTAGATGTTTGTGATGTACTCTTTGGTCAGCCATTCATGTATGATCAACATGGTATATACGAATCAAGAGCTAGAAGGATCACTCTCACTCTTGGAACATGGTGCTACAGGGTACCAAAAGTACCACCTTCTACATCTATCACTCTGATTAGTGCCAAAAAATTTGTTCTCATGGTGGTCAAGCCACAGGAATCCAAAAGGGCTGATGTTATAGCCCTGACTACACAAACAACACAACAATAGAAGCAAATAGATACCAAGATAAAGAAGTTCATGGCCTTCCATCCACATAATGATGGTCAGATAGAAATGGTGAACAATCGGGCCCTGCACAGTTCCATAAACCATAGTCCCTTCCAAGTGTGCATCAGGAATCAAATTAAGACACAACTACCACACTTGATGGGGAACATTGACGCAATGGGAACCATTACTTTTCAAGAAGGGAGGAATGATCTAGGTGATGATTCAGGTGGTATAATGAGTGCTAAAATGTGGTGGTATAATGGACCGCGGCTACTGAAGTGGTTGTTGCAAGGCCCCAAAGCGTGCGATTGGTAGACTAGGTAGGGCTGCGCGTAGCTTTGTATTATTCTAAATCTTGGATGCCAAATTGTTAGTGACAATTAATTCCTTGAATTTTGTATTGCTTTAAATCCTCACCCATTATGTCCTCGAGCTTTGTATTGTTTTATGTCCTCAAGCTCTGTATTGTTTTAAATTTTAGAAGTCAAATTGTCGATGACAGTTATTTCCTTGAATGTTGTATTATCTTAAGTCTTCACCTATTAATTCCTCGAGCCACTCAATCTCTTATGAGATAATATGTATAAATGAAGAACTTCCTAAAATGGGGAGGCAGACATCTCTTCTCAGAGATAAGAATATATTTGTATCTACAAATTTTTTATTCAAGAAAACATCTCTTTTTAGAGATAACATTATTTGAATTGGATTGTTCTTATTTTTGAATTATCTTTCAACCAAAGCTTTCAAGTTTTGGATCACATAGGAGGCTGGAACGTCAGCCACCAAGACTGTCATTTTAATTATTTTTTATGGGAAGGCCACAAATGCAAATTGGGCATCCTTTATCTATCCTAGAAGTGGCACTTATTTGTTTTTCATGGAGAAACATCTCCCAAAAGTTTTAGTCAATGTAAGGCTGAGAGAATCTACCACCTTGGTAGGCATGACATTTTCAGATGCATCCGAGTCTATGATGTAATTGTTTAGCTGGTGTCCATTTATCAGTAGGGAAACATAAAATGGCTCTATTTTCTTAGGGGTAGTGGGAGGAGTAATCACAAGGTTATTTCAGGAGGATGTACTCTTGGGGGGACTAGGAGTTACTTTTGGAATTTCTTATCCTACAAGGATGTTCTCATTATTCACACATTGAACTAACCTATCCAATTGTTTAGGGTTAGATTGTAGGAATTCAAATTTAGACATTTGAATTTTAGCCTTCTTAAACATGGTCGATTATATCAAATGTCTAAAATGAATTAGGAATAGGGGAATGCAGTTCATCCTTTTGGTTTTTAGGGGGGGATTGGTCTATGAATTTGAAGTAGAAGGTGCATGAATGTTTGAAGTACTTACCTTTTTATTACTCACTAGGTCCTTTGATTGAAAAGGCAAAGGAGTTCCTCGTCTAGCAATTGAAATTGCTGGCTGAGATCTTTCCCTTATTTTTTCTTTATCAGCTTGCTAGGTTGACTGGTTCTGGGACTGAGTGAGTACAGCGTATGATCCATTAAATGCTTCACCTTTAATTCTAGGTTCATCTTGGTAATTCAAGAAACTAATGTTGGAGTCTCCAGCTAATTCATCTTGGTCTTCCACAAAGAGATCAGCACCATCTTCCTAGTTCAACTCAGATTGGAAAGAAAATTTTGATTCTATTTCAAGGTATCTAATTGCTGAGTTGGTTAGAGCTGCTTCACTAACAAGTTTCCCCTGAGGGGGAGGAAGACAATTTAGCTACCCTTGATTCTTGGTAGTGTTGCCTTGGTATGACTAATGGGGAATGTCCTCCTTGGTATATCTTATTATGAAGGAGGAGTAGACATCCCTTGCACCATTTGCTTTTTGAGAGCTAGCAACTCATTTTCTAGCTTTTTCACCATTGAATCAATGGTGCCTTTAGATGGATATGCAGAGGATGAAGAAGATTTACCTCTGTTAGGATCTCTCCTTATCTTCCTCACTAATATGAGATCATATTCCACCTTAGTATCCAAATCCTGCACTACAATAAGGCCTATGTGGCCAGCACGTCTTAGCAAAAAACTCACTTTAGGCATCTAAGAGTTGATGAAGAAGCATTTGAGATTCTCAACTATTAGCTGAGTAATTATAAGAATCCTATTCCTTAGCTTGTTAAACTTGGCTATGAAATCTCTCATTGGTTCATGAGGCTCCTTCTTCATTTATGTGAGCTGAGCCAGCAAGGCATGCACATCTTCTATAGGCTTGAACTTGACTTCAAATTTGTCTTTGAGAGTGTTCCAATTAGTCATTGATTGAGCCTGTATATGGTAGAACCAGTATACAATAGCACCTTGTAATGTTTCTACGAATAGCCTGACTACTACGTCTTCATACTACACACCTATCATGCCACAGGCTATGTTGAAGGCTACAATATGTTCATTAGGATGAACTCTCCCATCACCAAATAATTTGGGGAAATTATTCTTGGAACTATGTGGTAGCTCATGTAGAGGTGGAGTTAGGTTGAGTGGACTAAAAGAGTTACCCCAAGGGCCTTGAACTGCCATGATTTGACTAATGAAGGGAGGTATAAAAAATCTTGGTGGGGTATGTATAGGCAAAGCTCTACTAACAAAGGAAAAAAAGCTCTACCTTGTATTGGTGACTTGGTGTTGGTAGGAGGAAGAATCCTAGTTCGTTGAAGGTGAGGTTATGGAGGAAATAATTCAAAATTACTCTACTACACCAACTCAAAAATAGGGTCAACAACACCTTGAGATTTCTAGCTTCTTGTATAGCATGGAGCTGCTAGATTATAAAATAAAAATGGAAAAGAACTAGCCCTGCTTCAGCTTGGAGCTTGAGGCTCCAAACTACTCATTCTTCCCCAGTAGAGTCGCTAAAAATTATTGGTGTGGAGCTGGCAGAGTAGACAATAGCAATGAAATGTTCGATCCCCAAAATCTCTAGTTTCATAGATCAGAGTATATAATGGAAATGGATAAGGATATGGAGATGGAAAAGAATTAGAACAACTTGTTTGATCCCCAACAGAGTCACCAAATTTTTTTGGGTGAATATTTTGTCACCATTTAACTGAGGGCAAAATAGGTGTTTCAACCACAATATAAGGAGATTAATCAGACAAAATGTGTAGTTTTACCACATCAAAATGGGACAAATCTCTCCTCTCATCAAGGGGAGGTTCCCTATTACTATAAGGTACTATATATATATGCTGAAAATACACTCAAGGGTAGGATAACACCATCTATCTCTCTTTTTTTAGAGATGATGTTCACAGATCAAAGGAGAAATCTTGGGTAATTGCTAAAGGTACTTCTCTTCTTTTAGAACTCATATTCAGTCAACAACTAGATTCCTTCCTGGTAGTAATTATAACCATAAGAAACCCATGAAAGCACAAAGTTTTTTGTTGCTTCTCCCACTGATTAGGATGTAGTAACTGTTGACGACTGGAGATTGCACCCGGTAGTAGGAAAACAAGTTCCTGCCCTCTCTCCGCAACATGGAAACTCCTCTCTCACCTGTGGGATGGTGAAGCAGGAGAGGAGAGTCTTTAGATATGGGCTAGTTCCCTCTGATGTATCTTATTTGTTTCAGGCAGTGCAAAATATAGATATATAGATATACTGGGGGGATGAAAAGGGAGAAGAAATGCATGAAAACAACCAGCCTACTCTAAAGAGGTGATACACCAAAAATGAAGTGACCTTCCCACCTCCACACTCAAAATCAAACAAAACATACATACACTTAGATTTGGCAAAAAAGACCAGGTCACTAAAAATGATAGGGAGGTTCTTATGGAAAGCACAGAAAATAGGGACTCACCAAGGTGCTGAGAAATACACACTGTAAGTGACCTCTCCTCTTCTATACCTCCAAAATGGAACTCTACTCCTGGCAACATCAGATAGTGGCACTTTGTAGATCACAGGTTTGCTGGTGTTGAACCTGTGAGAGCATCAAGAGACAATGACTGGACACAGACCAACATTCAAGGCATACTCTGCACAATCTATCCAAATAGAGGTAAAAACTATCTTTTATTGATTCAAGTGTAAAATTTGGAGAGCTGTGCTCTTTAGAGAATTGGAGAAGATCCTTTTTAATGACCAAGTATGCTAATTTATATGGGAAAAGCCAAGAGGAATCTCATTGGCCCTTTGCTTTCAAGTGGCTACTTGATTCTTCATTGGGAAGAGGGAAAATACTGTTGATGACATCATAAATCTGCTGGGACCATGCTTGCTACCTCGTTTTGCATGTGGACTGCTCCTCTACCCACTGGGTGGGCCTTTTTCTATGTTCTATAGGCCTTTTTTGCTGCCTGATGTTGTGAGCGGTAATTTTACCACCTAATGTCATGGACTGCATGTGGGACTTTTGCCAATGTTGGCTAATTTACTGTCGAGCGCGGCAGTTTCACTGATGTCAGCTGACTTATCTACCGTGCGTGGTAGTTTTGTCGACATCGATCAAGGTTGACGGCCTTCTTTTCTCTGTTGGTTGCTTCATGCAGCAATTTTGCCGCCCATTACTTGTATTGGCGGTCTCTTTTTTCCCGCCGATGTTGTGGGCAGTAATTTTGCTGCCCATTGCATAAAACTTTAAATTTTTTGTGGGGCTTAAATGCATTGAACCGAAGTGCTTGAACCTTTCCCTTGAACTGAGTATGAACCTGAAGATGAACTGCAACCTAAAATTGACTAGCCTTTCATAAAATTTTGAAGAGGGTGACCAAAATTTTGCTAGAGGGGCAAAATTGGGTCAACAAATTGGTGACTCATAAGGGAAGCGTGCCTGCTATGCTTAGAACCTAGTTGCCTCTGAATATTCATTGGGTGCAGAGTCAGATGGTGACTTTGAAGAGAGTTCACAATAGCTTTCAAAAATCCCAAAATCAAATACACAGAATTTACCCCCACACGCAAAGGGAAACACACAAGACTAAAAACAACTAAACTATGTAAACTGCACTTAGGGAAAACAGGGAAAATAACTGAAAGCAAACTATTATATACAGTTAACTAGGAATGTTTGCATCCCTCCTGGATCGAAAGGAAAGCTTCTCAAGTCCCCTTCCTAGCGAGAAGACTTATGGTGGCAGGCAAGTAACTAAAAGAAAATGAGATTTGGTGACTTACTCTTCCTGCCTGTCACCTGAGTTGGCTGGGAACTTAGGGGATCAAAATAAATCATGCCTCCAATATATACGTATTCTGATTGTCCTTGGAGGCTTGTTAAATGCTGGTCCCTGATATTAGTTCTCCTCACCAAGAAATCAATTGCTGTCGGCTTATCACCGTAAGCCTTCTGATCTGCACATTCCTTTTGCAATGTATCATGGTCTAATTTGTTTCCTTTTGCCTCTTTGAAAACTCTATCAGACTCGTCCTCTACTTCCTCTTGGCCTTCTTGAAGAAGGGCGAATGTGGTGATGTCTAAAAGGGACTCACAAAATGATTGCTCATCCCACAAGACTTCAATTTCCTGTTTAAAGCTCAATTCTTCAAGGCATTCCTCCATGAAGATAGACTTCTCCTTTTCCTCTTTGCTGATCAGGTTCTCTAGATTTTCAAAAATATTCTCCTGATCCTCTTCTAACTCAGCTTCTTCAATGTAGTCATCCTCATCAAAATAGTAAGGAAGTTCATCAAATAGAGGAGAAGAGAGCTTACCATGCATTTGTTCCTCTTCGAATTGCTGAAACATCTGCATATACGCAAGGCATGCATCTTCTCCACTGCTAATAAGGTCTTCACAAGGAGCATCAATGATGAATTCTTCTTCGTTGTCACTCATGACAACCTTCTAAAGGACTGCATCTTGGATCTTTTGTTCCTCTCCTTCTCCTTGAAAAATAGGTTCTTCTTTAAGAAGGGGTGAAGTGGAGAAAGCATGTGGAAGAGGAAGCATTCCTTGAGCTAGAATCGAATGATTCTCCTCTCTCCACTTGATCAACACTTCATCAATATCAGGCACGGCCTGATAACTCTCTTGGAAATGTGTAGGTGGGGTGTGTTCAGGCATGGAATGTGCTATTTGGTCTGAACCATCCACCACACATTGGTTGAGGAATTTCTCTTTAGACTCCAACTCTGCAATTCTCTTACTCAGATCTTCTTGGAAAAGCTTTTCTTGGAGGCTACCAACATCATCATAGGTAGGGGTAACTTTAGCTTCTTCAAGGTTCTGAGAAAAACCTTGCTTTTCTTCTTCTTCTTCTTTGTTTCCCCATGATTCCACTGTCTTCCCCCAATTCAGGATCTCTGAATTAAAATTATGCCCTTGCGAACAGGTAGTAACTTTGTTTTATACAAGGTCCCAAGGCTCCTTCACAAGGTCTGTAAATTTTATCTATCTTTCAAGGAGTAGCCTCATCCTAGCCTCTAAATCTTCAATTTGTTTGGCTAGGTTGTCCTGAAAGAGTCTTTCTTGGAGGTCAATAGCATTATCCTCTTCAAAGCTCTGAGCTGGGCCCTGGCAATTCTTCCTCCAGCTCAGAATCTGCATATTATGCTGGATAACTTGGGGAGGCTGGGGAATGTGAGGAAAACACTATTGATGCATTAGAGGAGTCTTTAGAAGAGGGATGTGCTGGCTGGTGGTATTATTCTCAATGGAAGATTCCTGATCTAAGGAGTTGAAAAGATTGATCTCCATGGGAGGTCACTCTGACGCCATTTGGTGTTGGAAAGCCAGGTGCACAGGATTGGGAGCAGCTGTATTTGATGAGTTGGAGTGAGCAAGTGCAATCTGATAAAATGGATTTGGTGTAAAAGAGGGGGTTTTCTTTAGGGTAGGAGGGGACACGCAAGGCTGACTACCTTGGATAGATGGGTTTCTCCATTTTGTTACCTCCTCCTTCATGGACTGCAAGCCCTGTGTTTGCCTAAACAAGCACTCCTATTTATACATCAGCTCCTACTGATATTTGTATTGCTCTTTCAACCTGTTGATTTCCATTGTCTATCTCTCAAATTCCAATGCCACCTCCCTTATAGTTGCAGGGCAACTAGGAGAGCCGCTTGAGGGGATTGGATAAATATCTGAAGTCTGATCACACTCACATGAAGGAAAACAAGACCCATGATTTTGAGCAAAATAAGTATACATACAAGAAATGGATGATTTATGATGGCACTAGGCTGCTTAACTAGTAGATTTAACTCAGAGTCGTCAGATGCTAAAAACTTGAATCGACTGTGTCAGGACCAACATCAATCCTAAACTTTATTGCATTGAAAAATATAGTCCCACTAGGCATGCCAAAACTATTGATGACTAGAGATTGCACCTGGCGACAGGAAAATAGGTTCTTGCCCTCTCCCCGCAACATGGAAACTCCTCTCTCACCTATGGGATGATGAAGCAAGAGAGGAGAGTCTCTAGATATGGGCTAGTTCCCTCTGATGTATCTTGTTTGTTTTAGGCAGTGCAAAATATAGATATATAGATATACTGGGGGGATGAAAAGGGAGAAGAAATGCATGAAAATAACTAGCCTACTCTAAAGAGGTGATACACCAAAAATGAAATGACCTTCCCACCTCCACACTCAAGATCAAACAAAACATACATACACTCAGATTTGGCAGAAAAGACCAGGTCACCGAAAATGACAGGGAGGTTCTTATGGAAAGCACAGAAAATAGGGACTCACCAAGGTGCTAAGAAATACACACTGTAAGTGACCTCTCCTCTTCTATACCTCCAAAACGGAACTCTACTCCTGGTAGTAGCAGACAGTGGCACTTTGTAGATCACAGGTTTGCTGGTGTTGAACATGTGAGAGCATCAAGAGACAATGACTGGACACAGACCAACATTCAAGGCATACTCTACACAATCTATCCAAATAGTGGTAAAAACTATATTTTATTGATTCAGGTGGAAAATTCAGAGAGTTGTGCTCTTTATAAAATTGGAGAAGATCCTTTTTAATGACCAAGTCTGCCAATTTATATGGGAAAAGCCAAGAGGAATCTCATTGGCCCTTTGCTTGCAAGTGGCTACTTGAGTCTTCATTGGGAAGAGGGGAAATACTATTGATGACATCATAAATCTATTGGGACCATGCTTGCTACCTCGTTTTATGTGCAACCTACTCCTCTACCCACTGGGTGGGCCTTTTTCTATGTTTTTTAGGCCTTTTTTACCACCTGATGTTGTGAGCGGTAATTTTACCACCCAATGTCGTGGATTGCACGCGAGACTTTTGTTGACATCGACTGATTTACTGCCAAGTGTGGCAGTTTCACTGACGTCAGCTGAGTTATCTACCATACGCGGTAGTTTTGCCAATGTCGGTCGAGGTTGATGGCCTTCTTTTCTCCGTCGGCTTCTTCATGTGGCTATTTTGCCACCCATTGCTTGTGTTGGCGGTCTCTTTTTTCCCGCCGATGTTGTGGGTGGTAATTTTGCCGCCCATTGCATAAAACATTGAATTTTTTGTGGGGCTTAGATGCATTGAACCGAAGCGCTTGAAACTTTCCCTTGAACTGAGCATGAACTTGAAGATGAACTGCAACCCAAAATTGATTGGCCTTTCATAGCTTTTTGAAGAGGGTGACCAAAATTTTGCCAGAGGGGCAAAATTGGGTCAACAGTAACATAGTAGAATTAAGCACAGCCCAAAGTTTCCACCTAAAACTACAACATAGTAAGAGATTACAAAGGATAAGGGGAGTTTAAAGTCTCTCCAGCATCCTTTACACAAAACACAAACTGAAGACAATTATGGCATCACAAAGTCTCCCACAGTTAGCTTCAAGACATCTTCTAAACTATTTCCACTTGTTCTAATTATTTGATTAAATGGAAAAGATGGTATTTAGGAAACAGACATAAGAACAATCTCCTAAATAACATAAGCTATTTCAACACAAAGTCTAAAAGGTCACTTTATTTCTCATTCAAATAACAAAATATGATTAACAATCTGAGCTCAAAGTCTTAGGAATGCCTTTCAATTTGGGTAGAGTTTCACTTCTAATAACAGAGAGATCTCATTTGCATAAAATAAGAGATTACAATATATAGTGCTCTAAGAAAGACTTGGGTGCTTTGTTTCATGGAATGGCCCATGCTACATTCAATGCCTTGAATGCATTTTCAATTTTTTGAAGGGGCCATGCTAGAATAAGGCATCGACCTTAACTGTGGCATGTCAATTCATCTCAAATGTCTCCTTTTGAAGTATGGGATGCCTGGTCCTCTTCCTAATATATGTGCAGTTGTCCATTCATCTTTACTTAATGCAAAAAAATAGGCCACATCTTTGAATGCTCATGCTCTCTGATGTCTACCTAGTGGACTATTTCACCTACTAAAAATAACTCTCCTATAGATATTTCTAGATTTCTTGTAGTTTTTCTCTCTTTTTTTGCCATGTTTTGTCCTTCCTTGGCGATCTGAGCTCTCAAGGCTATCTTCTCACTTTCAGCTGGCTTTTTTGGCTCCTTCTTTGGCTGATTACTAAGTTTGTTCTCAGATGTGCATCTTTGAAAATGTTAGGTTGTGGAGCTAAAAGCTTCACTGATGCAGACATGGAGAAGGCCATTGGAGGGGTTGCTGAAGGTTACTGAGCGTCAGAGCAACCGGCGTCGGTCTGATCAGCCGACATTGGCAGGATAGTGAAGAGAAGCAACCGACGTCGGTCAGGGATCGGCCGACGTCGGTCACCTCCAGGCAGACAGGGACCGACATCGGTCGCCTGTGTGGTTCGACTGCGAGCTTATTACAGGCAGTTAGCTAACGAACCAAGTGTTTGCATGTTTAGATATATTTTTAGACTGAGAGCTGCGGATCTAATTATGGTAATTAGATGTCTAATCATTGTTTGGATGAGATCTATATAATAGACTCATGGTTGTATTGGAAAAGTGTTCTAGTTTGAGTTGAGCAAAGTTTGTTCCTTCTGTGTGTGAGGTGAGCAAGGGTGTTCCTCCTAGTTCCACAGTACCAGGTGTAGGTGCTGGATTGGAGAATCAGCAGGGTTCTTCATGTATGTAGGATCTTGGTCACAGGGGTATGGCCTATATAGGAGATCTACATGGTAAGTAAGATCATTGATTTGCAGGTGTATGTGTGTGTAAGGTCAAGGTTCACAGGTGAGCAGAACCGGGTTTGATTTGCAGGTGTGCCGGATCATATAGACAGCAACACAACAGGGAGTAGTATTAGGAAGGATCTACTTGGAGTACAGGTGTGTACTCAGATAGAGCAAAGAGGAAGGCAAGGGAGTTCCTTCCATAAGTATGGTCTGTTGAATTGTAGGTTGTTACAGGTTCATGGGAGATCTACTTAAAGTACCTTGAGTACTTGTGGAGTACGTGGAGTACTTGTGGAGTGCGTGGAGCACTTGTGGTGTGCGTGGAGCATAGGAGGTGAACACCAACTCTGTATTTGAGTTGGGTGTTGGGACCTGAGAGGGAGAGCTTTGGGGAGAAGATTTACTGTTCACTTGAGGCGTGGGAAACCTCTGTAAGGTGGTGGAGAAGAAGTGGGATCTTCTTTATTGTATTCTTTTATGTATAAAGTGTTAATACAATTTGTGTATTGTCTCTCATATCATGTGTTATTCTGAATTCTAGTTACTTGGTGAATCTGGTTTATTTCTGCATATTAAGTTTCTTGGTTTGGTAATCATATTGTGCTCTTTTGGTGGAGCAAGATCCTGACAAGTGGTATCAGAGCTTTTGGTTGGGATACTAACAGATTGGTTTAGATCTGGGTAGTGTGTTTTGATTACAGGTCACTCTCAGGGGTTTCTGATTGAGTGGGAGTAGAGCAATGGCAGATGAAAGTAAGCTAAGAATGGAAGAGTTGAAAAGCACAGATGGTCACTCACGGTCCTATGGAAAGAAAGAGCAGGTAAAAGATTATTGTTGGTTGGTAGCAGATCAGCATGAAGAAACTGAAGAAGCAGATGTAGCAGGTGTTGTTGTATAGGATGCTCTGGGAGTTTTCTTGGATAAAGTTGAATCTTGGGTAAAAGATTCGGTTGCCTCTTTCCATGCAGCCTTAGGTAGAGGAGCTGGTGAGCCTTGACAAAGAATTGGCAAAGGGGAAGTGAAGCTGAAATTGTAGGCGGCCAACACACAGGTGTTGATGAAGGTCATGCAGGTCCCAGGTTTGGAGATATGGCTAATTTCTTCAAAAAGATTAGGTGATGAGAGATGCACAAGAACTCTCACAGCGGATGCACTTGAATTAGCTAGTGGTAAGAAAATAGGTACACTTTATCTACTTGTTTATATTACTGATTCTTCTTTTGTTGCAGAGACGTGGCTTCATAGGCTTGGTCACATGAGCAGGAAGGAGATGCATGTTCTTAAGCGGAAGACAGATATATTTGACAGGCTTAAGAACTAGAAAGCCTTAGTGTACTTGGAGGAGATGGCGGATAGAAACCAGTGGATGGTGCTGGATACTTCTGAGCAGGGCAATTTGGACATGGGTTTTGATTCAAAGGATCTCACGGGTAAAAAGTCATCACTCACAGGTGAACACAGGTACCGGCGTCGGTCAGGAGGAACCGGCGTCGAACAGACAGGTGCTGATGTCGGTCATGTGCAGACCGAAGCCGGCGATGTCGGACAGGGTAAGACTGATGTCGGTCATGGGACCGATGTCGGCAGTATGTAAGACCGATGTCAGTCAGAAGGACCGACGTCGGTAGCAGGGACACTGAGATCTACAGGGTCGGTAGTCAGGGACAGATGCATGAAACCGACGTCGGTCGGATGCAGACTGTGGAGTGACCGAGGTCGGTCACTGTAACAGATTTTGGGTGGACAACACGCTGTCAAGGAGTCTCAAACACCCATATGGAGGACTGAAGACGTAAGTAGGCCCTCAAATTTGTTGTTCCTCTTCTTTATACATGTTGCTGATTGTAGAGCAGGAAGGATCTAGGAAACAGGGGTGAGCTTGGCATGGATGAGGATGTGATTCCTTAGAGGAGAACCAAACAGGTGTTTTTGGTAGGGTTTCCAGCTGGTATGAAAGCACAGAGATGAATGGATACCTTAGTTGAAGAATAGAGTGAACGGATACGTGAGATGAAAGACCAGGTCATATGGTCTTGAGGAGCTGCAGGACAGTGGTACAGGTTTTGACAGGTGGAGGATGAAGCATGGCTTCAGTCAATGTCAGGGTAACTACTGTGGTTTGACTTACCAGGGGGATGGTGATTGTAACATCATTCTGTTGCTGTATGTGGATGGTACGCTAGCTAGCTGGTTTTGTACATATAGGGTTTTGCTGAGCTAAGGGTAAGATTAGTTTAGTGGCATGTCATGAGGAGTTTGGAGCAGCGAAATTCTTTGACATGGGAGACATGGAGATCACAGGTTGATTTTGTCTCGAGTGGGAGCTGATGTGAATCAGGTGTTGGCGAGGTTCAGGATGCAGAGCTGGAGCACACTAAGGGCTAGACAGGTACAGTGTCTGAAATCACATGAGGTCTGGTATAGACCTGAGTATTCCCATGCAGTGGGAGCTGTCAGAGAGTTAGGAGCCAATTCGTGGAAGTGGGTTCTCAGGTATTTGAGAGGGACCAGCAGCAGGGATTCATGCTATGCAGAGTCAGGACTTCACTACATGTGTTTGTAGGTTCGGATGTGGCAGGGTACTCGGATGACAGGAGGTACACCATGGGATGTGTGGTGGGTTGTCTTCAAGATTGATCTTGAAGAGGGATACAAACTAGGAAATAGATTAGATGGAGTACATGTACAGGTACAGTGCAGCTATTTATCTCCAAGTGGGAGATTGTTAGGTTGTGGAGCTAAAATCTTCATTGATGCAGACATGGAGAAGGCCATTGGAGGGGTTACTGAAGGTTGTTGAGCGTCAGAGCAACCGGCGTTGGTCTGATCAGCCGACGTCGGTAGGATAGTGAAGAGAAGCAACCGACGTCGGTTAGGGATCGGCCGGCGTCGGTCACCTCTAGGCAGACAGGGACTGACGTCGGTCGCTTGTGTGGTTCGACTGCGAGCTTATTATGGGCAGTTAGCTAACGAACCAAGTGTTTGCATATTTAGATATATTTTTAGACTGAGAGCTGTGGATCTAATTATGGTAATTAGATGTCTAATCATTGTTTGGATGAGATCTATATAATAGACTCATGGTTGTATTGGAAAAGTGTTCTAGTTTGAGTTGAGAAAAGTTTGTTCTTTCTGTGTGTGAGGTGAGCAAGGGTGTTCCTCCTAGTTCCACAGTACCAGGTGTAGGTGCTGGATTGGAGAATCAGCAGGGTTCTTCATGTATGTAGGATCTTGGTCACAGGGGTATGGCCTATATAGGAGATCTACATGGTAAGTAAGATCGTTGATTTGTAGGTGTATGTGTGTGCAAGGTCAAGGTTCACAGGTGAGCAGAACCGGGTTTGATTTACAGGTGTGCAGGATCATATAGACAGCAACACAACAGGGAGTAGTATCAGGAAGGATCTACTTGGAGTACAGGTGTGTACTCAGATAGAGCAAAGAGGAAGGCAAGGGAGTTCCTTCCATAAGTATGGTCTGTTGAATTGCAGGTTGTTTCAGGTTCATGGGAGATCTACTTGAAGTACCTTGAGTACTTGTGGAGTACGTGGAGTACTTGTGGAGTGCGTGGAGCACTTGTGGTGTGCGTGGAGCACAGGAGGTGAACACCAACTCTGTATTTGAGTTGGGTGTTGGGACCTGAGAGGGAGAGCTTTGGGGAGAAGATTTACTGTTCACTTGAGGCGTGGGAAACCTCTGTAAGGTGGTGGAGAAGAAGTGGGATCTTCTTTATTGTATTCTTTTATGTATAAAGTGTTAATACAATTTGTGTATTGTCTTTCATATCATGTGTTATTCTGAATTCTAGTTACTTGGTGAATCTGGTTTATTTCCGCATATTAAGTTGCTTGGTTTGGTAATCATATTGTGCTCTTTTGGTGGAGCAAGATCTTGATATTGTGCACTTTGTTTCATGGAATGGCCCATGCTACATTCAATGCCTTGAATGCATTTTCAATTTTTTGAAGGGGCCATGCTAGAATAAGGCATCGACCATAACTGTGGCATGTCAATTCATCTCAAATGTCTCCTTTTGAAGTATGGGATGCCTGGTCCTCTTCCTAATATGTGTGTAATTGTCCATTCATCTTTACTTAATGCAAAAAAATAGGCCACATCTTTGAATGCTCATGCTCTCTGATGTCTACCTAGTGGACTATTTCACCTACTAAAAATAACTCTCCTATAGATATTTCTAGATTTCTTGTAGTTTTTCTCTCTTTTTTTGCCATGTTTTGTCCTTCCTTGGCGATCTGAGCTCTCAAGGCTATCTTCTCACTTTCAGCTGGCTTTTTTGGCTCCTTCTTTAGCTGATTGCTGAGTTTGTTCTCAGATGTGCATCTTTGAAAATAAATGGGAATTTTATTACGTTGAATTTGACATCTATAGGGATGTCATTGGTCACTTGATTACTTGAACCACATTGAACCTCGAACCTTTGAACCATGAGAGTGCATCGATTCAATGGTTCAATGGTTCAGGCGGTCTTATCATCTCCTTGGTTTAATTGGCTCCTTGGTTCAATCGGTTCCTTGGTTCAATCAATTCCTTGGTTCAATCGATTGAACCATTTCTTCGAACTTGTCTCTAGAATCTTTTGCTTCCTTCCTTTGCTTGAAGCTTCCTTTCAAATTTTAAAATTCCTTGAACCTTTGAACCTTTGAACTTTAAACCATTTTGGTTCAAGGTTCAATGGTTCATTCTCTTTCTTTGAATCTTTTGGTCCTTCAAACTTTCTGGATCCTTTTCTTTTCTATTGAACTCGTTTAACCTTTAAAATTTGAACTCTTTTGGTTCAAGGTTCAATGGTTCATTCTTTGTGCTTTGAATCCTTTGTTCTTCTAAGTCTCTTGAACTTTATTGAACTTGTTGAGCCTTTGAACTTTGAACTCTTTTAGTTCAAGTTTCAACAATTTAATCTTTCTTCTTTGAAGTCTTCTTTTCTTTAAGTCCATTGAAAATTTTGAACTTTTTAACTTGCCAAAGTCTTCGAACTCGTTAAACTCTTCGAAGCGGTTGAACTTCTTTGAACTCAATGAGTGCTTAACTCTTTTTGAACCTTTGAACTCGTTGAACCTTTAAACCTTGTTGAAGCAGGGTTTAATGGTTTAATGGTTTATTCCATTTTTTTGAATCCCACTACTAAGTCTTTTGATTAAACCTCGACATTGAACCAATCTTGAAATGCCTAAGTGTTTGAAGGTAGACTTGTTTCTTTGTGAGAGCTCACCTATTGAAGTTGTTGAACCCGTTGAACTTGCAAGTCCCTTGACTAAAAATGCTTGATTAATTGAAGAATTAGAGTGCTCAAAACATTTTTTGAGAAGGGAAGAGAGAATTTTGACTTGTAAGACCAAACTAGTTGATATGTTGTCCCCAAAAACAAGTGATGGATTTTGGGAACAATAGATCCTATACTAGTTGTTGAGGAGTCTCACTCTAATGAGCCAGTCTTTGCTGAGTCACTTCTTAATGATTATAACTACTTTTGGGAAAATCATTACCTCAACCATGTTTATATTTTTCAAGAGCATCCTATTGACAAGCTAGTCTCTTAGGAGTTGGCTCTTGACCTATTTCCCATCCTAGAGGATTCTCACTCTAACAAACCAATCTTTGTGGAGCCCATTATGCCATCACAAGCTATTACTTGTCCAAAACTAAATATTCAACAAGACATCATTATAAAAAAGTACCCATTAGATGAAGAATCAAAGTTAGAGTCAGGTTCTATTCTTGAACTAATATCATATTTAGCATCAAAAGTAGAATCCACATCAGTCTCAACATCGGATTCAGAGTCCCTTGAGTCAGAATTAGATTCAAAAGAAGAATATGTTCATGGCTATTATAACATTGGTTACACATGCCTTGTAGATCAATTGGAATACATTTTTGATCCTTCTATAGTTTTTTAGGATGAGTACTTCAGCTTTGACACAAGTTATCCTAGTATCTTCTATGATGATAGTGCACCCTCTCCCCATTCCACTACCATTTCATAAGCCATTACCATAAACCAAAATAACATATTATTGACATTCCATCTCCCATAAGTGTCGATTGGGATCTATAAAATCATAATTTATTGATTGGCATCCATGGAAACATAGATATTGAAGAAGAGCAAGGTGGCTAAGACAAAATTCATGTAGCAGAAGAACAATCTCCTACTGAAACCTTTTCGAAGGCGCTAGTGTACAATCCAAGTCAGAACTCAAAATCTTATAGTGAATTTTTTTTGGAAGTTCTAGAATAAAATTAAATTCAAAAGCCAATGTTCATTAGTGAAACCTTCTCGAAGGCACTACATGACAATCAAGACAAATTCATTGGTGAAAACCTTTTTTAGGCACCAATAGATGAGCACAAAAGTTCTTCACCACTTGATGAAGACAAAATCAAAGATGAAATCAATATATCTTCCTATCTACAGTCTAATGAAATGGTAGCTACTCTTAAGATTAAACAATATAAAAATTTGGTGGTCTTATCAAGAGAATAGGTCTTCGACCCTACCACAACCAAAGTTATGTTAAATCTAACATCAACAACATTATGTGTAATTGAACATCCTAATCTTCATGTGTTTCCCAATCATCATACATTTAATTATCATTTTCCATTCCATTTCACAATCAAACCTACCATCCATTATTTGTCCTTGTTTACCATCCATGGTCACACTTTCATTTATAGAAGCTACAAAGATACCTTGTCTTGATGCTTGAAGGAATCATAATCAATGACTAAGGAAGAACATAACATTCTCAGCATCCAAATATGTAGCCAATTTTTGACATAGCAGTTATTCAAATGAGGTGTGGGCTAGTAATTAACTTGATCAAGTGTTTTATTTGTATCATTTTTTGATTAGTACATGCATCTCCCCATCAATAGGAACAATAGAATTAAAAAACACACCTAGGCCAAAAACATGTACCATACCATTTTACATTGCCATGCATTGCCATTATTACATATCCATTTCCCATTATTTTAGATCTTGCCATTCACTGAATCACTTGGGGGAAACCCCCTTACCATTTTGTCTAATCTATCTAGACCATCATTATCCTTAGCAAGACCATACCATCCTATCATTCCATTCCTATCTAGAACAAATTCTATTTTTAGTCATCCTACCCAATCCTATTTTGATCTTGGTTCATTTGGTTCTTCCCACACCTTTTGTGGGGGGGTTCCAATCAAGTTTAAATAATCAATCCAATCCATGTTTATAATGACAATCTATGAAAATAGTGTGATAGTTGATCTGGCAAAATATATTTTATCTTATCATGTTTGTTTAGTTGAGCCTAATTATAATGGCCTATGGGCAAATAAGTGTTTCACCAGTATTGTTACTAATTATAACCACCTATGGTAAAATTAGTATCATTGACCTATACCATTATATCCTAGTTATACCTGCCTATGGGAAAACTAGGGGTAAGACTTGTTTATCATGCATTGCCACATCACCTTGCCTTCACTATTTTCATTTGACTAGCTATTTATTGGATTTGAGAACTTGTTGGGACCTAGTTGGTTTTTCCCCAACTTTTGTGTGGATGGAATTAATATGACTTTAGGTCATTTTAGGACTATGTGGGTCATGCTCAATTCATGTTAAGGTCACCTCAATCCCCTTTCCATATGTTCTCACCATTTTGTGATCAACCTAAGCCAAATGCTCTTGCCATTTTATGAGTAGGTATCTTGTCATTCTCTAATGAGTTAAGATACCTCAAATTACCAAAAAAAAATCATAACATTTCAAAAATATAAAAATATTTGTCTTGTCTAAGCCTAGTTAGTTATTCTTGATCCACCTTACTGGGGGCATTGTCATTGTTAGGATGCTTTCTTTTGCTTTTATTTTTAGGATTTCTATTTGTTTGTTTTGTTTGTGTGTTTATTTTTCTATTTGTTTGTTTGTTTGTTTGTTTGTTCTCTTGTTTATTTTTTTGCTTTTAGCACTGTTGCCTCGACTTGGTCTATATATATATATATATATATATATATATATATATATGCATTAGGTGATTCCTTGCACACATTATTCTTGAGCCCATCCATATTCATACATCAACATTGTCATCATGGTTTTTATCATTGGTGCATTGGTTTCAAGTGTTTATTAGATCAAGAGTCAGTCCTTATGTATATTTTAGCCAAGTCTTCATGGTGTTCTATTATGAAGCCTACCATCACATGATACCAAAAAATTAACTTCAAGAAGGTCTAAAATCAATGAAGCCATATAAGTTTATCCTTGGCACCTTATCAAATCCTTCCATCCCACCCTTGATCAAATCAACCCAATGACTATTTTAGTTGTATCATTGCTAATCAGGATGAGCATCTCCTCATTGGTAGGTACAACTGAATCATTCACACAGATCAATCTTATTCCTCTATCTAACTCTTTCATCACTTTGCACCTACTCATCTTTAATCTATATTATAGGTTATATCCTTGAGTTATGCTTAATAATCAGCCCTAATGGGGGCATAATCATCTTTAGCCAATCTAGGTCTGATTAATGATTATAACTGTCTATGGAAAAATAATTATTTTGACTTTTATTCCTAATTATAACCACCTTTAGGAAAATTAATGTCATTTTTACATCAATGCAAGTAAGCATTTTTTCATTTGGATTAATCTCAACCATGGGTTAATTCCATCTTTCCTCTTATTTCTTTTCGAGGGATCATCCATCAACAAATGTGATGGCCACTCCCTCGAGGGGGCATCATAATAGGATTCCCAAAAACCATTTTGGAGCTTTGTTATTCAACCATCATCTTCTTATTTTTGGCATACAGGTGATTTATCATTATTTGAGAAGACATTATTTTGCCTATGGTTTGTAACATCTTCCCAAACAAGGGCAAACACATCATCACAGGCTTCCCAAAAACCATTTCAGAGATTTGTTCTTCAACAATCATTTTCTTATTTTTGGCATACAGGCCATTTCTCATTCTTTGAGAATACATTACTTTGCCTATGGTTTAAAACATCTTCCCAAATAGGGGAAAACTATAGACACTTAAAAATGGCCACTGATAACCTTCAATCAGGATTTTGGCCAATTTCTACCTAAAATGCATAATTTGTCCTTAAAACACTAAAACATGTTAAATGATGAGAAACTGACATATTCAAGTGTCAATTTTGGCTAGGGTATCCCTAAATGGGGTAATGCAATTTATGGGCTAGCTAACTTTGATCAATTCATTTCGAGTCAAAATGCCAAATTTACACTTAGGTGCTTTGGATTGCTCTTCCCTATCAAATATTTTGCACAAAACATGTGCCTTTTTCTATTTTTTGTTGGTAATATCCTAAGTGGGAAGACGTATTCAATAAATCTAACATCATCTTCTAATTCTAATATAGTACTTGCATTACCCCATCTGCTAGCCCATAAATTGCATTACCTCATTTCTAATTCTAATATGGACCAATAACAAGGCATTCTAATCAATTTGGGTAATTTGTGCACAAAGTACTTAATCATGCTTAAGAGATAATTAACCCAAATCAAGGCATAATTAATAATTCCATGTAAAATTTTTGAGTACTTGTTTTTAGAAATGAATATTGAATATCTACATCATCAAGTGACCTCATTTCTTTGGAAGACATCCCTAGGCCATAAGTGCCACAAATATTAGGATTCATGCGCTCCATGCCTCATCAATGCATTCCATGATACTCTCTATGTCTCTTAATTTCCCCCTTTTCCAATGTCATGATGAGGATAATTACAAGCTTAATTCTAAAAATTTAAGTAATCTTCAATCACACATCTCAATCTTGAGATGGATGGTTTAGGTTGATTTTGATAAAATCTAAAAATTGATAAATAAAGAGGTCATGAACATCATTTCTAATCTTAATTAGTGCAAATTTATAATGTAGGATTGGTTCTAAAAGCTTCAAGAAACTAGTTTTACCATGCCAAATTGATTCCAAGCCAAGCCACAAGCCAAAGGTGCCAAGGAGAATATGGGATAGATAAGCCTCCTTTGATGAAGACTTCATGAGCACAAGCCAAGCAAGCCACTAGTACAAAGGAATTTGGAGCATCTAAGGAAGGTGAAGGAATTCTTGCATTTGATTCCTTGCTTTTTTTTTTGTGTTTGTCATTTGATTTTGTTAAATAATCTCTCCCTAGTGTCTAAGACTAGAGTTGTTATGATATTAGTGTGTTTATTTCATCTTGTTTTCATTTTAGATCTAACTTGATACTAACCATTCTCTCTTGAGTCAAATTACTAGATCACAATAAGGGGTAGTTTTCTATACATAGAAAAGGATTTTCTTGACTATTTTTAGGTTTTGGATGATTGAAGATGGCATTTGTAACTCCTAAAATGATATGGCTCACCCCATACTTCTCTCTCATGCATTTTTAACTAGTCTTCTCTCTCTCTCTCTCTCTCTCTCTCTCTCTCTCTCTCTCTCTCTCTCTCTCTCTCTCTCTCTCTCCAAGTTCTATAAATTGGGCCTTCTTGGACATTATATGGATCTTCCTATAGGGTATGGAAAATCCCTACCAAATTTGTACCTTGAATCAATAAAGACAAGTAATTTTACCTCATTATAAAAATTCACTACGTGTACATGATAGTGTTTAGTCTTGTGCAAGTGTGATGTCTATTTACCTTCACATGTTACTCCTATTAGTACCTAGTGTGTTATGATTTATTTCTTGCAGGTCAACAAGAAGTGTCAAGTGAAGTTGCAGGTATAGTGAATATCTCATTTAATAGATTGTCTTATAATTCCTATTGCCTAAGTCTTCCTAACCTATGTTATCTCCTAGACCCCATGTTGAAGCATTGATGTGTGTGAGAGAGAGAGTTGATATTGAGTAAAGTGTATATGTAACTTGTTCTTGGTTCCAAGTGCATGTCAAAGGTATTAGTAAATCAAATCATTTGGTGTATCACCCACATATAATAGGTTTAATTTTGTGTTACCTCTAACCCTTTTCATCCCCAAGTTTAGTGGTAGGATTTGAGCTTTATTGATACATCAAGGGGAGCTAGCCCCTAATTTAGAGATCCACCTCTTAATAGGGATACCCACAACCCTGAGGTGGTTCTATTGTATCACTTGAATGAGGAGAATCTTGTCCCATATCCTCATTAGGTTCAAGTTCAAGTTACAATAGATAATACATTGAATTCATTGTTTAAGACTTAAAACCAAAATACTAGTGCACATTTCAATACATTTCTCATAAAATAAAAACCCATAAGTATTCAGACTTGTAGGTCTACATTTTTCATAACTTAATCCTCTCATGATGACTGGATTATCTCTTTGATCTTGAGATAATTTATTCATTGATTCCTTACATTTTTACTCCATTTTTGTAGGTAACCTCATAACATAATCTTAAAGCTAGGAACATGAATGCTACTTGGAGGAATGGTACATAATGATCAATCAACTTAAAAATATTTGGATGAGATAAGAATATGGTGAAAAAAATTTAACCATCTCTTGTATACATTGAGCACTGTTAGATCCTCCAAAACTTCATATGCAAACTTTTAACATGTCTCACATGGAGACTCCTTTTGAACTACCTAATGTTCAAACATGTGAGTTTGATGGAAAAAAATGTGAAATGGTTGTGAATATCCATAAAAACCTTATAAAATACTCATCATGCTCCAATGAGCTCCAAATTACATGAAATTAGTGTAAAACATGATCCTGTGTGGTTTACTAGGTATTTTTGACTACCTATCTTATTAGCAATGGTTCATATAGCTCATCTTCTAAAACCCTAAAATATTTTCATGAATATTAAGCCATGATGGGTCCCTCTTATTCCTTGTATCATTTGGTCCAATTCCTCTATATGTTTATAAAATAAGCTTAAACTTTTGGCCTTCTTAAACTTGCGAAGAGCTCAACTAGGCTTCTAATTGATTTCCTGCATCTATTAACCTCTCAATACCTATTCCAGTTCATTTTCAATGTTAATGGCCTAAATAAGTTTAAAATACACCATTCTATGCATTTCACCTGAAGGTGGATTCTCATATCTGTATAAGTGATTGAAAACTACCACCTTTGGAAGAATGATCTATATTTGAATGTTAGACTACAAGTTTATTTGACTATAACCATTATAATACCACCTTGGACACCATGCATGTTTTAATCTCTCTTGAAGTGTTTTTAATTTTGAAAAGTACATGTAAATCCTCAAATTTGGCTTAGAAAGTGACTTAATAGACCTTGGGGTGCATTGACAAGTATGGTGGAAGACTAATGCAAGACTATATGAATTTTAAAGCATGATGACAACTCATATTATGACTCATCACAATGATATAAGGTTGAACACACATGATAGAAAACATTTATTCTTGGATGACCTCAAAACTATACAAGTACATAAAGAGACCAACACCTTAATTGTAACAACCCCATAGGGTTTTATAAGAATAGATTATTTAAAAAAAAATATTAAACATATTCATCCTATAGATTTCACCATGAGAAATATAATAAATTTATCTTTAATTAAATTCATTATTTTAGTTTACCACAAGGTTTATAACTAATCTACTTAGCAATGATCACCATGAAAAGCTAAAACAAATCATGCACAATGTTGAATAAATAATAAAGACTGCATTTAATTTATTAAAGTAATAATACAATTTCAAACGCAATTGATATAACATTACAACCACTTATGTAAAAGTACAATGAATAAAAATTATAGTTTTAGCAATAAATAATATCTCAAATAATAATACATGATACAACATTCTATGGAGCATGAGTCTCCATGACTCAAGTATCAATCTATAATTTCAAGTGTAGCCTCTACTGTAGTACTTCTAAGGGGAGGGAGAGCATCATCCAAGTGCTTTTCCACACCAATCATAGACCATAGATCCACCACACTATCTCCCAACAAGGAAATGAACCTCCCTTCATAGATGGGTAGATAATGATGGTGCAGGTATCCAAAGTGACAAATTAGAACCCATGTGCTCAAGATATCTAATACATGATGTGTAACATAAATATATCTATTATAACATGATATCACACAAATATAAAAACTATATCAACATATGAAATGATAATATTTAATTATAAACATTAATTTGGCCCAAGTTTTCAAATAGCCATGATCTCTAGGATCAATTAATTTCATACACACCACTAAATCAGATTAAACCTCATCTTTCATTGATGGTGATAATTAATCCATTGGAATCCATCCACTACTTATTTAGTGTCATAAATATGAGATTTGGTTAAAATATATAATAATGTAAAAACCACTGGATCCAATCATAATATTCCCTATTAACATATAAAAACATGCTAAGTATAGAAATATCAAATACACATATTTAGTCAATCAAATGTAATGCAATGAATCTAAAAACATATATTTTATTATTGAATAATAAATATAATCATAAACAGTCCTTAATATAAACATACCATGTAGGTAAGAATTATATCTAGACTGCAAGTTACCCAAAATCACAAACTTATAATGTTATTTAATGCATGAAACACACATTAAACACAACTTGTTTATTTGTTTATATTCCATATATATATATATATATATATATATATATATATATATATATATATATATAAAATAAAATCTGGTCATAAAACAACTCAATAAGATCTATATTTAAATAATTAAATACCTTATTTTACTACTTTATTTAAATATTACTTATATAACAATGTACCTGTTTTACCCTGTTATTATAATAATGGTTATAAGCATATCAAGTTTTGTACACACACACACACACACACACACACACACACATATATATGTATATATATATATATATATATATATATATATATATATATATATATATATATGTATATATATATATATGTATATATATATGTATATATATATATATATATATATATATATGTATATGTATATATATATATATATGTATATATATATATATATATATACATATATATATATATATATATATATATATATATACATATATATATATATATACATATATATATATATATATATATATATATATATATATATATAATAACAATGGTTATAAGCATATCAAGTTTTGTATATATATATATATATATATTCTCATATTTATAACTCCACCTGTAATCATATGTTTTATACCATGTATATATACATTATTTTTAAATTGTCACATAATTTTTGATAGTCATAATTAGGATAAGATATACATTATTCTCTAAGTAGACATCCATTGTGTATGATCTTAGAGTATATTGTATACTCTTAGTATATAATTTAGGCTACAATTAAAATTTTCCCAATACCTTTAATATACCATTTAATTCCAAATTTACTTGTTTGACTAGAAACACATAATACATGTGATTTACAATTCAAACACAACCAAACAATTATACTCCAATTTCATTATTTTAAATTACACAAATCACTCAGTTCACAATATCATTTGAATTAATTGCATATAAAAATGATCAAATATATACACTTAGCTGAGTATGTGCAAACTTGATAAGTTTGTGATAATAAACTCAGACCTTGACCACATAAATACTCTCACACAAAATAATATTTAACCACATACTCAGTCCTCTTATAAACTTTGCAGGTCTCTCATTCATAATTCATAAAGCAATTTGAATATATAAAATACATAGACAAAAATAAATATTCATACCATTAATAAACCCAACCTTAACATTTTCATAGTTCGTATATAATAGGTTCAATTGATAATCAAAAACTTAGCCAAATCAAAAATTACTTTTTATGTATAAATTAATGCATAAAACTAAGTACATAGACAATTATTCATACAACTACCCATTTCTAGGATTTATTTTTTTATGGATTAACCAAAATTGTCCCTAATCCCATATATGTATAAATATGTATGCTATATGATTTAAAATAGAGTCGAGTATATATACCATACTCATAATTTATAATTCATAATCCATTTAAAATCAATACAACAAGATTAATTTGAAGACCATAAACTTCAAATTTAAATACATATACCATAAATTGGTTGTATCTAATACACACAAACTCATTCAAAAAATCCAAACTCTTAGGATATATATATATATATATATATATATATATATAGCCATACATACATACATATCCATAAATACACACATACATACATATACATACATACATACATATATATCCATAAATACACACACACATGTATATATATAGCCATACATACATACATACATACATACATACATACATACATGTATGTATGTATGTATGTATGTATGTATATACATATCTTCACAGTCAATTTTTTTACTAAAGAGCCCATAACATCTATACCAAAAAACTCAATTAGGGTTATACACAATCAAATACTTCATACAAAATAGAATTCAATCTAATTTTAGTGCCTTAATGTATATATTTCTTAACTGGTTTGACAACAAAACTAAGTAAAAAACCCAATCCAAAATACCCTTTAAAAGAAATAATCATTCAATGAATTCACAAGGATTTATGAATTGAAATAGGAATTAAGACAAAGCTTTCATGGATCCATATAACCATGGAAAAAATTCTATAGATATACCCATTCCATTATATTTACCTTCAGTTGGAAGTGTGGTTTTGTGGATGGCTAAGCCATCCATAGGGCCCTACATACAACCCTTTTTTTATAATTTCAAAAAAGAAATGAAAACCTAGTAAACCATTTACAAAAATACATCAAACATAAAATAGGAAATTGAAGTACAACATTTACCTATAAAGGATGATGATAATGCCAAGGAAGCCAAATCTAGCTTCTTTCCTTAACTCCAATACCCTTTCTTCTCTTTCTATCTGCTACACTCCCATAAGCTATGTCCTCAAATGCCTCCTTCCCTTTTCCTTTATTATTTTCCATCTCCTTACTTGCCATGAATTTATCCTCTATTCTAGAAAAATAAAACTGACTAAAAATATGCATGCCATGAATAACTCAATAGAACTCCACTAAGCTACAGTCTGCCACCATTTCTCATGAAGTCAAACCTTCCAAACTCCCATAATAGTTTGATAAAAATGATTGTTAACATAATTCAATGAGATATTAAAAACCCTAACCATCTCAAAACTTCTCAATAATCATTTAAAATAATAAATTTATAATCCTTAATATTATGTATTCCTTTTGACTTTATCAAAAACTTGCATCGATTTTCCATAGCCCATGTAAATTGACTAAACAATAAGTCACAAACATTATAATTACATGCAATGTTGAAAGTCAATAAGTCCATATAAAATAATGAGTATATGACAAGGCAATATATCATATGAATTTAAAATATCATTTACAATGTCCCAAGTTATCCAATGAATCAAACACAATGCATTCAACCTCAAAGAGAAGTTAAATCCCTAGGTTAAAACAAATAACCATAGACTTTAGCAAGATTAATCAAACACAATTATATCTATATAATTGTTAAAAAATGATATTATCTAAAACATATTGCATAGTATTTTGTTTATTACTTAATCACTATTCATAAGTCAAAACATTAACTTCATTTTATCATGCCAAAGTCATTCATTAATACCTAACAAAGAACTTATAATTCTTTAATGTATTTTATAGGTTAAGTAACTATTATAATAATAATAGTAACTTTATAGCATAACCAGTCACTTAATAAAATAATATATCTAAGTAATACTAATTATATAAAAATTCATCTATGTACAATATAACCATTCAATTATTATCAAAATAGCAGTAAGTCATGATAAAACATGAACACAATCATTCAATGAACCAAACACTTTAATAGTTCATAATGCAATAACAACTAGATTAGTGAAATTAAGAAATCAAACAACATGATCATAGAGTAATAAAATATTAAAAAAAACATACTTAACAATAAACAAAACATACCACAACTATCTAACTCATAGCAATAATTACAAAACAAATTATTCTACTGTGGTGTGTGCATTGGTTTCTAGTTTTTTTTGTTCTCCCCCAATGTCTCCATCTACACCATCCTCTCCAATGATGTTCTCCCTCCATCATATTATGAGGGATAGATATATCCTTCATCCACCTCATAAAAATTAATGTAGTTAGCCTAAAATATAATTATATCCTTAAAATACTGTTGTATAACTAACAAACATGATCATAATGTAAAAAATATAAAAGTACATCTATCTCATAGAAAATTAATCATGTAAATTAAGAAACATATAATTGTCCTATAATCAACATATGCCATAAAGTTTAATCAAATAGTAGTTAATCAAATATAAACCATAATAATCCATAAATCAAATAGGTTATTCAACTTAGAGAGAAATCAAGATGTGACATCCTTCCCCCAAATTTGATCATCATCTTGATGATTTTTAATCAAAGACAAGTTCTAAATTTAAAACATTATTTAGCATAAAATAATCTAATATATAGTAACAAATCAAGTAAACAAATGTGGAAACAACTTGTAAAACTCACCATAGTCCTCCTAAGTGGTACTATCTTCAGAATACTAGACCCACTAAACTTTTCACTGTGACACTTCCCTATTATGGAAACTAAGTTTGTGAGTGTCAATTATTCTAATTGGCTCTACCATGACCACCCCAAGATCCAAAACCTACAAATATTTTCAATATAACACATGTAAAGGACAAACAACATAATTTTAAGATAAAACACATGGAAAACATTATTCAAAAGATCTAGATCTGGTGACAATGCAAGCCTATACACTATAACATTAACCACTTCTAAAACCTCGAAGGGTCCCACATATCTTGGTGAAAGTTTCATCAATTTCCCAAAATTAATCGATATTTTCTAAGGCTTAACCCAATTTTTTTTTTATCACCAATGGAAGATTGATTTGATATTCTCTTTAGATTAACATAAATTTTTTATCTATCATTGGCCTCGACCAACCTCTACCTAATATTTATAACTTACTCTTCAATTTCTAAAAGCATCTCAAGTCTAAAGACTACCCTATCTTCTAACCTATTCCAACTGATTGGTGTTCTACACCTCCTTTCATTTAATGCCTTAAATAAATCCATCTTTAACTCTAATTGGTATGCATTATTTTAAGTAAACTCAACCAATTGAAGGTACTCCTCCCACTTTTATTGTTGATCTATACAATACATATGAAGGATATCTTCTAAAATCTAGTTAACTCACTATATCTATACATCGATTTCTAGGTGATAAATAGTATTAAAATTTAACTACATACTTAAATCTAAATTTAGAGTCAAAAAAAATCTAGAATTCATCCTTGGATATCAATTTTAAATGATCTTATTTGTAAAACCATGCAATTGATACACCTCTTTCATGAATCTCTTCGTGAGCATTGGTGCATCATATGTCAATTTTTTTGGTATAAAGTGGGCTACCTTCGTTATTTTTTCAACTACAACCAAGATCATATCATGTAAGTTCCATGATAATGTTAACCCTTGTATGAAGTCCATACTAATGACCTTCCACTTATACTAAGGTATATCAAGTGGATATAACAATCTAGTCGATTACACATTTTCAACTTTCACATATTGAGATTCTAAACAACAAGACATAAAATCCACTACAAGTTTCTTGATTTATTTATATAAATAGAGTGGTCTTAGCTTATCCATGATCTTGGTTACTCTTATATGTCCTAAATATGGGACATTATGCAATTCCTTATATGACCTTGGTTAGCACTATGCTCCTCATATTCTCTCTATCAGACACATACATCATATTGTTATATCATAATAGACCATTAATCTTTATATTGAATCTTTTATACCTAGGATTTTGAGAATTATTAGAAAATTTTTCCTTGACCTAATCATATAATTCATATCCTAGTGATAATTTGATTACCTGATCTTATAAAGTAGTCCTAATAGTAGCCACACCTACTATGTACCTTCTACAACTTAGAGCATCATCTACTCTATTCTCCTTGCCTTTGATATACTTAATATCAAAATAGTAATTAGATAAACATTTTAACCATTATCTCTAAGTAACATTTAGGTTTGGTTGGGTGAAAATGTACTTGAGTCCTAAGTTATCAATCTTGAGATCAAATGGTTTCCCCAATAGATAATGCCTCTAAAATTGTAAGGCTTACATAATTACTACAAGTTACAAATAATGAGGGTCACAATTCACCTCTTATGGATTCAAATCCATGGAATCATAGGCTATAAGTAAGCCATCCTACATAAAACTCCTCCAATTCCATCCCCAGATGCATCGGTGATCACTAAGAATTGACCATTAAGATTGGGAACTCTTAGCACTGGTGTTGAAGTAAGCCTCCTATTTAGCTCTTGAAAGGATATCTCAAACTTATCTGACCAAACAAAACTCTAATTATTCCACTAAAGAGAGGTAATTAGATTATCTATCTTAGATAAATTTAGAATGAACTTTTTATAATAGCCTAATAATCCCATGAAACTTCTTACCTCATGCACATATTTCTCACTAGCCACTCCATTATGGATCTTATCTTCACTAGATCTATTGAAATATGATGTGTGGAGATAATATATCCCAAATACTACACTTTATTTTTAAAAAATGCATGATTGGACAACTTGACAAACAAATTTTTTAAAAAAAATTCTAATTGAATCATAGGATCACATCATATGACCCCAACAGTGTAGCATAAATATCCACTACTATAGTGAATTCAAGAAATCTTATCTCTACTTTGACTAAACACTTATCAACTTTAACCTTAGACTCATTCCCATATTATACCAACCATGCATTTTCCACAACTTCATATTTTATAGATAATTTACTAAGCATTGTAGGATTAATGAAACATTCTATAGCTCATATGTCAATCAAAATAGAAATTGGATGATCAAAAAAAATAATTAACAATTATATGGGCAAAGCTTGATACTCATCTTGATGATTGCCAATAGCTACATGAATTCACTGCTGAAATGTATCCTATTGAGGGGAAAAACCCTTGTTCTTTGACTTGTCTTGAGGATATTTTTGAGTATAATGGTCACCTCTACAAATGAAGAAACATCAAACTAGTCCTTTCTTATCAGACTATTGGTTTCCCTTAAAACCACCCTTAAAACCATTACCAAGTTTCCTATTCCCTAAAACATTGTTAAATTTGGTGTTCTAATTTTTAAACTAACTATTGGAGTCTCCACTCCTCTGCTTCCAGTTCTTATTTTTGAAAGTTGGTTTAGAACTTCCAAACTTCTTCTTGAATTTATCTTTAACTTGGGAAAGATATTTTACTTTTTGTTCTTACTTAACTGCCTTCTCAAAAAATTGATCCATGGTAGATGGTTCATGCACATTTAGTTCACAACCAATTTGGGATATTAATCCTATGATGATTTTATTAATCCTAAACCTCTCATCTACCTGATACTAAGGTACATACTTAAGGATCTTGGTGCATTACTCCCAATATTCATTCATTGATAGGTCTCCTTTCTTAAGATTATAAAAATTTTTAAGCTTATGATGGAAGTACAACTTGGAATCCATCGTCACCTAAATAGTGTCATAAACTATTCCCAAGTGGTGGTGTTTGAGTCGAGGTTTAGCTTGAGCTTATTATTTACCCACTAATTTGATTTTTCACCAATAAGCTGATATGCTCCTTGAACTACTTTTATGACTTCAGAGTAATTCTGAATCTAAAAATATTTCTCCATCTCTTTCAACCACTCTTCACCTTCATATCCTAATATAGTTCCCTCGAACTTATGTGGATTTACCTTTTTCATATCTCATGTCAACTCTGTAACTACTCAAACTCTCACATCCTATGATCCTTCCTCATGCCTATACTCTTAAGGATGTTCCTCCTTATAATGATTCTCTTCAAGTTCCTCCTAAGCATTTTCCTCTTCATGGAAATGTACTTCCTATTCTAAGGCCATGATTTGGTCCCTAGTCTTTTGCATGGTTGTGAGGATTTGATCCAAATTATTAGATTGGTCAGTGGTAAACTAATTTGGATCAACAAGGTGATTGATATTTGAAGTACCCTCACCTCTTAGTCTATAACACACTATTATTTTTATTTCTTAACATAATAATAAGTTTACATTAATAAACACATTAAGTCTTAGAGTTTGAGCCTCAACTTTGATGCTACAATGTAATAACCCCACAAGGTTTTACTGAAATAGAATATTTAAAAAAAAATTAAATACATATATTTATCCTATAGATTTCACCATGATAAATATAATAAATTTATCTTTAACTAACTACCTTATTTTAGTTAACCACAAGGTTTATAGCTATAATCCACTTAGCTAATGATCACCATGAAAAGATATAAAAAATCATACACAATGATGAATACATAATAAAGTCTACATTTAATTCATTAAAGTAATAAATAAATTTAGCCATGACTGATACAACATTATAAATAATGTTGTATGAGTATAATAAATAAAAATTATATTTTTAGCGATAAATGACATCTTAAATAATAATAGATGAAATAAATCTCTATAGATCATGAGTTTCTATGACTCAAGTAATAATATGTAATCTCAAGTGTAGTAATCCTACATGGAGGGAGAGAATCATTTGAGTGTTTTTCCATACTAACCATAGACCATAGATATCCCACACTATCTCTCAACAAGGAAATGACCCTCCCTTCATGGATGGGTAAATAATGATGGTGTAGGTATAAAAAATGAAAAACTAGAACACATGTGCTAAAGATATCTAATACATGACGTATACCATAAATAAATCCATTCTAACATGATATTACACAAAAATAAAAACTATATCAACATATGAAATGATAATGTTTAACTATAAATATTACTTTGGCCAAAGCTTTCAAATAACTATGATATCTAGGATCAATCAATTTTATACACACCACTTAATTAGAATACACCTCATCTTAAATTGATGGTGCTATTTAAGCCATTATAATTCATCCACCACTTATTTAGTGTCATAAATGTGATATTTTTAAAAAATATATAATAATATAAAATCTAATAGATTCAATCAGAATATTACCTATTAGCATATAAAAATATGCTAAGTATGGAAATATCAAATAAACACATTTAGTATCTTAAATATAATGCAATGAATCTAAAAACATCTAGTTTATTACTGAATAATTAAAACAATCATAAATAGTCCTTAATATAAACATACCATCAGGGTAAGAATTATATCTAGACTGCAAGTTATCTAAAATCACAAAGTAACTTATAATGTTATTTTATCCACAAAACAAACATTAAATACATCTTATTTATTTGTTTATATTCCACACATATAACAAAATCTAGTAATAAAACAACTCAATAAGATATGTATTTAAATAATTAAATACCTTATTTTACTACTTTATCTAAACATTACTTATATAAGAAAGTATCTATTTTACCTTGTTATAATAATAATGGTTATAATCATATCATAGTTGTGTGTGTGTGTGTGTGTGTGTGTGTGTGTGTGTCTATATATATATATATATATATATATATATATATATATATATATATATATATATATATATATATATATGGTATAATCATTCCTAGATTTATAACTCCATCTATAATCATATGTTTTATACCATGTATATATACACTATTTTTAAAATTATAATTAGGATAACGTATACATTATACTCTAAGTAGACATCCACTATTTATTATCTTAGAGTATCTCATATACTCTCAGTATATAATTTAGGCTATAATTAAAATTATTCCAATACCTTCAATATACCAGTTAATTTCAAATCTACTTGTTAGATTAAAAACACACATAATACATGTGATTTATAATTAAAACATATCCAAACAATTATAATCCAATTTCATTATTTTAAATTACACAAATCACTCAATTCATATTACCATTTAAATTAATTACATATAAAAATGATCAAATATATACACTAAGAAAAGTATTTGTAAACTTGAGAATTATATGATAATAAAATCAAACCTTGACCACATAAATACTCTCATATAAAATACTATTTAACCACATACTCAATCCTCTTATAAACTATGTAAGGCTCTAATTCATAATTTATAAACTAATCTAAATATATAAAATACACATACATAACTAAATATCCATTCCATTAATAAACCCATTCACAATGTTTACATAGTCTGTATAAAATAGGTTTAATTGATAATCATAAACTCAACCAAATCAACATTTACTTTTTATGTATAAATCTATGAATAAAATTGAGTACATAGACAATTGTTCATACACCTAGCCATCTCCAAGATTATTTTGTTTATGGATTAACTATAATTTTCCCAATCCTATATATGTATAAATAAGTATGCTACAAGATTTAAATCTAATTTGATTATATTTTCCATACTCATAATTTATAATTCATAATCCATTTAAAATAGATACAAAAAGGATTCATTCGAAAAACACAACCTTCAAGTTTATTTATACTTATACCATAAATTGGTTATATATAATACACACAAAATCATTTGAAAAGCCTCAACTCTTAGGACACACACACACACACACACGTACATACATATACATATACATATACATACATACATACACACACACACACACACACACACACACACACACACACACACACACACACACACACACACACACACACACACACACACACACACACACACACACACACACACACACACACACATATACATATACATATACATATACATAAATACATATACATATATATACATATACATAAATACATACATACATATATATATATATATATATATATATATATATATATATATATATATATACACACACACACACACACATACATACATACGTACATATATACATGTGTGTGTGTGTGTGTGTGTGTCTTCATAGTCCAATATGTTATAATAAAACCCATAACACCTATACCCAAAAACTCAATTAGGGTTATACACAGTCGAATCCCTCATACAAAATATAATTCAATCCACTTTTAGTGCCTTAATGTATATATCCCTTAACTAGTTTGACAACAAAACTAAATCAAAGACCCAATCCAAAATAACCTTTAAAAAAAATAATAAATCAATAAATTCATAGGGATTTATGAATTTAAATAGGAATCAAGATAAAACTTTCGTGGAGCCATTATAACATGGAAAAAATCCTAGAGCTCTACCTATTTCACTAGGTTTACCCTAGGTTGATGTAGGGTTCTATGGATGTCCGAGCCATCCACAAGGCCCTACAAACAAGTTTTTTTTATAATTTAAAAAAATGAATGAAAATATAGTAAACCATTTTCAATTCCATTCAAAAAATCCATTAAACATAACATAGGAAATTGAAGTACAATACCAACCTATAAATGATGATGATAATGCCAAGGAAGCTGAATCTATCTTCTTTTCTTAGATTGAATTTCTTTTCTTCTCTTTTTGCTTGCTATACTCCCGTAAGCCATGTCCTCACAAGAATCCTTCCCTTTTACTTTATTATTTTCCATCCCCTTAATTGTCATAAATTTATCATGTATTCTCAGTAGACAAAACTAACTAAAAATATGCATGTCATGAATAACTCAACATAACTCCACTAAGCTACAGTCTGCCACCACTTCTCATGCAACCAAACCTTCCAAAATCCCATAATAGTTTGATAAAAATGATTTTTAACATAATTAAATGAGATATTAGAAACCCTAATCATCTCAAAACTTTTAAATAACCATTTAAAATAATCATGATATAATCCTTAATATTATGCATGCCTTTTAACTTTATCAAAAACTTACATCGACTCCCCATAGCCCATGAAAATTGACTAAAAAATAAGTCACAAACATTTAATTCCATACAATGTCAACAACCAACAAGTCCATATAACATAATGCATATATGACAAGTTAATATTTCATATGACTTTAAAATACCATCTACAATGTTACCAAGTCATCTAATGAATCAAACACAATGCATTCAACATCAACTAGAAGTTAACTCCCTAGGTCAAAATAAATAACCATAGACCAAGATTCATCAAACATAATGATATTTTTATAATTGTTAAATAATGATATTATCTAAAAAACTTTGTATAGTATTTCATTTAGTTCATAAGCACTAGTCATAAGTTAAAACATTAACTTCATTTTACCATGTTAAAGTCATTCATTAATACCTAACAAATAACTTATAACTCTTTAATGTCTTTTAAAAGTTAAGCAACTATTATAATGATAATAGTAACTTTATAACATAATCAGTCACTTAATAAACTAATCAATCTAAGTAATATTATTTATATAAATATTCAACTATGTACAATATAGCCATTCGGTTTTATCAAAATAGTGATAAGTCACATTAAAACATGAACATATTCATTCAATCAACCCAACAATTTAATATTTAATAATTCAGTAATAACTAGATTAGTGAAATTATGTAATCAAACAACATGATCATAGAATAATAGAAGATCACAACAAACATACTTAACAATAAACAAAACATACCACAACTATCTAACTCACAACAATAACAACGAAACATATTATTATACTGTAGTGTGTGAGTAGGGTTCTAGTTTTTCTCTCTATCATCCCCCAAACATCTTCATCTACACCACCCTCTTTAATTATTCTCTCTCTTAATCATAGTCTGAGGGATGGATCTATCCTACATCCACCTTATAACAATGTAGGTAGTTAGCCTAAAACATAATGATGCCTATAAAATACTAATATATAACTTACAAACATGATCATAATGTACATAATATAAAATCATAGCTATTTCATATAAAATCAATCATGTAAATTAAGTTATGTATAATTTTCCCATAATCAACATATGACATAAATCTTAATTAAATAGTAGTTAATCAACTAAAAATCATAATAATCCATGGATTAATTAGGTTATTCAGCTCAGAGAGAACTCAAGACGTGACATTAAAAATGCTAAACAAGGATTCAAATGATCACTTGAAGGATATTAAAAGACCAAGGTGACCATCTACAAGCTTGGGAAGCTCTATGAAAAAGTTTCAAATTATAGGGGTTGACCTTTTTAACCTAGGGGTAAAAAATGGTCAACAATAACCACCATTTTTGACTTTGTAGCCACCTAATTTATTCTAATTTTTTAAAAGTGTTTTTTCTTGATTGGCACATGTTCTAGTCAATATTTAAAACCTAAAGACTAAACCATTTCTTCTTATTTAGAGTTTTCCATCTATTTATACTTCATTTTGTCCTTTTGTCCCAATATTCAACATGGCTTCTAGTACCCTACACTCAGTAAAATTACTTTTTTTATTTAAGATGGAAGAGGTAGATGAAATATTTGTTTCTTACGTATTAGAGACTATTGGCATGGACACTTTTCAATTTATAGGGTAAAGTTATTCTATTATTAGCGGTGAATTATTTTCTATACTTTTCATGATAAACTCTATCTTTTCCATGTTTCAATTAGTGGTTTATCATTTGTTTCCCTTCCATTATTTACCCACTATCATTAATATTATGTGAAATTAATCTTCTAATAGACATATATTATTTTTATTGATACAATTGAATAGACACCCTATTTTCTTCCACTTGATCTTGAAGCAACTCTCCTAAAATTAAGTATTACTCTCCCAGTTCTTGTTTATGATATTGTTAATCCAATAACTATTATTCCTACTTCTCTTGCTCAGATTACTAATCACTGTCACCTTAGTCTTAGGCCTCAAATTATTTCTAAGAAGGGAAAGGATAATAATCAATATATTTCAATGCTTTCTATGATGGAATCTTTTTTAATTGGCTATGTATCTCACATCAAATGTATACATATGTAAAGAGTATAGATTTTTAACTTATCTAGAGGGTGAGGGCCCCTATGGATCCCCTCACTTTTATTTATCAAGTGTTTATGAATTTGTTATTTTTTAAAGCATCAAATATTTATGATAGGATCTATTAATTTTTTCACTTATGTTTGTCCTCTTCAATTGCTATGAAACTAAGAAGATTAAACCACTCTAAAAAAATATTAAAATATATCCACAAGTTCAAATGAACTCATGTAGGATTATGGTAAGGTTCTTATTATGTTGAAAATGAATTCATACTCTAAAAATCCAAAGTTTAGAAGACACTATCTAAGCAAAACAATTGAATGGAAGGGAGAAATAACTACCCTTCTTCAAGATGTTTTCCCATGAGATTACTTTGGGAATTACCAAAAATATTTATAAATAATTAAGGATAAATAAGATGAAAAATTAATTTTTTTGGGTTTATTCCTTCTTTATAGAATCAACCTTTTCTTTAAATACATACCGTGTTTTGGAACTATTTTTTTGATTTGGCTCAATTAGTTACCTTGGCTGAGATTCTATCAATTTTGATTTTTTCTCATGATTTGATAAAAACATGATAGTTGCTTCCATTTTTATTGATTTCAAGTAAGCTTGGAACTTGATTAGACATACTTTATTTAATAAAATTATAATATATTTCTCTTGAGAATTAAGCTATTTTTCATTCTTGTTACAATTAGACCCATTTTGAATTTGTTGATTCTCTTGGGTAAGAGAAATCTTTGTATCTTGAAATAAAATGTAGCCTTCCTCAAGTATAGAGAATAAATTCATTATATTGGTATCATTTATTTTTCTTCTTATTCATGGTATTATATCTAAAATGGAAAGCATTATTTATCATTAAGGAGACATAACCTTATTCAAAGACATAAAAAATGTCTATATAAAAGTCATGATCCTTTATCTCTTCTTGATGTATGGACTCAATGTGTTTTTGAATTCTATCAATGTTATCTTCTTGTTTAGTAATGTTTTAGATTAAGGTAAAAATAGGTTTTGAAGGGGCCCTGAAACCCTTTACATCCGAAGATAGAAAAAACCTTAAGCATTCCAGAAAACACAAAAACCAGGAAACTGCTTAAGCAAAACCAGTTTAACCAGGAAACTGAAAATATCAAACAAAGAGCTGAACAAACAATACAAATTATTTATTACAAGACCGAAGCTTCATATCTATAGGGGGGACCAAGGGCTTAGACTTCTTCCTCTTAACTGTGGTCCAACCATCCTCTACCTTAGCTGCCTCAGCATCCCAATCCTCAGAAGGCCTAGATCCATGAAGTCCAGGGGGTGTCAAAGCCTCAGCAAAAACCTTAAGAGAACAAGCCAGCTTCTGGCTCCTAGGATAAGCCTTCAAAATAGGTGGAGGAACCTCCACCTCCTTTGGGATCAATTCAGGGAGATCACAAAATCCTATCTCCGCAGTACCTACAACAGGATCTGTCTCCAGCGAAGTCTCCTTATCCGTCGATTCAGAATGGCTACTCTCATACTCTGAATCAGTCAATTCAGCACCAGGTTGTTTAGCATAATAGTGTTCATGTCCTGCTTTAGACCACCAAGAAGTTAAACTTCTGGGTATGGATTTCCCTGCAGTACACCGCCCTGCAACGTGCTCCGTCTGGTGACACTTTCTACATCGAAAGGGTAAACCTTCAAAATATAACCTTTGCGTCCAAGAACCCCTAGGGGAATCCAGACAAATCACCTCAAGAAGGCCCTTTGAAACATCCACCTCAACCATGAGGCGAGCACAGGTTGAGTGGTACATCCTCTGAGTTTCATCATCCTCAAATAAAAACTCCCCTATAGCATTTCCAATGGTTTTAAACACCGCTTCTTGCCATAAATGTATTGGTAAATTTGGGAGCCGAACCCAGACCGAGATCTTATTGAAGGTTTCCGTGAGAGGATTGAAGTCCTTATGCCACCGTTTAGTCATAAGAGGGAATTTACCCTGCAATAAGAGGTTGCTATTGGACAGAATGGTCTGCCGGTCATTAGAGATTTGGAATAATGCAATGAAAAAACCTTTAACACAAGGGAATATTTCAACATTTCCATCAATCTATGGCAGCCAAGTATTGGATATCCAGCCATGTAGATCTACAAGGGAAGGCCAGCAGCCACGAAATCTACAAATAGCCCCAAATTTTGAAAACTGATCTACCCGATCAAAAATTGCTTCTATAGTATCAGGATCCAGATTGACCCTAACAGGATTTAAAACACTTACAGGAGAAATGCACAATCTCCCAGCAGAAGCTTGATCTTTCGCATCATGTATTTCAGCTTCATAAGCAGCCACATCTGCATAAGTCCTTTCCTTTGATCCCAGGACAGAACCAAAAATAGGGGCTTTTGCAATTTTCATTTTTGGAGATAAACCTTTTCCCGCAGAAGAGTGGGCGCTCAAGATGCTTACCCCATTCCCAAGTGGAGTCCCTTTCGATGCACGATCCACTGCCACACCATCCGTCGGATCAATGGCATCTTGGTTCAGATTTTGGGTACGCACACCAAGAAGCACGTGCACATCATTCAATGTTATAGATTTCAAATTCTCCATGCGCGTTATTTCGCTAGTTGGAATTACTGCTCATCCACTACATGTAAATTCTTGTTTAGTAATGTTATAAAGGTTTAGTTAATTATATTTAATTTATAAGTTCTCTATCTTATTATTAGTTTAAAGAACATGCTCTACAGGCATTATAATGACATTTTACCATTTAAGTTATTCAAGAGAAAAAATCATCTTCTTCATCATCAGTCCACTTCATAATTAAAAAAATATTAATCCTTTATTTTTCACTTTGTAAATGGCCCCGTTGGATAGTAGGCCTTTGGTTATTTACTTGCTGACACTCAACTAGTTCTTCCACCTTATCATAATAATAAAAAAAATTTGTCTACCAACACTTCTTTAGATTTTGTTTTAAATATTTTTGGGGGTTTATGAGGTTAGGTATAATGCATTGGAGTATTTTTTAGAGATTGTAAGCCTTAGTGTTATTAGATAACCAATTGGATTTTGAAAGCTAATAAATCATTTGAAACTTATGTGATCACATTTTAAATCTCAATTATGGACTAATGTTATGTTTTTTTGGGTGGATTCAATATTTACATGGTATAGCCTTGGGAATTGTTAGCATTCAACTCAAAATTCAAGGAGACTATATAAATAAGGAGACCAAATTGCATACATGTTTATTCAAATATAATAAAAAATTCATAGGATTTTGGTAGTGTTGTCCCACATATAACTTGTATCATTAATGCAACATTAGAATATAAAGCTCTTGGATATTAAAAATAATTCATACCTTGTAAAGGCCAAAATTTGGCAAGTACCCTTTTCCATGTTTTGTTGATATTGATTTTAAAATCTAACATGTGTTCCATAAAAACCCTCTCAATTGTAGTAAGATGATTTATTTGAGATAAATTATCCATTATATCCTTAAATTTATTTGATATTGTTCCTAATTCCAATCCTCTAAACCATTCTGGTGATTATCATTTGAATCAAGAAGCTAGCAATCTAAGTGCCACATCATTCTCTATGATATTATATATTGCACATAGCTTTTAAATATATTTCATGTGATCTATAGGGCTGAAAAAACCATCTCCAATAAATATATTATGTTCTCTAATTGCTAATTTAGGAATGAGATCCCATTTTTGTTGTAATAGTGGTCCTTCATTAAAAGAAGGTAAGGCTATTTTATGTGCCATTATGGATTGATTTCATTACAACAACTAATTTTTTTAGAAAATATATATTTTTTTAGAAATATCTACATTTAAGTTGAATGTGAAGGCAATATTTTTTCCTTCTTTGAATTTTAATTATTTTTACTGGCAAAGTTGTCAAGTATTTGATAAAAATGTTTCAAAAATAAAATGGGTTTGATATTCCCACCAAAATATCATACATTATTATAAATCAGCTAGGTTTTTTTGAAGATCAAAATAATATTCCCACTAGGCATGCCGAAAAAATTTGACTATCCATTTTGTCTGACTAATTGTAGCAATACAATAGTCACAACATGAGATCTCTTTTCAATGTGGGACTACTCTTACAAGAGAACCTCCAAAACCAACTAGTTATTTTTCCTATTATAATGATATTATACTTAACTAGTTTAAATCTTAATTCAATAAATAAATATTTGAAAAGGAAAAGATAAGAAAAATGCTTAAAATAAAAGGGCAGTGATGTAACATAATAAGCAATGATTTGATTCCATATCTTTGTGAAAAAATACCTATCACTAGGAAAGAAAATGAAATGAACACATAATAAGGAAATAAAGTGTAGGAGGCAGGATGAAATATGAATGTGAACATGAGATACAAAAATAAGACAATAACCATAGGGTAGACAAATTAGATCCATAAAATATTTTATGAGTTGTATAAACTATGCATAAATGTAATATATTTCAATAAGAGGGCTCATATTAACATTACACAACAAATAATAGAATATAGATACTAAAACATAGTTTGGAATTGGATTAAAGTTTAAAGTATAATTTATATAAGAGAAAAGTAGGAGTAAACACTCTCTATCTCATAGTACAAGAATAAGGGGAAAACATTTATAGTACATCTTCCTTTATAGTAATTCAATTATGCTTATGATGTTTTATAAAATTTTAGACTATATCTCATTGTACCATTATTTGATAATTATCTAGCCTAGCCTTTATTCCTCTTAGATTAAATCCATTTTCATGCCAAATTGAATTAAGTGCAGTAGCCCATGCTATCCTTGGGAGCTATGTTTTTGTATACATTCTACTTAATTTCTAAAAAAGGTGGCTTGATGGTCATTTATCCTTTGTTAGAAACATTGTGGGTATTCTTACTGTTATTTTTACATTAAATGATTTGATTAGAGTTGGTGAAGCTTATTAATATGTGCTATTATGAGTGAAATTTAGTAATTTTATAATTTAATTATGGATGAAATGATAATCTCGTGGATATAAATCAAATTATATCCAAACTCTCTAATTAAAATATTTTAAGTAGGCAAGAATTTGAAGAAGTTGGCTAATTATAGAAAAGATGAAACTCTTAAAAGGTATACAATTAAATATTTATATTTCCTCCATTTTATTGTGTTTGATTGGATGGATTGATATCAATGCTAAAAGGGTGATGTGATGGCATGAGCTCTTCAAAAATATTGGCATCATAAAATTTTATCTAGCATAACTCAAATCATTGAGTAGTACTCAATAGGAAAAGTTTAGGGTCCCACTAGAATGATTCTATATCTACCTAATTTAAGGAATTTAATAAGGTATGAAATTTCAATAAACTACATATTTAATGGATGGAGATTAACACTATGACACTGACTTGGTAGCATGATATCTAAAAAATGATTTTATGAAACATTATCTAGTAGCTCACATTTGACATGTGTCTCCTTTGAATTTTCAATTCTTTTATGGGTCCCACCATATGAAAATTTAAGCTTAAATCTTAGATTATCATTATAAATTTATCTCATAGTGTGAGGGTATTTGGTATATCGATGATAAAAGGGAAATTTGAATGATTATGTAATACATATTCACTCATTTATCACATATCATTGGATGAAAGGGGATTTGATGGTGTGATATTTTCACCATATTTATCTACTAAATAAATTATCTATAAGACTTTAAAATTTTCAAATTGACTAAGGAAAAATTATAGAATTGGAATTCCAGTATAATAATAAGATTAGCTTACTTTTATGGTGGATTGAAGGGATAAACAATTGATTGGAATCAAACATAAGACTGTTTGAGCTTGTCAAGCTTATCAAAGTTTATTTATATATTTAATAAATATATTAATAATTGAAAATATTAGGATCTTCATGGAATTGATCTACCATTAAAATATGTAAGCTTGTCTTACTAAAAATGTGTAATTATTTAACACACGCCATTATTATTATTTTGTGTCACTTTATAATAATAATACATCTAGATATTTTATGTTTTATATCTTAGTAGTATTTTTTCTATAATCTATTAATAATTAAAATAACATGATTATCACTAATATCAATAGGAATTAAAGAATAAACACTATTCCTAGCATCAATATGTCTATTATTATTTATAGGATTATTATCAATCACAAGTACATTAAACTAGGAAAATAAACTTTGCACAATATATCTATATGGAAGAAGCTTATATTATTTGTTTTGATAAATATATGTTAATTAATTTACGACAAGTTTATAATAAAAATAAAATTTATTATATTTTACTTTCAAAGCATGTGCAACATAAAGTTCCTCATATTTTGTAATATTGTCAGTACATGAAAAACTAATCCATTTTCTAGTGGCACAATCTCTGCTTGAGGAGAGATAATTATAATTCATATTCCTACACTTAAATCACACTTATAACCATAAAATAAAATATTAAATTTCATATTATCATCAATATTCATTAAAAATCATCATGAAAAGCATCATTTATAGGAACAAGTCTTATGAACTTGTCTTCTATAACCTGTCTTTTTATTGATTTTAATGTGATAAACTCAAGATGAAATTACATTAACAAAATGAACCATTTGCATATTAATAATTATAGATAAGGCTTAGCATCATACATATAAAGGGATAAACTTTATCAATCATGTGTTTTATTCTTGAAAATGTAATATCTAAGTTTATGATCTACAAACACCACAACCAAACATATTTTTTCTATTGAATTGTAATTTATTTCACAATCAATTAATTTTATACTAATGAAACACATTTATATTTCCTTGTTATCATCAATTTTTGCAATAAATTTTACCAAATCATGTTCTAAATAACAATAACATTCCATCTGAAATAAGCAATATCATAGAAGGAGGATTGGCTAGATAAAATTTACTTGAATAATTTTCTTACATTGATCATTCAATTCATAGTTGACATATTTTATTAATAATTTAAAAAAAGGTTGGGTTATATTAGTAACTTGATAAAAAAATTTATTATAAATTTTAGAGGTACAATCACCAAGAGGGAGGGGCTGAATCAGTGATGCAAGAAATTCAATTCCAATTAAAAAACTTCAAACTCTTAACCAATCAACAAAAGCATTCATGAAGCATATAAACTAGTTATTGTAAATAACAAAATAAACTATGTAAAATCAACACACATAGCACATGGATTATGTGAGAAACCCTCATGTGGAATAAAACCCACACTCAAGTCTACAAAAAAGTGGACTACAGTCCTATAAGAGATTTACAAACAAGAGACTTTAGTGAAACACCCACTTCACAAGGAACACTAACCCCTAAGCATGAACAACCACCCACTTTTCCTAGATGTTGATCACCCACACAACACCTTATAAAATCATTACATCCATATATATGGTTGAATTTAAATCTAATGGATAAATAGTGAAATAAACTTTATTCAACCGTTCAAGCCTTCACAGACAAGCGATGTATCCAAAAAAACCTTTTGGATCACTCTACACTTCTTCATTCATCATCAATATTAAACCTTATAATAATAAAGTAATAAAATAATAAATATGACCTATAGTTCATTAAAATATTCATAAACCTGATATGATCTTCAATCCATCCATAAAGCACATTCACACTTCTCGTTTCTTTACTGATCAACTCTAGAAACCTTCATCTTTGGTTATGCTCTTTATAGAGCCTTGATGATCACCATCTACTTGGTTGGCCATAAGACATGTATTAACCCTTAAGGATTCCATCAAAATTAAAATAATATAAATTTCATCTACATAGGTCATCCATAGATTTGATAGATCACCCTTAAGCAACATCACCTTTCAATTAGGCCTTAAGAATCCCTTATAGGTCCATGGAGACCTATTCATCCTTTTGACACTTCACTAAGCAAAACTAAGAACATAAAACCACTTAAAATTACATAGGTTATCTCTATATAACCCCTAAGACACCCTCAAGTGATTATATTTATTACTACACATATCTACATATGAAAAACCTATCAATCATTTACCTTGTACATGAAAACACCATGAATGAATAAAAAGTCAACTTGTAAGCAATTGTTCATAATGAAGATGGATTGGTCAAACCTATAAAATACATATAGATGATACTTATGGAGTCTAAAACACACTCCAATAGATAATTCACCTTGAAACATCTAAACACCATCAAGATAAACTCAAACATCCTTCTTAGGTCACTTGCAGAAGAAAGGCAAACCCTCGGTCAACTTTGGATCTCAATAAATGCATGTGTACGACTATTAAAACTCCCAAATCATTTTTCATGGATTACCCTTGAATTTATATACCAATTTTATTTTTATAACACCATAAAATTAATCCATCATCAAAATTTATTAACAAAACATTGTAGACTAGTTTTTTGTAAATTCAAATATTTGAATTCCAATGGTCACTTTTTAATGCAAATTTGACTAAGTATGGAAGCTAGTGAAATCTGCATGAGATACCAACTTTACACTACCAATTTTTTTTATATACATCATTTCAAGACTTGAAATTTGAAACACATGATCTAGGAACAAATATTAACAAAACCATGTGACCATTTTATTCTGACACATTCACACTGTGAATGTTAATGTCATCAATATGCTTACTCAAGAAGTTCTGCCAAGATGACTAGGATAACCTAGACCTTTACAAGACTATTAAAATGGATTTATTTAACTTCCAAAAGTACACAAATAACTCTTGACCATTAATATTACTCATCAAACATGGTCAATACATCACCAACAATCATCACCTTTCCTAACCAAGAAAACACTATAAGGTCCATGCATGCTCAGTAAGGCACACTTTTTCATTAAGAACCATGCATACAAATAAACTCATGAACACTATTGGACACATTAGGGACATCATTAAAAACATATCAACAATAAAATCCTTAGTTACTTAGTATTATTAGGAAGCTTCTCAATAATATCTTGTATTCTTTTGGGATAAATTTTTGTGCCTCTTCTAGAGATGATGAAACCCAAAAATTTACCATAAGTCACTGCAAAATCATATTTATTTTTATTTAATCAAACCTTGTGTTGTCTCAGTCTCTCAAATATTTTTCTCTTATCATGTACATGATTCTATCTTTTCTTTAGATTTCCTAAGTTGTAATTTATACAATCATTTATTAAATTGTCATACATATAATCGTGGAGTATATGGGTTATATATTTTTTATAAGTGTAACCTAAATTATTATGTCCATAAGGTATGACCATGTAGAAAAATGTGCCATAAGGTATAGTAAAATCATCATGATGTCTATCACTAGGATTAATTTTGATTTGATTATACCTTAAAAATCCATAAATAAAGGAAAACATCTCATGTTTAAAGTTAGAATAAAATAATATATCAATATTAGTTAACAAAAAAACATCCTTGGGACATACCCTATTTATATACTAGGAATTTGTGCCCCCATTTGGACTCACAACTATTATAATGTGAAGACAAATAGTTTTATTACATGGCTTATTATTAGAATATTTTTATTATTTTTTATGATCATTGGTTCAAATTAGTGTTTTTTCATGTGCTTTCATGGTTCTATTCCTTCTTTGTGTGATCCCTTGGTATTTTATTTATTTATTTTTATATTTATATTTTATTTTCATTGTGCATATAGGATATCAATGTTTATTTTGTCTTCATCCTCCACCCTTTCATCTACAAGGTCAAAATTGATAGCTTGTTAATTATGTACCTTTTTTATTTTGTGTGTCATTTTTTTTCTAATTTATCTCTTTATGATCATGTATGTCAGTTTTTTTTAATTTAATCTAGTTAGTTTTCATGTCAACATGTTTCTAATTCAAACTTTAGACACAAACACACACACACGCACACACACACACACACACACACACACACACACACACACACACACACACACACACACACACACACACACACACACACACACACACACACACACACACACACACACACACACACACACACACACACACACACACACACACACACACACACACACACACACACACACACACACACACACATGAGCATGCGTTTGCACGCGCACGCGCACACACACACACACAAATTATTCTATAGGAATCTTAATAAAAAGTATCAAGAGGCATCGTTAGGCACTCAAGTGGATTCAAGTCTAGGCACATAGTAAGTTCTATATTTATGCTCTTAAGGACTTATAACAAAGTATTTAGATACATATTGTACAAAAATAAGGATAGGATAATGTTCATGTAGTTACACTTAAATTAGGGAGAGAAGGTGAATCACTTACTCATAATTCCACTCACATGGAAGGGAAAAATACATCTACTCTAATTCTAAGTGTGTAATAGATGTACTTGTAACTCCTAGATGAAGTTTCCAAGTAAGCTAGCCTTAAATAAATTATATTAGTTTTGATTTTTTTGCATATAATTAGGTTAAGGAGTTAAGAGAAGAAAAAATAAGACATTTCCCCCTCAAATTTAGAGAAGTGATTACACAACCCTACTTTCTATAAATATATGAACTTGCCTAAAATTTTATAGATTCATAAACTAAGCATAGTATAAAATATGTGACCAGGCACACATTCAATAATAGTAGAGGTACACAATTTCTTAGGTTACTGATTCTATCTAGTACACATTTGACACAATTTTGATTTTATCCTAGTTTGAGTCAATAGTTAGATTCATAGGACAATAAGGTAGTCAATTGTAGAAATTATTCTATCTTAAAAAAGGTAGAAAGAAACTATATATGATATGTGATATAACATTCATTATATTTATGTTATATTTACTTTCGTAGTATTGTACTTGTTCTATTTATTTATGTTTTAAGCCATAAGGTATATTTGATTACTATTTTTAATTGTTATATGTTATATATAGCTTATGACTCAATTTTAATTATTTTTGATGCAATAATTAACCTAAAACCATAAATAGTTAAATAAATTTTAATGGTTAACCCCTCCATTTTTCTAAAATTACACCTTTTATGGTTTCCCTTAGTGTTTGATTTCTAATTTTACATTTTCATTTATGGTTTTCAAATATGTGTCTTGTTTTACTTATTTAAATGGATCTATATTTATTTTTTATTATATAGGTTCAAAAAATGGGTTGATGCGTCTCATACCCTTACAAAAGAAAGTAAAACATAAGCTTGATAAATCAGTAGAACCAAAAGGGATAACACCTAGTACCCAGTGAGAAAATCCAACTATAGCCTAAAAAACACTAAGATTCAACAAGAAACCAAAATAGACCAATACTGCTAAACCAACAAGACTAACTAATCAGAATCATAGTAATAGACCAATTTCTTTGTATCAGTGATCTCTTGTTTATTACTCTTTCCTCTAGTCTGGTTCTCAACAACATGTTCTTTCTCCACATCTATCCTCTTGCACTTCATGTTAGCTAGCTTGAAATCTTCCCTTCCTTACTTGGTATCCTTACTATTTTCCTCCACTCTACCACTGTGTGTGGTTCTATGGCCGTGGGGAGTGAATTAAACCATGCTAACATTATCATTACCAAAGCTTAGATCAGAGGCTCCTTGAACCATAAGCCTTTTTAATTTTTCAAATTCATCCAAAATTTATGAGCACAATAGTTCCTAGATGGACACCTTGGTGTGTAACTTCTCAAGGGACTGCTCAATGTATTCATTAATCTTAGGATTTAGGAAAGCTTAACCCATAATAGAAATTAGGATCATAAATTTGGGAGCCCACTTGTCATTACCTCTTAGTTTGTACTCTCCTACATAAAATACTCTCCATCCCATTCATTCTGGTCACCAACTTTCCCTACTTTCTTATCCCAATTATGTTCCAGGATGATTGAGTCTATCCTTGTAAATAGTTGATGATATTCATGGAATATACCTCAATTTATAGATACTCCATGCTAAGATTAACAACAAGATCAATACCCTATAAAGAAAATTTGGCTTCCAAAACATGGTTTGTTTAGATCCCAAGTGGTCTCACAAAAGCTACCCTAAGATTATCATGGGAATCCTTGATGACTCCTCCCACTCTCATCAGGCTTGTGTTTCCTTTAGCATCCCCATCAAAATTCAATTTGAACTAGTGGGGAAGAGGATGAGTCCACTTGACCTTAGTTCCATCAATACACTACTTGTGGGATTTGATAGGGATTTCACTATTGAGTTGTCTAAAAATAAAGGGAAAATAGGGGGAACAAGGCCTATCAAAGGGTGAAGAATAGGAAAGCCAATTTTATTTTACAAAATTCATGATTTTATTGAAGGTTAAAAAATGGTTAGGCTTGAGATTATCAAATATAATGTAATTTATTGAGATCCAAATGCCTTAAAAAATATGGGGCAAAACCAAGTTCCACCAAAATTTTAGTGGTGGGTAATCGCAAGGGGGCTTCCATTGAAAAATCAAGTCCTTAATAGTTTCTAGAGTTACCCAAGAGTAGTTGGAAAGGTTGAAAAAGACTAAAATATGGAGGAGGAAAATAAACATGAAAGGAAAATATGCTTTTTTATATTTAAGCTTTAGTTTATAGAGAACACATTTATTAGGGATTAGAATTTCCCTCCTCATAAGATTGTCCACTATAAAAATCTTATTATAAGATGCCAACTAGAAAAATACATTAATCTTATGGATGAGGTTTTTTATCCATAGAAAATTCTATTTTTCTTCTAATTCCACCTATTCTCATAGGGATAAATAGCTGGATTTAATTGAATACAAACCGCTAGGGTCCTCTTTCCATATGTGAGTATCTTCTTTTAGGAAGATATTTATGTGCATGTTATGGAGTGTGAGATTTAATTCTTATAAGAAAATATATTGGTGTTGACTTAGATTTTATTTATGGAGAAGTTTCCACCTTTTCCTACCATTTATGTCCTCCTAATAATAACACACCTTATGACTGATTGTCTCTTTGAGGTGAGTTGACAACTCCACTACTTGATGTGAGGAGACCAACGGGGCTTAGATCTATGGGTCTTGTCAAAAATACACTTTTTTACCTCTGCCAATATTCCATTTTAAAACTTTTTTGAGAATTCCATCTCTAGTGCTTTTTAGAATGTTGAATCATTTTTACGGCCATCATCTTCTAGGAAGCAAGAACCTATCCCAGAATTTAAGTATTTAGCCTTGTTAATCCTAGTCTAATGTTTATCTTCCTTTATTATTATCCAAACTTGTTTTTCCATGAGATCTTGATTCATGCATCTCACCCTTTTAAGCCCCAATCCTCCTTTAGAGGAAGGAAGACAAGCTTTATTCCAAGAAATAAGAGGGAATCTAAATCTATCCTTTATTCCCCTCCAAAGAAATTTCTTCTAGATTTGTTCAATTATATCTACCACTTTTGTTGGAATAAAAAATAAAGACATGAAATAAATAGGTATGTTTTGTATTTAACTCTTAAGAAGTTACAATTTTCCATACTGAGATAGAAAATTCCCTTTCCACCCTGATAACTTCTTTTAATTCCTATTGATAAGGGGATTCCAGAATTATATTTTCATAGGGCCATTGAAAAGGGGAATGAAAAGGTAGGAGGCTAGGGGATTTTTAGACACAACCAAGAATCCTTGAGATCTTATCTTGAAGAGATAGTGGTGTGTTGATGAAAAACAAGGAACTTTTGAGGAATTTAACACTTTAGCCATAAACAATCTCATAGATTTCAAAGATTTTCTTAACACAATTGGCTTCAATAACCAAAGCATATCCCATCATCAGATTTTCATCCACAAATTATTGGTGGGTGACAAGTCTAGTTTTTGGAGTTGTAATGATTCCATTGAAAACTCGAGATGTTCTAGTTGTGAAAATAATCCTACTCAAATTTTCAGCCATAATGATAAATAAATAAGGAGAAAGGGATCTATTTATCTGAGATGTCTCCCTACTAGGAAGAAACCTATGGGAAATCCATTGATAATAATTGATAACATGGGGCATATATGCAGGAAGCAATTAGGTCTCTAATAGTATGATTAAAGATGAACTTGAGGAGGATTCTGTCAAGAATCTGCCTGGAGACTCGATCATAAGCTTTATACATATCCAATTTGAGGAACATTCCTTTTTAGGAGGAATTAGCCATTAAGTGAATAGTTTTATGGGCAATAATGATTCCATCCAAGATTTTTCTATCGAACACAAAGGCCCCTTGTTGTTCCACAATCAATTTATCAAGTAGCATTTGAATTCTTAGAGACAAACCTTTCATGTAGATTTTGAAAAAAGTAGAGAAAAGGCTGATGGGCCTAAAGTTTGTCAATTGATTATCCCCCTATTTATTAGGGATGAGAACTAAAAAGGTATTATTAAAGTATTGTAGCATAGTTATAGATTTAAAGAATTCAAAAATAACTAGGCAGACTTCATTTAGGATGATATTCCAAAAAAATTGAAAAAAGAATGGGGGAAAACCATTAGGGCCAGGGTTTTTATCCCCTTATAAGAAAAAAATAATGGATCTAATTTCTTAGTCCAAGGGAGGAGAGAGAATGGTGGTATTTTCTTCTTGGGAAATAACTCCTTGTATGAGATTTACCACCTAGTCTTCTAACTGGGCATCTTGAGAAGGGATAAATGCCAACAAATTTTTGTAGAAGTTTACAATTTGAGACTCAATGTATTTTTCCTCCTTATACTAGTTACCATCTTCTCCCTTTATTTTCATAATGAAAGTATGTTGGTGATTCCTGGATGCTAAATTATGAAAATACTTAGTGTTTATATTTCCCTCTTTGAGCCAAGTCTTCCTCAATTTTTAGTGCCAATAAGTTTCTTCCTTAGCTTCTAGGTTGTGGTAAAGACTTAGGAGATCCTTTTATTTTAAATTAAGGGAAGGGGAGAACCCATAATCATTTATTTCCATCTCAATTATATTGAGTTCCTCCTCAATATAAATATTTTGAATAAAGATGTTCCTAAAGACTTCCTTGTTCCAAATCTTTAGTTTGTTCTTAACATGTCTAAGATTCATGACAAGGATATACATAGTGGATCCTTGAAATGGAAACTTCCACCATTCCTTAAGATAATATTCCAAGATCTGATTGGAAATCCATATTTTTTCAAATTTGAAAGGAACACTTTTTGATTTAGACATCTTTTCACTACTTAAAACTAATGGATTGTGATCAAAATCTATCATGGGAAGAGAAGAGAGTGAACTGGCAGAATGTAAGTTCCATTGCAAAGAGATCAAAAACCTATCAAGTCTAACTTAAATTAGACTATCACCCAATCTCCTATTTGACCAAGTGAATGGGTTTCCTTTTAAGTCAACATTAGTTAACCCTACTTTTACAATAAACTCACTGAACTCCAAAATGTTCTCATTAAGGGAACATGTTCCCCTTTTCTTTTCCCCCAGAGTTAGAGGTGAATTAAAATCTCCTATCACCATCTAGTTTTGATCTTTAAAAATATTCCTAATATCAATCAAATCGTACCATAATTCTCTCCTATCATTCCTAGATTTGGAGCATACACATTAGTAAGGATCCAATTTCTTTCGATATGAGTTTGTTGGAAAAAATGTAATATGGGAGTTAGTTTTTAAAAGAGAATTGCCTTCTAAAACTGAGGGATCCCAAAATACTACCAACCCTTTAGAGGCACCTCTGGAGTTGCTGTTACTATACAAAGCTTTATCCCCAATATTAGTTTTATTCTTCATAAGATTTTCCATAGACATTTTAGTTTTTTGGATATTAAAAATATCAGGTTTATGATTGATGAGAAAATTTCTTGCTAACCTCTATTTCTCAAGGTTATTCAGCCCCCTTATATTCAAGGAAATGATATTCATTTCTTATTGCTTGGGAATTGTCTAAGGGTCATCTATGTAGCCTTTTCTAACTTCTGATCTATTTCTACTTTTCCAAAGGTTTGATTAGTTGGTCTACCTGAAGATTTTAGTTCTTCACCGACCTTAGTTTTTTCCTGTCTTTTTTTGTTGGACTTTGGTCTACAATTCCTCAACCATGTCCTTGATAATCTCAAAAAATTTCCCTTTGTTTGAAGAACATTGACCTTCACTAGGTGAGAAAATGGATCTAGATATAACTTAGTTTTTTACTCACATTTAATTTATAATCCTTTAATTTACATTTTATTTTCATTTTTATGTGAAAATCCTAATTATCATTCAATCTAGGGTTTTATTTCCTCCTTTCCCTAGGGTTGTTTCTCTTGTTTATTTCATTTCTATTTTTTAGTGTTTTCTTAGTTAAGTGTTGTCTTTACTTGTTAAATAATTTTTAATCTTTCTTAGTTTATATCATGGCTTAAGATTTTAATATTTACTCTTGTGATGTAAATGAAAAATCTAGAAATGATAAATTTTTTTATTTTATATATGATAATAGGATTAATGAGGATATGCTTTCACAACTTAGAGAAAATATTATATAATATCATTCTTATTTTCATAAAATAATACAGATGTTAAATGTAGTATCTATGATGAATTTCAATTCTCACATCCAATTACGCACATGCACTTGTTAATGATAATTTTTAATTTCTATTCATATCTCCTCAAGCATGCCCTTGTTTGAAATGTGATGTAGGAGCATCATCTAATTATGAAAATTATAGCTTACTTAGATTACTAGGTTCTAGATAGGTTAATAATAAGCTTGATAGTTATAAATTTTGTAATAAATTGTCCATGTATGAGTGTGTAAGGTCATTAGGTATGCAAATTTGGTCTGTAAATCATGTTTTTGGTTTTCCCTCCAAAATTAGGAAATTAAAAAATTGAATTTGTAAATAAGATATTGAGGGGTTTTAGCATGTTTAGAAGGTATTGGTACTTGGGTGAGGGACCTTAAGGTTCTAAATAAATGTAATAAATAACTATAAACAATAATTCAACATACATATAACCTTTTATCTAACCAAAACACATTCAACATTGGAATATGAAAAAGTAAGCAAGTTTTGAAAAGGTCTCAAGGAAGTTGAGAGATTCTTGAGGTATATCACAAAAATAGAATAAGTTTATAAACTTAGTTACAATAGATGAGGCTTGAATAATATTGAGAAGAGCCTAAAAATATATAAAATAAGGAGAAACAACTAAAATTTTATAAGCTTTTTGGTAGAGGTTATTATGTGTTTGGATGGTGGAGTTATAGGTCTTAAAAGTTATTATCTACCTTTTGAGGAAAAGTGAATAAAGAAGGTTTTATTGGATGCATCATGTAGGTATAATTACTTGTGTTTGAGGTCTATTTGATGTTAATTAATGTTCTTGTAATGGTTTTGAGTTACAGAGGCATGTACATAAAGTGTCTAATAGTATAATTTGATAAAGGAAGTACTAATTGAGTGTTTATATGATTGGTTAACACCTATCAGAGTAAAACAAGTGTTTAAAGGTATAATATAATATAATATTGATATTTGAAAACCTTAAATAATTTAAATTCCCATAAAGGTTGATTCTCAAGTATGTATACTCAGTTTTAACTATGATAATCAATAAGAAAGGATAGTTTATCTTTTTTTAGATAGATTTTAGCTTTTTACCAGAGCCAAAAATGGTTTTAGGGCACAACAGGAGGTCTAGTCTCCTAAAAAGGTAAAACTATAATACTCTAAAAAGATTCAAATCTTAAAAGCTTAGGAAACTAGGTAGAGAATTAATTTTTTCTGAATGTAATAAAAATGCAAAGTAAAATCTAATAACCCTACAGTTTAGAAAAAGAAACCAATCAACAATTGCTCTTAAATAATGTAAACCCAAACTTTGGAACTTCCTTATCTTGCTGCTATCCACCTACCCCTATTGGAGAGTATGGATTCCATCATCCACTGAGTGTCACCATTGATGGAATTCATTGCATCAAGTTGTAATCTTTTTGCTTCCATTTTCCTACCTCTTTTCCATTTCTTTCCATAGTTTGGGGTCTTCAAAGTAATAGGTTGTTGCACTATTGAGATTATTTCCTTACTTTACATATCTTCTTGTTCTTCCTCCTAACCTACCTCTTCCTTATTTGATGAATCATACTAATGAGAATTTTTATTGATAAATACTCTTTATATATAACCTTTATCTTGTTATATTTGATCTTTGTCCCAACTTTTTGAAGAAACTCACTTACTAAAACCTTAGAAAAGGAAGGTTTCTATGATTCCATATTGAAGCAAGATTTCACTGTTGACATAACCTCACTAGACTGAGGAGTAGTCTAAATTTTTTGGATAGAAATATAAGGATTATCAAAAGAAATGATATTTGTAGGGGCCATCAAACTATGAACCAAATCTTGATTTGGAAAACCAATCTTCCTAACCCATTTCTTCATTATTATTGCTTAAGAGCCTTTAACACCTTTCTCTAGTCAAGAAACAATCTTATTACTAGGTTGATTACATTTGAAACATTTGAAGGGTAGTCCTTCAAAATTAATAAATTGAGTCCAACTACCTGATGAAGAATATATATTAAAAAAATGGTGGAGGGGTTTGGATAAATCCATTATTACACACACTCTTACATAGTTAAGATTATCCAAAATGGATTCATCAATTTTCACAAATTATCCCGATTTGCTAACTAATTGTTGAAAAAGACCTGAATCATATAGGATTAAAAGGAGATTATAAAGTCTTGCTGAGACTGGAGCTAAAGAGATAACTACCATTTTTGCATCAAAAAAGGGGGCCTAGGGACACAAAAATATACATTTCTTTCTAATAAACCATGGCCTATTTGACCATATAAAATCTTTATCCTTCAAAGATTGAAACAACAATAACAAATCCATTGGATAACATTGAAAGAGAAAGGGATATTAAATAAGTCTAGGTGCCTTGAAACCATTATGAAAGTCCTTCCCAAAAAGGTCATTTTCCTATACACTTACTAATTAAAGCCTTCTTCCCCTTTTCCAGACCAATTACTCATAAATATGAATCTACAATATCTATAGTTGGGGGCTTATCAGAGAAGGGTAGTGGAACATCACCTAGGTAGGCCATTTCCTAGGTTCCTTTTTTTAATAGTTTTACTTCTTCAAACCCCTTTTATCCATCCCCCAATTCTCTTTCTTATACATATGCCTCTTCTAGAGAAATTTAACTTTTGGATTGAAAAATAGGGTTGGAATCTAGATCCACTTTGAGAATTAATTCTTTGAAAAATTCTCCACATGAATGAAAAAGGTTAGTTTTATTCTTGCATCTAAAATACACTAGATTCATAGTAGAAACCATAGCCTACCCTTCCAAAAATTTAGACACCCATTGAATAAGAGAGGCATCTCCACTATACCAACTATTATGCTCATCCAAATTTACTTTACCTAAGTTTTTTTCAAACTAATTCAAGGGATCTTTCGTTGAAATCAACTTAGGCCTGATAAGGTCATTTTTTATTTGATCAAACTTAATATTTTATCAATCACAATAGGGTGATATATATCCCACTCCCAACCCTACCCTATAACTTTTAATTTAGTCTAGCCTCCATCCTTTTATGCTTTACACTATCTTTTCCCTTGTGACTGCACTACATTATCCTCTTCCTCAAAAATGCAGCCTTTTCTTGATGCTTGCATTGGTTTTGATTTGACAACCATCACTATCGATGCTTAATCCTATATAGCCTTCACTATAAATGCCTACAATTTTCCCAATAATACCCTAGCTACCCTCATCTACTCACCTCTACTCATGATCTCCATCTTAAAATAAGATAATTTGATTTACATCTAAGGCTTAATGGGGGTGGACTTGGGTCCATAATGTCCATCCAGTGATCCAAAACCAAATAACCTCACTGTGATCTATGTGAAACACATGGAAAATTTTGACCCCTGCCTCAAGGTGTCCCCATGGCCACTTTAGAGTAAATTTTAGGTGCTAGAATTTTTGTAACTAGATTGCCCAAACTAATGGTGAATAGTATCCATAGCCATGAACTATGGACTTGCCTCATTGAATTGAACATGGGTTTAAATCTAAATGTTGACCCCCATTGCATTGAACATTGAGTCGGTATCCCATTGCATTACAGATACTTTTCACAAAATAACCCACCGTAGCTTAGTATGGGAATAATGTTAGAGAGTGGCCATCCCAAGTAATGGAACCTGATACCTCCCACTTCTAACACTTAGCTCAATCAGCATTAGGCTATCATCACCAAGTTAAATGTTAGTTTCTCTTACTACAAGGATTAATTAAGCATTAAAATGTGTTAGAAGAGTTAGAATATCACTTGTTTTAGGTTATTATGAACTATTATTAAGTTTATATATATATATATATATATATAAACTTAATAATAGTTCATAATAACCTAAAAAAAGTGATATGCATTGATTTCTATAAGAAAAAAGAGGTTGCATGTTTGATCAATAGCATTTTGCCTAACATAGTGCTAGAAAAGAGTGGTTTTTATGTATTTTTATGATTATTCAAATGTAGACAGAGGTTAGTAGAGTAAGATAAAATTTAGTATATCACAAGGAACTAATAAATAACCTTTTAAGGTTAATTAAGATCAAAATATCAAATTATTAAATCTCTTGGCTAGTGTGTAAACATGTCAAGGGCATAAAGAGAAAATTACATATCTCATAAATGAATCATCCAAAACTGATAAAAATTGGTAGTATGATGAATAAAGAGGTATTTTAGATATTTAAATTTGTTTAATTCCTTAAATAATTATACAATAAAAGATAAAAACACAATCACCCATATCTTGTCAATGTTTTTTTAACTGAAGCCAAAAATCATGTTTTTCTACATTTTGTTTAAAAATTAAGTATAAGTTGACAATGAAAGTCTAAGTATCAAGTTGTATAATACATAAATGGGATTAAGAATATTTTTAAATATATGAAGAGTCTAAGTTATTTTAATAATATATGTGTTTGAGAGTATTACATACATATAATAATACAGATGATCTATACCAATAAAGGAATTGGTATAAAAATAAAATATATAACAAGTTGATTGTGTGTTTCTTGGGATTGGTATAGAAAAGAGTTATATATATGGCCTTTTAAGTAGAATAATTACATTATATTTGTATCAGAGATTACCAAAAGATCTTGGTAATAGTTTTTTCATAAGTGTAGGTTGCAGTGAAAATAATTTGAATAAGTTTGAGAAAGTAGAAAGTTGAGAAAGGTTCAATCAATCCTATAGCCCATCAAGGCTTAAAAAGGTAAGGAGAAAGATCACATTGAGGCTCAAGAAGTAGTTTCAAGGTGAAAAATAATTGGAAAGAGTGTAAATAGACTAAGTAAAGGATAAAATCTAGGGTGAGACATAAGCAAGGTGAAATAGACTTGTTATAGGAAGAAAAGAAGTAGAAACAGAAATGGAAGGACTACAAAAAGAAAAGAACCAGATGAGGAAAGATAAATCATAAATAATGAAAGAAAAGGAAATAAATGAGTTAAATAAAATGATAGAGGAGGTGAGGTTCATTATAGAACACACACAAGTAGAGGAAAGCCAATGGTATGGTTGGATATTGAGAAAGAAAGTGAATTGGCCTATGAATCTACTGATTGAGAGAAGAAAGAAGAAACTAGAAGACAAAAAATTTAAAAAATAATTTTAAGGGTGCTAGAAAATTAATCCAAGGAAAAACTTTGAGAGGCAATATGGCCTCAATATTTTGATTATAATAATTTATTTGAATGTGTGAATGTAGGTGTACAAGTTGATCAAGAGGAGGCCCAATTTGAGGTCTCAAACATTGAAAAGGCCAAAGAGGACAAGTTAATAATGAACATGCCATTAGAGAAAGATAAGATAGAAATTTATTATCTATAAGAATGATTAATGTTAGAAGAATAAGAATAAGATTCTCAAGAATAAAAATGTCTCATTGAGGACATAAAAATGTAAGGAGTAGTGTTAAATCAATAATCATTTGAAGAGGCTATATGGTCTCAAATTTTTATTTCTAAGGTTGATTTTGATTATGTGCATGTAGATTTATGAGTTGATGATATGAAATAATTATAAGGTGACTTTAAAAATGAAGAATTTGGGTCATTGGGTAGACTCATTTAAGGCAAACCTAAAGATAAAACACCTAATAAAGTGTTTGTGGAGATAGAGATGCATCAGATGTGTCTAACTTGACACATGATGAACACAAAGTAAAAGAATAGGTTATGGTACAAGTTATGATACCTCATTAATAATAAAATAAAAATTAAAAATAAATAAATGGAAGAATACAATGAAGAAGAAGATTTGATATTGAGGCAATTCATGTAGGAATCAAATTCTTTGGACCTCATAGGGGATGAGGTATACATCAAGAAGGCATAATATAAGATATTGGAACTCTTAAATAAAGGTAATTATGAATGGTATGAATATAAAATTAGTAGATTATAAGTTATATAATAATGAGAGTCATATTTAAGGTTCTTATACAGTAAGAAAGATATGATCAAGTTTCTACAAAGCAGTTTTGATGAAGAGAATAGAGAAGCATGGAAGAAGAAAATTAGTGAATGCAAGCAAGATATTTAAGAAGGAAGTAAATGAAAGAGAAATAATTTAGTTTAATAAATAAATCTACCAAAAAATTTTAAAAATAGGAATTGAAACTTCATTTGAGTTGGAGTTCAAATTTTCCCACTTGTAGAGTATGATGCAGGAGCATCATCAAACTATGAAAATTTCAGCTTTTTTAGCTTACTAGGTTATAGATATGTTAATAATAAGATTTATATTACTTAATTTTATAATAAATTGGTAATTTATGAGTGTTTAAGGTCATTATGTCTTTAAATTTGGTCTTTATAGCTTGTTTTTGGTTTTCCCTCCAAAACCAAGAAATTCAAAATTTGAATTTATAAATAAGAGATTGAGGGGTTTTATCATGTTTATAAGGTATTGGTCCTTGGGTGATGAAAAATTAGGGTATAAATACATGTAATAAATTCATATAATCACCAATACCATGTACATCTATCCTTCTATCAAATGAAAACATGTGCAATGTTGGAATATGACAAAGTAAACAAGTTTAGAAAAGGTCTTAAGGAAGTTGAGATATTATTGAGTTATATGAAAACAATAAACTAAGTTTATAAAATTAGTTAAAATATATGAGGCTCAAATAATATTAATAATATCCTAAAAAATATATAAAATAAGGAGAAAAGACTAAAATTATAGAGGATTTTTGGTAGAGGTTCTTGTGTGTTTGGATGGTGGAGTTGTAGGTATTCAAAGTTGTAATATGCATTTTGAGGTCAAGTTAATAAATAAGATTTTTTTGTATGCATCATGAAGGTGTAATTATTTGTGATTTAGTTCTATTTAATGTTAATTAATGTTCATGTAATGCTTTTGAGTTACAGAGGTCTGCACATAAAGTGTCTAATAGTATAATTTGATAAAGGGAATATTGATTGAATGTTTGTATGAATGGTTAACATCTATCAAAGTAAAATAAGTGTTTAAAGGTATATAAAATTTTTAAGGTAAAATAAAACAAAATATTTATCTTTTAAATCTTTTATTAATTTAAAATCTCATAAAGGTTGATTCTCAAGTCTTTATACTTAGTTTTGACTATGATAGTAAAAAAGAAATGTTAGTTTATATTAATATAGAGATTGATTAAGAATTTAAATGTTATGTAAAATTAAGTATATCATATATATACCTAAATATAGTTAATAATATCTGAAAAAAGTGATATACACTGAGTTTTATAAGAAAAAAAGAGGTTACAGGTTTGATCAATAGTGTTTTGCCTAACACAATCCTAGAAAAGAGTGGTTTTTATGTATTTTTGTGATTTTTCAAATGAAAAAGAGATTGTAAGAGTAATAAGGAATTTATTTGGTCATAATTAACCAATAAATAACATTTTAATGTCCATATAACTAAAAATATTAAATTGTTAAATCTCTCAGCTAGTGTGTAGGCCTATCTAGGGCATCAAGATAAAAATTTGCATATCTCACAAATGAACATTCCAAAAATGATAAAACTTGGTATTATGTTTCATAAGGAGTATTTTATCTATTTGAATTTTTTTTATTCCTTAAATAATAATAAAATACAATTTATGGGTAGCTATGTTCCTATAGGATTTTAAATAAGCCAAAAATAGGGTTTAAGGAAGCCAAAACAAGAATATATTCTAAACAAGTGAATTAAAGTTCATGAAACTTGAGCTAAAGTTAGAGGTAAAAATTTTACATGTTTTATATGTGGTTTAAATTTGATAGGGTGACTAAAGAGAAACTTATACTAGTTTCAGTGCCTACATACCTATAGAATAGGGTATAAAACTATAAGTTCTAAAATTGTATAAGAATTGATAAAAAAAAAACCTATATGAAAAACTCTATATAAGTTTGGAATAGGTTTTATTGGAGTATTTTGAGTTGGTTTAAATAATTTTTAATTCTTGTGGAGGAATATATCTCAGTGGTATAATATGTAAACCTATAACTTGTGGTGTAAGCTCCATTTTTACAGTCCTTTCCAAATATTAGTATTTGTTGACAAGGTGATACATGTTTAATGGAAAATGAAGTGATTTATATTACAAGGAGTCTCATTTATGAATATTAAATTATAACAAGACAAAACTAAATCCAAAAATCATGTTTTTCTACATTTTGTTTAAAAATTAAGTATAAGTTGACATTGAAACTCTGAGTATCAAGTTATATAATAGCTAAATGGGATCAAGAATATTGTTAAAATATGAATAGTATTAGTTATTTTAATAATATATGTGTTATAGATTATTTAAAACCTATAACAATATATATGACCTATATTAGTAAAGGAATTGGTATAAAAATATGATATATAACAAATTGATTGTGTGTTTATTGGGATTGGTATAGGAAAGAGATATATACAAGAGCTTTTAAGTAAGATAATTACATCAAAATGAATAATTAGTTGTCTTCTTTGAAAAAATATCTTAAGTTTTTTATTATTCCTACTCATGGGATAGAGAACATGATGCATTCCATAGGTAGATTAAAAACACAATTGTGTGACCTATAACTTCATTTAAAGTCTTATAATTATAAGTTTGATTATAATTTTATACACTCAAACCTTATTTTTAAAGATATATTTGACATGGCTCTTTGATGTGGTTTAATTATATCAAAATTAAAATTATTTGATGGCCATGGAGATACTTATGTGCACATTCAAACCTTGTTTTCATATATCAAAAATCTAAGATAATTATGGTCTAATATTATTTAATTTATTTCCTAGAATATTGATTGGTGATGCCCTCGTATGGTTCAATTATTTACCTAGTAGGTATTTGCATTAATTTCAATTATTTCAAGATGTTTTTTTAGACCAATTTATCATTAAAAATGGACCTTGTATGGTATTTGAGAGTATTATATTCCTTGAAAAAAATCCCAAGGAAAATATTTATGATAACATCCTTAGATTATAATCTCATTTTCACTATCTACTCTACCAACCATCAAACCTTGAAATGCAATACATTTTTATGAATAAATTTTTTCCACCTATCAAAGACAAGCTAATTCAAGAGTTTTATTAGTAATTAAATTATATTTTTTATATGGTTATCACACTTTCATAGGAGGCATCAACCCAATCTAAGGCTCTTAATACTATCCATGACACCACTAGCCATGAACCTAATGTGAATATATTAAAAATTTTGTTTAAGAAGAGAAAGACACCTAAAATGACTCATATTCCTTATTTAAATGGATTATAACATTTTCCAAGATTCTTTGATGATCAAGACACTATATTAAAATAATTATTATAAATGAATGTGATTACATTTTCATCCATTTGAGAGCCTAATATTTTTATTTGATAAGGTAAAAGCTAGGTTTTATATGGACTTGGAACCACTAAAGTGTAGTACAAGAGAAATATAAAGCCAACAATAGGGTTGAGAAGCCAAAAAAATAATTATAGAGATACAAAAAAAATAAAAAATAGGAAACTAGGACATAATTAGGAGGAAAGTCCTTCTTGAGGGTCTTTAGCATCTGTAGTGTCCTTTGCTAGAATAATCTGTTTTTCCTTTGAAAGCCTAATATTTAATCTTACAAAAAAAAAATGTTCTATAGGTACCATATAATTAAAGGATATAAAAAAGAGAGTGCCTTATGAATTAAAACCCAAGCCCTTGTTGACTAAGTTATAATAGAACTTAACACATATTTTTGAAAGCCACACCTTGACTACTCAATTCCTACATAAAAGATATAAAGCACAAATTTAAAAAAACCTCTTGAGGAAAAATCTCTTATACATATCATAATTATCTAATTGTGGTTTCCAATTCACATGAGTCACCTTTAGTCATTAGAATTTATATGGAAGGAAAATGAAGACATGGGTTTTTGATAGATAACACTCTCAATTCAATATGTTTAGTGTTACTTTCCTTTATACAATTGGATATGACATTGTAAATCCAACTCAAGTATCACATTATTAAACAAAAGTGGGAACTATTATATTACCTACATCTATGGGTCCTCAATCATGTATGAATTTTTTCTATGTTATGCCATACTTATTTCATTATAATGTTATATTGGGAACTTCAGGGTTCAAAACAATGAATACAATAGTGGATAGTGCCAATAGCCAAATATATTTTGATTTTCCAAGTAGAGGGAATACAATAAATGACAAAATTATAGATTATTCTTTGTAAAAATTATTTAAATTAAGGGACATTTTGAATAATTTGGATTTATAACCCTATAAGTGGACTGGAGAGAATTTTAGACAAAGAATAGGTTTTTTATATTATAAATAAATTGGGCTAAGTATGAAATATATTTAGAATTATTCCACATAATTTGGATTGAGTATGTAAAATATCTGGATTCATTACACATAAATTGGACTAGAGAGAATTTAGGATTAACTAATTTTGAATAATCTAGACTAGTTACTAATCATAACTCAATTTTTTTCAAGAAATTAGGCTTTATCTTAAATAAGTTAGACTCATTAAAAATAGACTACATTCTGCTTGATTGAATTGGAATGAGTCCATATAAATTACATTCAAGAAAAACTTATTTGTAAATAATTTTGAGTGATGAAATTTTAATATTTGTTGTTGAACAATTACAATATTATGGTGTAGTAATCAATTAAAATTAACTAAAAATTAATTTAGAAATAATCAATCAATGATTAATTAATTTTGCAATATTTAGGAAATTGATAAAATTAATAATGTAGCATAGATTCTTGTGTTCAAGAAAATCATACAATATTAATTTTAATGAAAACTTAAGTAATTTATTCTTATATACATATTAAAACTATTTAAAATCAAATATTATATTCATGAAATATGTTAACGTAAGATAAAAAATAATCATAAGGTTAAAAAACATATCTTATACATTTTAAAGATATAATTTGTAGTAAATATTATAACCAATGATTTTTTGTATAACTCAAAGTTTAAAAACATAAATTGACCTTTTAAAATTGAAAATTGGAATGCCATTTTAATATTGTTGTGTACATTAACATGCCAATGACTAGTAGTTGTAAAACAACACATGTTATTGTCATGCACTTCATGAAACAAATGGACATTTGTATATTGGTTGAGTTTACATGACTTTTATTATGAATTGGTTTAGGAACCATTTGAGAAATCACTATAGGCACTATAGTAGAATATGGTTTTGTATGACTTTGATTTCTCAACAATTCTAAAGGTGGTTTTAGGAAAACACTAGAGGAGGTTAGTGAGTTATCCATGAACATGTTTAAATCATATATGGAATTCATAAGAAATTCCAAATATTTTTCACCTTTTATATTTTTGGTAATTTTAATGTCAAATCTAGAAAAACATGCAACTTCTTTGCCAATAACCCAAAATTATTTTAAATATTCATCCCTCATGAGTTATGTACCTTTAATATGGTCGAACATAATCTTTGAGTTTGTTTTAAATTGAATATGAAGGATATTTTCATACTTATCCTCTTTAAATATTTATATTATTTCTTGATGATATTTTTTATGGAGGGTAAAGCCTTAGGGTAAAGCCTTTGCACCTAGAAGTTTCACTGTAACACCATTGTCACATAACATGTAGTAGTGATTTGATATATTTGATTGATAAGTGACCTTAAAAATAAAATTATGCACCATCATCATTTTTAATTCTCTTTAAATTTTAAATCAAGTGAAATAAAACCATGAAAACATTTTATTTTTAAATGGAAATAAATATATGATAAATCTGTGAAGAATAAATATAGGAGGCAATCTTAATGAAATATGTTAGAAATTTATATTAGATTTAATTTTTTAGGACAAATATAATATTTAAAGTTTAAATGGGTTGATTTATTAATAAAATAATTATAATATATGATCAATAATTATCATTTGTTTTTATGTTACTTGTCAAGGTTATGTGCAAAGTTTAGAGTGTAACAATTCAATCGCAATAAAATTTATTTAATAAATTATTTAAGCTTAATGTCCACATACGCAACTTGTTTTAGTAAATAGATAGAACAAATATTAAATAATGGTTATGATCCATATCTAAGAGCTTGTATTAATTATCAAATGATGCACATTTTTAATATTGTAACAAGGGTTAGGGGCTATTGGTGAAATGATGCACATAATTATTTTGGTACAAACTAAAATAATTATGTCAATAGAACATGGGAAAAAGTCCATCCTATTTTAGCAAGGGAGGCTTTCCTTTATTGCAATAGAAAAAATATAGATGGAAAACATTTACAATATTCACCTAAAAAATTATTCTTCTAGGTTTTTAGAAAAGGATTTTTTGGAGAAAGAAGAGAAAAAGCATGAGAAATAAAGGAAGAAATATTTACGAAAAGAGAATAAATTATGTGTATACAAATACAAATAAACTTATAATATACCTTACATGTAATAAAGGTCATCATAATATAAATATAATTATAACATTGCATGATTTTATATTAAGAAAGACAAAAATTAACATGCATTAAAAAAGATAATATCACAATAAAATACAAAGTAAATAACATGACACAGATTTTGAAAATTTCCTTTCAATTATATTAGAAAATAGGCATAAAATATTTAATTTTAAATTATTTCTCTTAAAAATTTCTTACAATGTCACAAAGTACTACAATAATTAGTTTCACTCCAATTTATAGAGAAGGAGAAGTAATCGTTCAATAACCAAACTTTCTTGTAAATCTTTTATTTTATATATTAATTTATCACCTTGTTTATATTAAAGGTGAGAATAATATACTTTAATTTATGATGAAATTGTAAAAAATGCATTGAATAAATAGAAAAGAGAGAGAAAATATAAAGGTTAGATATAAATAAAAAGTTGGCTTGACTAAGAATCATTTTCCCCTATTGTTATGGATGCCCTTTGTGTTAGAGTAGGTTATTTACTTCAGCTCATGTTCATTCACATATCTAGTTATTCCTACCCACTTATATGTGGATATTTCATTTATCTTATTTTAGATATTATAATATATTACATATCTCTCTCTTAGATATTATGGGGATATTTTCTAGTTGTTTCTATTCTTTAGGGATAGTTATCTCTTAGTCTTAAGTTTGATCTCTTGCTTAATCTCTTAGTTATGATTGATCACTTAGCTTGATCTCTTAGTTAGGATTGATCTTCCTTGCCTATATATTTAAGGTTCATTCCTTGTATTTAAAGGAGATTTGGAGATATATATTATTCATCATTGTATGATCTATTTGTGTATAATATAGTGAGATATAATTTTAGAAATGCATCAATAGCTTTTATGGTGGTAATAATTTGTAGATTTGACCCTGAGTGAGAGTTTTCTAAACTCCTTCATGGTATTAGAATGGTATTATACAACCATTACTCAAATTTTTAATTTCTCCTTGCTCAACATCTGGTATTTTATTTCACCACTAAGTATGCTCTTCTCTTGCATCCTCTATTGATGGTTTTGAGAATCAAAAAGGTGTGTAATAAATTCTAATTTTTTTGGGGGACTTCTTTTTGTGTTTTTTTATTGTAGATAAATTTTAGTGATTGTAGGAGTAAATCAAAACTCACAAATACATACATATTATCTGATAAAGACACAATCACCTCCAATTTTATCTCAGTTGGATATTAGAGGCAAGATATACAAGTTTTTTACAAATCTAGTTTTTGAAAAAACACATTTGTTATTTCTCCAATTGAGAGAAAAATGTAAATGATCACTTAGAAATATTTCTAGGTTTTTTGCACCTTATTTTATACTTTCCATAACATTTTTCAATTTTAATTTCATTTTTAATTTCAAAAGTTATCGTAGTTTTAATAAGCATTACTATTCTAAAGAAACACATATGTTGTTTCTCCAATCATGAAAAAAATGTAAATGATCACTTAGAACAATTTTTGGATTTTGTGTACCTTGTTTTTGTATTTTTAAACAAATTTGAAAATTTTAATTTCATCATGAATTGCAACATTTATTATATTTTTATTGACTCTAGTACTATTCACTAAAAAATCTTTATGGGGAGATTTTTTAAATGGACTTTTTAATATTTTTTTATATAAAATAATATATTTGGATGATTTTTTGATTTTTTGAATTATAAATAATATTTTATATGTAAGAGATATAAAGAGATATTGTATTTTTTTATTTCTTGGACACATACCTTTTTTGATCTAGTTTGTTGAAGACCAAAGGATGACGCTCGATTTGGCAAGTGGCCAAACCCCCTTAGAAGAAAAAAACTTTCTCCTTATTTTCTTTCACCATATTGATTGCACACTATCATGATCATAATATCAACTTATCCAGACATTTTATTTTGCATGTGCTTAATACTTGTTGAAGACCATAGGGTGAGTTCTATCTGATAGGTGGTCAGATCCACTCATAAAAACACTTTATCACACTCATGCTCATTTATCTGTATACTTGTAGATGTATTTTTGATATAGCCTAATATCTTGCAATGTTTTAGTATGTTTTTTTGTTCTAATTGTGTTTTGGCCCATATTACTCCCTTGTTTTTGAAAAATCTCTCATTATTTATGATGACTTCTTCAACATGTTGACAATTTCCTTGTTTGGAGTTATTCTAGTATATACAATGTCTTCATTGTTTTAATTTGGTGTGTTTTAGGATATATTGCAATCACACTAAATTATAAAGTGCCATGGAGGGTTTGATTTTATAGCATAGTCTACCTTCATGAGTGTACCTCAGTTTGTACACCTCTTTACTATTTACAATTGCTAGTCTTTCCCATCACTACTAGGGCATCTTCTTCAGATATTTTATCTGTATCTTCAACACCACCACCTATTTTGAATAATGGACGTAACCCACTAACATAGATTTTTCATCCACTCCACCCATTCTGCATTATGGGGTGTGTGTGCGTGTGTGTGTGTGCGTGCATTTTTTTAGATTCATCCTTTATACAAGGGTATCTTATTTAAGTAATTTATTTTCCTGAACCCATATGAGTATTTTTATGTCTCAGTGTCTTTTTTGGTGACTTTTTGTGTAGTGACATTAGTGTGGCATCTCCACCCATATTTTTGCTCACTTCTCACCATTTTCATTCCACTTATTTATAGAATTTCATTGCCATCTCCCAGTTTAAAATTAAGGGAGAGTATTTAAGAAATTATTCTTTGGGTTCATTATTCTACCCATTATTATAGAGTGAAGTGTTCATATTTAGTGATCCTCATACTTAACACCATTCCTACTTCAGCTTGATAGATATAACAACTCAACATCCATGTATTTTGGTAAGATACATGAGTGTCCATAGGGATACTTATCTTCACACTGCTTCATTTTTTTGTATGAGCACCTCATCAGACCTTGTTGCTAGGACACATTTCCTTCCTTCTTTTTTCTCTTTTTTTGGGTGGGGGGATTTTTATTTTCCTACAAGTTTCCTCCCTTTCTCCACTTTATGAGAGATTGATACATGGATATATTATACATGGGTACTTGATTAGGCCTTATTATTGGGACTCATATTGTAGATATGCCACTTTATTTTTAGCCCCTTGCTTCACTTGATGGGGGTGTTAAATTAGTTTATTTACCTTAGCTCGTTTTCACCTATGTATCTAGTTATTCCCACCCATTTATGTGTGGATATTTCATTTATATTATTTTAGATATTATGAGATATTACATATTTATCTCTTAGATATTATGGAGATATTTTCTATTTGTTTCTATCTTTTATGGATAGTTACCTCTTAGTCCTAGATTTGAATTTTAGCTTGATTTTTTAGTTATGATTGATCACTTAGTTTGAACTCTTAGTTAGGATTGATCTTCATTGCCAATATATGCAAGGATCATTCCTTATATTTGAGAGACATTTGAAGATGTAAATTATTTATCATTGTATGATCTATTTATGTATATTATACTGAGATATTATTTGATCAATGCATCAATGGATTTTACTATGGTAATGGTTTGTATATTTGACACTGGGTGAGAGTTTTCTAAACTCTTTCACTCTAATCTTTAGTGTGAGCTGAATTCATCTTGTATCATCAATTTTTTTGTAATGTTGGTATAACTCCTAATTTTGGAACAATAGTGTGGGATAATCTCAATATGCAAGTTTTCATGGTATTATTTGTTTCATTAATCCCCTCGAAAAAAATTAGAAGGATTTTGTTGAGTTCACTAAGATCACAAAAAATATCACTTATATTATTCATAGCCTCCACATTCTATTCCAAATATTTTTTTCACCAAATTCTAAAATTCTCTTATTAATTAAAAAATGGTGTATGGATTTGATTCATCTTTGTTAAATAGTACAATGTACAACCTAAATTTTTATGCATATTTTTGAATTCATATCATCATAAATTTTACTTTGTATATGTAAATATTACAATGCATCATATAAAACATGCATTTTCCATTCAACATAATGGGACCACAAGTAAGAATTATTTTTTTAAAATTTTTGAAAATGCCTTCAAATATTAATACTTTCTCATCTGCATGAGCTATGTCTTGTATGTATCTAATTAAATATTTCCATATTCCAAGTTATTTCTTCATTGTCTTAATTTTATATGCTACCTTTTCATGTTCTCATTAATAAATTTTAAATCATAAATGAACAGTTACTCAACCTAAGTCTCCAATACTTTACCATGACCATTGTATTTTCAAATATATGAAATGGATTCCTTATCAATATCTTCAATTGGATATGAATCTAGGATTGATGCCAAAGGAGTGTCACCCATAATTAGAAAGTTATTTATTTATGAAAATTAAATATGTACTTTTTCTTCCAACTTCTCTTGTGTCTATTTTTCCATTTTTGTAATTCTATTCAATCTTGAAAAATCTTAGAAATCATGGAGATCACCTTCATCAATTGATTCCATAATAGGTATTATGATTAGATTGTAATCAACTAGGGTCTTTTCCCCTTGATTTTTTGATAAAGGTTAAGAAACTTCCACATGTTGTTCTCCTAAAGGATTAATTAATAGCCTTAAAGTGATCTTACCTTTATTATTTGGAGGGCTTTATAGGAGGTTGGTAACTACATCAAAATCAAGTGCCGCAATATTAACTATAGTTTTATTTTTCTTTACTAATTATTTAACCCATGTGGATGATGTGTTATTTGAATAAGTAACCATAAAATTATTTGGGTCACTGGAAGGGTTAACATAAGGAACACGTTTTTAAGGGGAGAAAGAGACTCCAATTAAGTAGTGGGATATTTAGGAAGACCAAGGGAATCTCATGGACTAGAAGGCTATTTAGGAATTGTAAGAGAATTAGAAGGAGGAAGAAGTGAAATCTATAGTGAAGATGGAATGTAAGGGGGATATGCAACATGAAGGGTAAACAATGGAAGTATTACATGAGAAAGATAAGAGACATGTGGAATTTGAGTGGAGAATTTATTGGAATCTAAAAATTAATGGGTTGTATTCTTAATTAACACAAAAGGATCAATATATTGTAAATAATGTACTTCACTTGATACAATAGAATATGGGAGATATTTTTGTTAGGTAAGATTCATATTTGTAAGTCTGATATTTATTTTTTTATTTTTTGATCTTATCCATCTCCTCCACCACATGTTATTTTTTTAGACCTTGGGATATTAAAATGAACATTAGTACTAGAGAGATGAGTTGTGGATGTTGAAGATGTATGTTATTGACTCTTAAAAGTTATTTCACTAGTTGACCCCCCCAGTAGAAATACATTCTACCAAAATATTATCAAACCATGTATTTTACCTCATTATAAAAAACTATGTGCATTCCTTTAAGTGTGTTGATTCTTTTGTCAAACAATCAAATAGGGGAAAGACATAAAATTAACTTTCTTAGTGAAAAATGGGTCAATCATATCAATTCCATCATAAATAACTCATTTATTGAACCATTGTAAGGTGAATGTGTTTGTCTAATCAATAGTCATTCTTGAATAGTCTAATTTCCTCAATTCAAATTCATATTCACCATCTTCCCAAAAATCTTTAATTTTTGGCACATTGAATTAACTAGAACCAAGCCTCCTAGTATGAAGTTAAATTAGAAAATCAATCACTGATTTTTCAATGTTTGATGCATCATGAGTTGATTTAAAAATACAGTAGCATAATACAATAGGAAATGATATTCCATCCATGTCTTTGATTGCATGTTTTATGAACATAACTCAATTTCATACAAAGTTAAATGAGAATAATCTTGTCATTTTCATATATTGGTAATCTATATGGAATGTCTTTAAAACATCAAGCCTTGATATATGTGAACATTTAAAATTAGATGAAGTATATTCCATGTCACTTGATCAATAAAACAACTTCATTTGATATTCATGTTACAATATTGCCTTTCAAAGTCCTTAATTCCAAAATAGTAAATGTATCATTTACTTTCCTAAAGTGTTTCTTCCATTTTTCATGAGTGAGATGATGGAACTTATCATTTATCTATATTCTATGAATATTTTATCCTTACACATTTAAACTTGGCCATGGTCTCAAAATTTCAATTAAATAGACCACATATGATGTTAGGTAGAGTTTCTATGTGGACCCAAGTTTTCCAAACTTTTTGTGGATATTATCACTAATGATTTGTCCACATTCAATAAATTATTTTCCCACAAAAATGATGTTAATATACATGCACACCCACTCATTGAATATATTAGTGATAGAATGGCCCATGAATCTATTTAGTAATGTTATTATATCTAATAGTTCCTCTTGGAATTTTGATATATATAGGGACTTATGGAGATTGAAACTTGCCTTCCTCTTTTTATTCAACCATGATTGGTTCACATGCTCAAACATATGTCATTATTTTGAATCCAAACCTATTGTGTGATATCATTAAATATATAAACTATTTATCCATGTGGTGCAATGTCATATAATTGAAGGACAATCTATTTTATCCAACACATCATATGTGCTTTTAATTTATCTTGTCTCTAGATTTTAGTACTTCACACAAGAGAGTACTAAGTTTGCACATTGAACATATGTTTGAAACATAATGACATGTGAAAGATCATTATTTAGAATGAATTTTTCCATAATTTTTTAGTATCCAAATTACCAATTTTACTATCAGTAATATTTAATATATCTATCTCCAGATTAGAAATGGTCTCATAGCCCATGCAATTTAATTTCAACCTTATAGGTGTGGTTAAACAAAATGTAGTTTTAGAAATCAAACTCAAGTTTTTGATGGTGAATTTATGATGTATAAAATTATTATGTGGGTATAAAACATGGAATATAGTGGTCATAAACACGTCAAAATTTCTTCTTAGCTCCTCTTCTAGGTTCTATTTGGATGAATCAAAACAATTTAGTGTTTGCAACACCTTAAAATCTAGAAATACCAAAGGTTGTACAAATATGATAAAAACTAATGGGAAATATTAGGAAAATATCTAAGAATGATGGTGTTTATAATGACATAGAAAAAATGAGGAAACATGAGTGAAAAATTTAGAAAATAGAAAATATAAGGACACCACAATCCCTACGGAAATACCAAGATGTAACAAAGCATGGGAAATACAATTAAAATTGAGATAAATGCATGAAATGAAATGGGGAGAACAAGAGCATAGAAAACTAACTTTTTGAGGATAAAAATGAATAAATTTTATTAATAATGGGGATGTAGTAGAATTTTGATGCCATTCAATACACACAAAATTTAATATAGGACTTTTGGTATAAGTGAGAACCTTTGATTAAATTTTTATAGCATTTAAAAATTAAATTTTAGTCCAAAAAATAATGCATCCAATGTTAGTCAAGATTTTCAAAGGTTGATGGAATATTTTAAATGTTATTTAAAATACGTGATTTTATAGTCCAGATTGTCAGACCTTTCAAGCACTGATGGAACTAATGAAACTTACCTTAATAAAATACATCTAATTTAGACTGTAAAAAATCAACAAGGCCACTTCAAGACTATTGGGGTTTCAAGAACCAATGACACTTTGATAACTTTGAATCCTATACATAATTGATAAAATTTGAAATTTTTAATACCACAAGCATCTCCTATACTAATAAGAAACATTAATATTTGAAGGAACATGTGGAACCATAGACCTAATCAAGAGTTTCATGGGTTTAGGGAACCCTAAGAACTCTAGGTAGTTTTGAAGGTGCCTAAAAGTTTTGAAATCTTTGAATATATTTTTGGACTTAAAAATCTAATTAAGTGTTTATAGTGAAAAATTATCTATTGGAATTGGTTGTGCATTGGTACAAAAATTGGAAAATTCCAATAAGTTCATTTTTAAAAAAAATAGGGTCCAAGTGGAAAATTTCATATAATGACACAAGAAAGGATTCTAAATAAAGTTTGTGACACATGGTGGCATACACTACAATGATTTTTTTTAGAAAAATTATAACATTATTAAATAACTCACACTCCAAGATAAGAAAATTTCTTTCTTTTTTTAAATAAAATATATGGGAAAAAGTTGAGGTTGCATGGATACATCATTTAAATTTCTAGATATATATGTTTTTTGGAAAGAACCATGTATGATTTTCAAGATCAAAAGTGATTTTCAATAGAGGTACTAAAAAGAATACATGCTTATATCCAAATAAAATGTTTTTCAATAATATAAACCATGGAAGCCTTAGATTTTTTATTTTAATATTATCAATTGGCCTTGCAATGGTATAAAAATGTGTTGTTTCTAGTGGTACCTTGGTTTACATTCCAAATGAAAAGTAAAATTTTGTAGTCATAAGTTGTATAGTCATAGATAGATGAATCTAAAAAAAAGGTTCTTGAATATTTGAAGAAGCAATCTGAAGATTATCACCCAAAATTGAATGTGGATAGATTTGAGCAATATTTAATTCCCAGGTAACAAATTTTGAATGCAGTAAACACACACACACACACACACACACACACACAGATATATATATATATATATATATATATATATATATATATATATATATATATATATAGATAATAGTTGCATCTTGTAATGAAAGTTAAGTGTAGGTCCCATTTTAAATTCTAAAAATACAAGTGAAGGTATTGTCTAGGAAATAACTAGAGAATTATGAAGGAAATGTAAAAAATTTAGCTAAACAATTTCATCTAGTAATCAAAGTTAAGTTTAGCTCCCTTTATGAATTTTGGATATATTACAAGTTAAGGTATCTCTTAGATGGAAATTTTTGAATGTTAAAGGAAAAGATATATTTTTAATCACATAGTTGAATCTTGTAATGAAAGTTAAGTGTAGGCCTCTTGTTAAATTTTGGAAGAATCCAAGGTTTTTTATTTCCTAAGAAACATATTTTGAATGCCTAAGGATAAAATACAAGGTATTATTTAATTGATTTGAATTATTAATTATCTTTTATCAAAGTAATATACAACCATAGTCTAAAATTTTAAAATTTTGCCAATGTAATAAATTTTAGTAGTTGAAAAACTAAGAAAATAATGGTGCAAGGAATGTTGAGTAGAGAAAATTTTAAATTGGCAAACATGGGGAAGGGTCCAATAAGGAGAAAAATATAGGAGATCCTAATAAACTTATTGAGAAAAGTGTCAAAAAAGAGGTAGGTATTAGAAGACCCATAAGGGACCCATGTGAGGATGAAGTAGGATTTAAGGAATTTGACAATACAATTAAGAGCACATGGGTATTTTAGAGACTTATGGGTAAGAAACATGTTCATTCCATGATTAATATTGTTCCTTTGGTCTTATTGGTGGAAGAAGATAAATTGTGTCTAAAGATCATAGATTATATTGTATAAAGAGCCATTATTTATTTGGACTTCTCTCTAGCTAGAAAGCTTTATAGTATTAGGCCAAATATAGACACTTTTAGGAAACGGGCATGGCACAAGTGAAAAACTAAGGGGAATATGGAGATTGTGGCCATGGATAAAGAATTTTTCCTCATTTATTTTTTAAACATATAAGACTATAATGATCCATTGATTTAGGGACCTTGGTTTCTAGTAAAATTGATTCTCTTCCTCAAAAAATAGAGATGTGGTATTAATTTGAATAATGAGTCCTTTGATGAAACTCCTATGTGGGTTAATCACTTAGAGTCACTTATGGAATATTAGGAAGAGGAATTAATTTTATGGATAACCAAAGTAATTGGAAAACCAATATCTCTAGATGGAGTGAAAGAGAAAAAAAGAGACTAATAATAGATAGGTTTTATGTGAATTTTTAGAATGATAGGACTCTTTCAATATCAATCTCTCTAAAGTACAAGTATGGAACATTGAAGAAAACTATAGTATATAAAAAAAAACCCAAAATCATGTGATACATTTTAAAAAGGTAATCCATTCGACTAAATAATGTATAAATATTAATAAAGAAGGATAATTATGGAGGAAAAAAGTAGACTTAGGGAATCATCTAGTCAATCATAAGGAAGGGGGTGATCTAGAGAGTCAAACCATTTGGTGCCTAGTATTGGAAATGAAAATATCAAAGAGAATAATTAAGAGAACAAAGGAGAAACCTTCAAAAATAAGGACAAACAAGTGGATAGAGGTGAAATTCCAAAGGAATAAGAAATAAAATAGAGTAGAAGATTCCCTTTTCAGAGTCTACTTAACAAGGAGTATAAATAAGAATATATTTCTAGTGAAGGAAACTCAAGGGGAAGAAAAGAGGCTATAAGAGCCTAGGAGTAATAAAGAATGGAAGAAGGAATAGGAGGATAAAATTTAAAAAATGTCTCCCTTACAAGAATATTTCATCATCAATGAAGATCTTATGGGAATGGATGGAATTGGGAAAAAAAAGATATGAATGTGATTAGTAGATATTCTCCTAGGATCCCCTTAACTATGGAAAAATTAAACAATATTTTTTGAGGAAAGGAGGAAGGAAGGGAGAGGTGGAGACAAATATACTATAACCTAGAAATGAGAATCTAATCTATTAGTGGGATGGAAACCCAATGATATAAAGGAAGATGATGTAGTGTAGAAATCATAGCTCCATAATGTTAGTCAAGCTTATAATTCCTCAATTCTGGGTCAATTATTCACAAGTAGAACTATTAAAGGGAAAAATAAAGTGGATGTGGAGGAGTTTCATAGGTTATAAGGAAAACCTAAGGGTTAGGACACCAAAATGAGAGATACATTCAAGGAAGTGGCCAAAGGAACTCAAAGGACACTTATGAGAGGTAAGCTACAAACTAATCATAATAAATGAAAATAATATTAAGGAATGTTAGGTGGCTCAACAAACCTAACAAGAAGATAATGGTTTATATCCTAATAAAGAACCATTGTCCAAACATTTTGATTTTGAAAGAATCTAAAATGACCAAAATTAGTTTATATTAGATTAAGGAGATAATTTGGAAAAAATCTTACCATGTTGGAGTTGGTGCTAAAGGATCTCAAGAGAATTCTCTACATTTTTGGATCCCCTTAAGTTTTAGGGTCAAGTCATTTTCAAATATAGTAATCATTTGGGCATTTTATTATTGAAAAAATATGATAAGTATGAGTGTATTTTATCGAATGTTTACACCCCAAATTCCTTGACTATAAGAATGAAGTTGTGGAAGGATCTTGGTAGCTTTAGGAATTATTTATTAGAGTGGAATTAGATGGTGGCTGGGCATTTCAATACCCCCATATTTCCATGAGAAAAAGAGGGGTTCCCAATATTTTATGGAGAGCATGGTGGACGTTAATGATTTCATTTTTAATTGGGGCCTAGTTGATTTAGATCTTATTGGTCCTAAGTTTACCTGGACTAATATAAGATTGGGGATAATCTCATTAAATTTAGATTTGATATTATTTTTGTCACTGGAATGGATTATTAAACTGAATTGTCGATACATTATCCCAAGGATAGGATCTAGTCACAATCCTTTGATTTTTAAAGGTATTGAAGACATTAGAAAGAAGAAGCACCCTACCAGGTTCATGAAAATATGGTTTTAGCAACCAAAGATAAAAGATAACATTAAGGAGTGGTGTAAGGAGGAGTTCTAAAGAAATAACCTATTCAAATTATCCCATAAAAGGACTATTTCCTATAATTTTGACTCAAACCCACTAAAGTGGAGTGGAGAACATTTTCTCCAATTTTGTTCTTATGTTCCAAATAAAATGGATTGTTTCAAACCATTTGGGCCATAGAACATTTTGAACGAATTGGACTATTTTGAATAATGTGGAATTATACCCCATAAGTGGAGTGGAGAAAATTTTCTCCAAAAAATAAATTTCATATATTCTAAATAAATTGGAGTGTTTAAAACCATTTTCAAATAGATCATTTCAAATAAATTAGTGTATTTTAAATAAAATGGATTTATACCCACTAAAGTGGAGTGAAGAGAATTTTCTCCAAAAATAAATTTGTTATATTTGAAATAAATTAGACTATTTCAAAGCATTTGGGTATGGATCATTTTGAGTAAATAGGGATATTTTGAATAATTTAGACCTATACCTATTAAATGGTCAATGATTCAGAAGAAGATTTTCTCCAAAAATAAATAATTTTGTTTTTTTCAAATAAATTAGACTGCTTCAAACCATTTGAGCATAGATCATTTCGATTAAATTGGGTCATAGATAATAAATAATTTGAAATTATACCCACTAAAGTGGAGTGGAGAATATTTTCTCCATAAATATCACATAACTTTTCTATATTCCAAATAAATTTAATTATTTCAAACCATTTGGGAGCATATCATTTTGAATAGATTGGACTATTTCAAACTCATGTCACCCTTCTAGATCTTCATACCAATCATTTATTCTTTTAAAGTAACTTCCATAGTTGGGACATGTGGTACCATTTGATTGGCCAAATTATGGATGAAAACATATTAAGCTTGAATCTAGTTCATCTACATAATAAAATATCTCAATGACAATAATTTTTTTGTTATTCATTGGGGAAATCTTCTGAATTAGAAAGTGTCAATATACTAATTCAATAATTTAAGGGAATATCCAACCATAAATCAGATTTCACCAATAACCAAAGCAAAGTAATTCTAAATTAGAATCGATTATTTTAAAATTAATTTAGAACTATTTTTGAAATAATTTAGAATTAATTTGTATGAAATTGATGATATTAATGTTTATTACTAGAATTATAGTTTATAATAAGTAAATACACTTGAAAAAATCATACGAAGTTACATCTTTCTAAATATTGGTTCACAACTACTGGCATGAATTTTTTGCTTTCTCCCAAGAATGTGATGATTGACGTCATTTTGATTTTCCAATCCTTTTCATATTTCCTAATTTCATTTCTAGTATATCTACTTGATGTAACATAACTTATTTTAAATTTTTGATTTGTAACACAATTTTGAGAATTGCAATCAATGAACAATGTGTTGATAATTGAAAAATCATCTCCAAAGGTCCCTTTAAAAATAACTTCATCAAATTTATTTATGTTTATATTGAACAAATTAGAATATTTTACCCCCAAACAAACATGAAATTTAAACTTGTGTAACCCATGGCTTGAATGAGTATCCTCAAATGATTGTCCTCTATCATTGACCAAATTCCAATGTGAGAAAAAGACTGTAGTGTTAGCTTCAAAATTTCATTAGAATTATCTCGAATGTAGTATGACATATTTTCAATTTTATAATTTTTTTTTCCCGTATCATTCATTTACATATCTTTTATTTTGTGCACAACAAATAATAAGTCATCCAACCCCAAAATCAACAGTTTTTTAGATATTTGTTTTAGCTCCTCCTTCAAAATGTCTACAATTTGTTAAAAAATAAATGAATCATTTATTAATAAAAATATTATATTATAAGAGATACAACATGATTTTTTTTAATAAAATGTTTTACATGTTATTAGACTAGTCATTGATATGATTTTAATTTGTATTTCTTATTGTGACATAAAAACATAATGCATTTCATTTGATTCTTTTTTTTTTTGCATTTGTTTAAATCTAATAAAGATTCATATAAACACACAAAAATAAGTACATGCTCAGGCATTTTGTAAATATAATACTCATTATACATGGATGTACCATTTCTATTGCTAGTTTTGTAACACACATATGCATATACAAGTTCATATTGAATCCTTATAACTCGACCATGAATGTATCATAATCTGAATCAGTCCAATTTAGCCATAACTCATTTCTCATAGACATTGATAGGAATTTAACATTGATCAAATAACATCTATTAATTTTTCTGTAGTAATGAAAGTATTAGTTGCAACTCTTATGCATACCAAAACATATTTATATGTTTACATAGCCCATCATAGAAAACAAAATAGGATTTACTCTTCTAAGCTGTAGTTCACTATCACTAAATTCAAATCAGAATATAATACACCTTAATAGTTGAACCCCCTTCATATAATTCCAATGTGACACATCAAATAAAAAATTGTTTGAATCAATAGCAATATAATTGTTTCTAACATGTCAATATACTTTATTGTTTTTTAATTAATAAAGAACACTATCATGGATACTGTGCATCAAAATTTATTGTATTGAAGACATAGTATAACACATATTGTGTTATTTTAAAATGGATTAATTAAACATGTAAATAACATTGTAATGGGTAAATAAACTTGTAAACAACATTTTAATGGGTAAATACAACCACATTCAGTCTACACAATAATAAAATGAACCACACTTCCAAATCCCAAATTGATGCAACTCTATATTTTATTATCTTCTACAATCCCCTGTCCATGAAGAAAAATTCAATTTTAATGTGTTTAAATAAATAAATTTAATTAATATATTCTAGACCTATATGCAATTATATAATTACACATTTATTGAAAGGGGCTTTCACCTTTTGTTTTCTTTTCTGTAGTTTGTATGGGTTCACTCTTTCATTGAAACTTTGGTTCTTTATTCCCTGCAAATTATTATATAATGTAGTAACTAAAAATCCTCATTATAAATTGATTTGATATTTTTATTTTAAAAATAAGTCTCATGGTAAAGTTTTACCTTGTGTTTTTTTCATGGAGGCACCAACCTATAGAGCTATGCCATGGGTTGTTGTGTTGTAGACACAAAGTGTTAGAGCTATGTTGTGTACTATTTTAATTGAGATAGAGATAGATGAAGAAATATTCTATCAGTATTATGAATCATTGATAAATAAAACATTTTATATTTGAAAAAATATTCATGATCTTAATATGTCACCTTCTTCATCTTGTGATGTGTCATGTTCATTGATATGATTTTATATTATTATTGCTTCCTCACTTGTATGCAATGTCATTGGTGCTATACAATGAAATATTGATAAGCTATTAGGTTTGAATAATAAAGCGTATACACTGAAATATTTTTAAGATGTTATATTTGGAAAATGAAACATGATTATTATAAAAATTAAAAATGTTATGCACCTGGTAGTGTTCAAAGTGGTTGTTCTTATATTAGTTGCTCTAAATTTGTCAAAAAAAATTGAAATTTAACATTAAAAATCATTTTTTCCTCAGTTTCTATAATGCAAGATAAATTTCTTTTCAAATTTGTACAAACACACACCAATCTAGCTCCTGTATATACCCCTAGGACATCACATGCATCCAAATCATTGAAAGTAGAGATAAATGTCTCACAAAAGATGATATCTAGATCATTTATGAATTTATTTCCTATTTTTTTGATCCAATCATTTGAAATATTGGTAAATATTTGTAGATGTCAAAACTATCCTCTAATCTACTTTGTTGAAAATGGAGGTGAAACTTGGCAGCTAAAAATGAGTTGGATCCTGAGAAAAATTGATACCTATAATTTGTGTCCAATGGAATCCATAACTATTTGGACCCCATAGTATGAAACCCATATCTTACATGTAACATAAATCACCAACACACAGATTCTTGAGAGAGGTCTAAATGGCAGGATAATGTTCTATGTTGTGGATGATGAATACATTGAAGGCCCAAACAATAATTTTTTCAATCAATGCCTACAAAAATAGGCAAAGATGTTCTTTCTTAAAAACTTTAGTGAGATTCAGAAGATAAATAATTATCAAATTGATGTTCACACCAAGAATGAATGTTTCAATAAAATCTTCTAAAATGGATGGCTAAAGACAAAGGGGGCCATAATGGTAGCTAAATCTTTCTATATCTATCCCAGTAAGCTGACCTCCATCATTATGTAGATAAATATTTAATATGCTTAATGAATCTTGAGATAATGATTCCCATCTTTTTTTATTTTTTGAAATGCTTTCATTTAAGACACACAAATCATCAAACCTTTTTACAAAAAAATTATAATGTTCCTTTACCTCTTCAGGTGTGATTGTTTGGTTTGGTGGCATTGTTGTATCATGGTTGTTAAAATAATCTACAATTTTTGATAATATGTTACTTTCCAGATTCACCTTTTTTCACTAATTATACATGTTATTATATCAACGGGTTTTTAATAAGGAAATAGACCCCTTTTCCAATAAATCTGCTAGTTCTACTTTTTGTTTATCTGAAAGCCCTTGAATATTTCTAAGTACTATTATACCAATCAGATTTAAATCTTGCTTATTTGAACTAGGTAAAGTACCACTTTCAAAAAAATAAAACACCTTACCAAAACAATCCCAAATGGGTTGTTCCATGAAAAGAAGGCATTTTCTCTCCTACAGTTGTTGTGCTAAATAGTTCATTTGTGTGAACAAGTGTTTATCTTGTTCATGTGTTTCTTTCATCTTTTTCTTCCTTGTTTCAAGATTCTTACAACCTCTTAGTTTGATAAGGTCACATGAAAATCAAACTCTTTCTACAAATGAAGCCTTATAAATTGTTTTGTTGGCGTCATTATATTAATTACATATTTTTTACACAATATGGAATAGAGTACAAGTTTTCAAAAATCTTGCCCTTTTAAAAGAACATTTATTTCTCACTGATTGTATATTATAGTCCTCCTCTAAAATAATTCTCTATTATGTTATAATTGTGTGTTATCCATCTTTAATTTTAAAAAATATATTTTTTTCTCCATCATATCTTCTAGAACTTCCTTTGATTCAATAAAATAGTCACGGTTGATTGGATCAAAAGGAATTAACAAAACATCCTTCATTAGGACCTCATTATTTTTTACAAATGAATGAACTATATCATTCACCCCTCTTTCATTGAGATTTATTATTTTGATATTTTTATCCCTCAATTCATAGAGTTGTACAAGAATGTTCAAGGTGTAATTTCTAGAGGAAATATACCATGTAGAGAATTCACTATGTGTCTTATCAGAAGTTTGTGTCAACAAAAGTGTTTCAACCTTTTATTCAATCTTATTTTTATCCATTTGTGTGAGTACTTGTATGGCCTCTTTCAATTATAAATACAAATATGTTTCCCTTACTTATCTTGTTTTCTTCAATGTTGATTCTCTCATGTCGATAGGGTATCTTGAATACATGTTTGCATAGTGGCAAGTAGAAGAAGTTTTTGCCCCTTGTTCATGTTTTTATTTCAACATGTTTTGTATTCTATTAACCAAGTTATCTCTGTCTATCAATCTAGACATTTTAAGGTTGTCATAGCTACTCAAATGAAACCCAAATGTTTCACAAGAAGGAGAAATATTATTTTTTGTCAACTCCATTTTACTGGGTGTAAATTTAGTGAAAGTAGTTGTAGCTCAACATAGAATTCCCTCTTCTCTATTCCATACTTCCAGTTAGAATTGAAGGGAATATTCAATTTCATCCTTATAATAGGCTAGGATTATTCCAATCGAAGAATATTCTTTTCCCGAAGTAGTGCTAAACAAGTATATATATGGATGCATGTTTGGTAGACTAAACAATTCAAAATACCAATCAGTAAGAGGAATTTTGTCACCACCATAAAATGGAAGATGTTTATGTGGATTTAATTTTAGTTTTGGTATTTTATATCGTACTATATCTAAATTCTCTTGGAGTGAAGCCTTCTTCTACCTTTTATCCAAAATCTCTTTGAGTGAGGTTGGCTTCTACCTTTTAAGTGTGGTAATTATTTTTTCACCTGAAGACATTATACAAAGAAATTGAAATGATTTAAATATTGTTATTTTATAAAATGCAAGTTGCATATTACATAGGTTCATGTAATTTTTTTGGTGTTTGAGCAATGATTAAATTTATCAACAAATGTTGATTCTAAACTTCAATACAAAATACATATTCAATCTTCATAATATATATATATATATATATATATATATATCTTCATAATATATATATATATATATATATTAACTCGCACTTTAACTAATAAGGTATAACCAAATCAAAAACAAATTATGTGCACTAATGAATATAATATAATGGGAAAATGAATCCACATACATTTTTTTCAAAGGAGAGAGATGAGGGAAGTATGTTTCTAGTATGTGTCAAAATGCCCATCAATAGATACATTCAAGGTATCTCCTAGGAGACACATTTTAATCATTCACAAGAGTACATTGTTCTCAGATGATCATTCAAGCCTATTTTTGGTTGTACATTACCAAGTGACATTTTCCAATTTGGAGATCATTAAATCCTATTTTGGTTATGGTGTCCCCAAAATTTGACACTTCAAGATTTTGGGGAACCCCCTTTTTTTTTTAAATTTTTGAATTTTGGTCTTGTGTGTGTTAGTTATATTGCTTGAAGCTAGTCTCTTGAATAAAGAAATTGAGTTCTATTAGTGTTGTTTTTCATTTGTTATTTACTTTCCTTAGTTTTTCCTAAAATACTCCAAAGAACTAAAGGTATTTTCTTATAAACATCACTCAAATCCTTTTCTTCATCCACTTCAGCACTTAAAGCAAGCTAAAAGTAACTTAATTCATTTATAGTGCAAATCAGGTTCTCTAAGTTACTTTACTTCCTTGAAAATAAGTTAAGTTGTCCCAAGAACCCAATTCAATCCTCATAGACCAATTTAGATTTCTTGAATTAATTTACTTACCACCCAACCAACACTCCTTAGTTCTAATCAGGTTTCCTGAGTTACTTTACTTGAAAAATAAAAGGAGTTAAGTTGTCTTGAAAACCCAACTAACATTATATAGGCCAAATCAAGATTGCAAAAGTATTTTAATTATTTAAATTCATAAGTAAAAGTAGTTCTAGTTCATGAACCTGAATTACTCATGAACCTAGACCAAATCAAGATTTCAAAAGCACTTTATTTCATTACTTAAAATAAGTAAAGTAATTTAAAGAGCCAAATTAAAAAAGGGAAGGGCTGACATGGATTTTACATGTTTGTAATAAATGCATTAGAATTTATATAGTTTCAATAAATTCCACCTCATTTTCACCTCATTCCCAAATCATTCAAATAAGTAATGGCCCCTACAAACCCCAAGCTGTGCATGTTTATTCTCTAGCGCAATTTCAAGAAATTTTCTTCTTGACCCATTTGTAATTGAGGTAAGTTATTAGCAAACCAATTTAAATTTCTTTTTTGCTTCTTTCAGGTTGTTTTATCCCCATTTTCTTTTGTTATGCCACCATAGTTTTTTGACTATTGATGTTGTTTTGATTTATTTTCTCTTTCAAATTCTTGGTAAAAGTTGTTTTAATTAAAAAATTGAAATATCAAAATCTATTTTCATGTTTTATTCATGTTAAAAACTTGAAAATAAAAAATCTTCATGCAAGCCCTAGTTTTCCAATTTCTCTACCTAATCAAGTTTACTAGTCCCTCTTTCTTACTTCATGTTTTTTACACTTAGTAACTTGACCTGAAAACCCCAATTCACAAAGGCCCTAGTCCTTTAGGTTTCCCATTGCTTCTTGCTTTAGATCTCTTATCCTAAGTAACTAATGAAAGAAACCTTGAACTACATTAAAATATTTCTCAGTCAAGTTTCCCTTTCCCCGATACTTCTTTGGGTTTCTTAATCTTCATAAATTTAGGTTTTTACTAGCAAAGATCTTCCTACCAAAAAACCAACTCCCAAAACACTTCTTCAGGTTCCTGAAATCTTCTTACTTCAAGCTTTTAAATTGAAGTAACTCACTTAAGTAAACCTAAAGTCTTGACCCCAAGCAAACCCATGAACCATCATCCAAGACCCAGTCAGGTTTTTTTTGCCTCAGTACTTCTTTGGGTTTCTTGAACTTACTTACTTTGGGCTTTTGAATTGAAGTAATTTGTTGTTAAAAAATTAAAACCTTTAGCTCTCAAAAGCTAGAACTTATGAAAAAACTTAAAGGCTCATGCTATTATAAGACCTATTTGGGGTTTCTAAGCCCTATTACTTGAAGGAAAGATACTTAGTATTTCAAATATTTCTAATTACTTAGAACCTAAAACTTGTTTAGAAATATTTCAAAGAATAAAGAGTTAATTCCTTTCAAATTTTCTAAACTAGTTGGAGTAGTTAGTGGGTGTTTGAAAAACACTTTTCAAGGTCATTAAAATTTTCTAAAATCCAATGTCTAGATCAAAAAGTTTTGGAAGGTTAGAAGAAGTAGTGGAATTGGAAGTACAAGGCAAGATCATTGAGGAGGCCCTAGAATTAGCACTTGAGGAGATTTTAGAACCAAGCAAGAAGGGTAAAGCAAAATCAAAGAAGGTTAGATTCCAAGAATCAAAAATGAAGTATGAATACAAAGTATACCCCATTGAGTCAAGTATTGTTTCTAAACTCACTGCAATATGTGACATAGACATGGGGCACATATCGATGACTAAGATCTTGGAAAGATTAAAGACCACTGCAAAGACTCCACTCTTACACTCCATGAAAAATAGTGGGATTCTTTAGGCTAAAAATTTCCCAAGTTTAGCTTAGTTTCATAAGTTTGTGTTAGCATGTGCTAAGTATTATGACTGTCTAACTAGGGTGGTAAGAGATGCTACTAGAAATGTGGTTGTGAGGTTGGATGTTTAATACCTTAATTACTGTTTAAATATCCCAACCTCACCAAAAGTGATTTATATTTCAATGGAGATGGTTAAGAAGTAGTGGGAAACTAAAACAATAGTGTGAATTAATATTATGAATAAATATTACTTAAAGAAAACAAAACAAATTTCAAAGTTCCCTAAGCACATTGTCAGATCAGATTTTATTTAGGAAGTGGATGACATCATTCAAATTTTATGTAGAATCGATGGATAAATGAATTCCAAATGGTTTTCACCCTAGATGTATGCCTATATTAGAACCATTGACATGACTCGAAGTTCTGCTAATATTGAGTGGGCAACAATGATTAGTGATAACATGGATCAATAGTTGAAGAATGTATTGCATACCTTTGATTTCAAAATGACTTCATATCTTATATATACAACAGCCTCTAGTGGAGCCTTCTCAAGGTTAAATACTAATGGTACACTATCAATAGTACCAATATATGAATATTATCCTCAGCTAGTCCTTAAAGAATACTACAAGAATTACATTATAATAAATGATGATTTCTTCTATGAGCTTATTTATAAGTTTGTGACATCTTTGAAGCATAAAAGAGTATCAGATGAGGCATGGGATGTAGTCTCTCTATATGGCTACATATTCATTCAATTTCTTGATTTATCATATCTCAAAGTATGAGTTTTCTTAGGAACACCTATCAAGATACCAAGGTATCCAAGTGACAAGTGGATCCTTATGGAATTTTGTAGGCAATTAGTTGAGTTGCATGATTTGTATTCTAAGGATCACAAGGCAACCATTAATTTTCCTATTATAATTGGCCATTATAATTACCCCACTATTTACAAGGAAATAAATGTGTATAAATAGATGTATCATCATTACACTCAAACATATTTTGATGCCAAGGAAATTTTGATTGTAAAGGTGTGTCACATAATATAGTTTCCCTTGAATATATACATATCCCAACACTAGAATTTTTTTGGATTGATTTTAGGGATGAGTTTGATGTAAGAAGAAGGGATAACAATAGGATGACTATCAAACAAATCCATGTATTTGACTTGGATACCATTCCTAAGGTCATGGAAGATGATGGTATTGTTACTATTGATGCTTTACATATAGTAGGAGGAGACAGTAGCCCACTTCTAGTGAATATTTTTGGAGATAATCATGACAAAATAATTTTAGAAAGGACTTCAAATGTTTTTGTGATAAATTCTAATTGGATACTTGATAATGGTTATTTCATGAAGGAGTTGATAAATGAGACTACTAGAGTGGGACAAAAGAGAAAATATATAATACAAGGAGAAAGTAGTTAGGTTCTTATAAAGAAGTTAAAAGCTAAAGAAAAATGTTGATGATACCTTCTCAGTGGTAAAAGATAAGGATCCATCACAACCAACTATTTCTACATCACCATTGGTTTCTACTACTCCTATTTCTTCTCCCATTCCTCCTTCTATTCTCGCCTCCACTCATTTCAATTCCACTACACCTACTTCACCACCACCACCTCCTTTAGTTGAGCCATCTATAGTTGAAAAAGAACCTGAAGAAGTAACTTCACGGGAAATGATTTCTCAAGAGACTTCTCAAGAAAAGATAGCAATTGAAACTAAGAATGAGGTTGTGGGTGAATGAGAAAAAGACAAAGAAGAAGAAATAGAGGTTGAGAAAAGAACAACTGAGGAAGTAAAAAATTGAAAAGCAAGTTTCTAAATATACAAAGGAATCTCAAGGAGAGATGGAAACTTAGAAATTTCCTTCTTAGGAACTAATAGTTCAAGATAGTCACCAACAATAGGTAATCATTCATTTTAGCACTTCCATGTCAATTGATTTCTCATATTGGTTAGCTGCACAAACTACTCCTGGATCAAAGGAAGTGATAAATCTTGAGGAGATAGATTTACAATTATTGAAAAGTCTGGATAAAAGAGGTAAGAAACTAAAATTAGCTAAAGTAACTTCAAAGTTACTAATTGAATCTTAAGCTAAAAATTTATTGAGTTAGTAGTTCCTCCCCAAGGAATGAGCAAATAAGAAGTCTCTAAGAGTGACTTAACTTTTACAAGAATACCCCTTGGAGAAGTAACAACTGATACTTTGAAATATGACACTCAAACTTTGATTGATTCTCTTTTTAAGAAGTTAGATGAAGACAAGGTTGCCAAGGCAAAGGTAAAGGAGTAGAATGCACAGTTATGTGAAATAATTATTAAAGTAGCCAAATATTTTCCCCAAAAAGAAATTACCTCAAGAGAACCAATTAAGCCACAAGTAATAACTAAGCTAGAGGAAACATGGGATAGGTCAAGGGCTATAAATAAATGGATAGATAAAATGAATCAAAAAGCTTAGAATCTCTTCCCAAGCATCCTAGATGTTCATTAATTTCTTTTGGATAAGATAGTTGAAATAAAAGTAGAAATAATTGAGTTAGAAAATGTGAATGGTATCTCCAAACTCCAATAGGAAAGTCTAGAAGTAATAGTGAATTCAGGTGATAAAATCTTGGTTTAAGAACAAAAAACTCCTTCTACAAAGAAGGTGAAACAAGAAGATTATCTCTTATCTTTCCATTTGAGCATATTATTGGGCATGGAAGAGGAGATGAAAAAATTAGAATAAGATACACGTAGTACAAAAGTTGATCTTCAAGATTCCCTTTTTGGTGTCAGTGGTATATAATCCAATGATAATGTTCCAAGAACCATAGAGAAGTTAAATGAATAATTTAGGCAGCAGATAGACAAAACTATAACTCCTTTCATAACCAAGTTAGTCAAAGATTTAAAGAAATATGGGGAGGAACTAAAAAGACTTAGACCAAAAATTGAGAGAGTTAAATCTCAATGTAGGAGGATAGAGAGAGAAATGTTGAGATTGGAAATAGAAATGCATTCCATTGCAAAACTAGATGATGTAGTAATCCAATCAATGACATCTTAGCACATAAAGTATAGAGAAAAATGTAGAAGCCAGATTCATGAAGTAGCCTCACCAAATCCTAAATCTTGAGAAATTCTTCTTCTTCTTCTTCTTCTTCTTCTTCTTCTTCTTCTTTCTTCATATGCACTCTATAAAGAATCTTGTTTGCAGTAATCATTATGTGAAAGTAATATCATTTTATGATTTACTTGTTAAAGTAAAATTAATTTTTTAAATCTCAATAACTTAATTAATTTGGCTAAAATTCCATTAATCAGAGTCATTTTTTAAAAGTAAGTTACTTTATCTAACTTTATGTTGCATGCAAAGTGTTTGTAATCGATCCAAATAAGGAGTTCAAAAAGTGCTACATGTAATTGATCATTTCATGCCATGGTAGAGAGATTTGAGGAAGTTATTATTCAATGGTTCCCATTTTTAATGTAGCACATGTGAATTGAAGAAGTTGATTCCTATTAGAATTAAATATCTTGAAATTGTATAAATAGATGAGTTGGCTTACATGCCTGAGTGGGGGTAATTTTTCTTTTGGTAATTATATAAATGGTTTAAGAAATCCAAGACTTTGAGTTTGAGATAATTAAATTTTTTTGTATAATTTTTTCCAAGAAATAATAAGAAAGAGAATTGCTTCTAGAGAACTTTGCGTCTGTGAGCTCAATGAAGATAAATTGGTAATCTTTGAGTTATCTTTAAAGCTAAATTGAGTTACCTTCAAAATATTTTGTAATATTGAGTGATATTTTGAAAGCCTTTATAATACATTCAAGGTATCTCTTAGGAGATACCTTTCAAACATGCACAATAGTGGATTTCTCCTTTAAGGTATCATGTAGGAGATACCTTTCAAATAGACACAAGACTAGATTTCTCCTTCAAGGAGCACATGGAAATTTCCTTTACATGGAAAACACTACTAGGTGATATTTTGAAGGCCTTTTTAAATACCTTCAAGGTATCTCCTAAGAGATACCTTTCAAATATTCAAAAGAGTGGATCTTACCTTCAAGGTATCGCTTAGGAGATACATTTAAAATAGGCATAAGAGTGGATTTATCCTGCAAGGAACAAGTAGAGTTTCCTTTACATAGAAAGTGTTAGTGCCCAAAATTGCATTAGAATAATTAGACCCTCTCTAGTGAAGTTGTCTGAGTATGGCCTAAATTGAGTACTAAATTTTGTGTCATGTATCCTTTATTCATCCCCAAGTGTTCTTGGTAGGTTTGATTAATTTAAAAATTGGTTAAGTCCCTTCTATCCTTCTTTGCATGGCAAAAATGCATATCTATTATATTGTTTGAGGCCTCTGTGGTGTATGCAGGTGCATTCAAGCTCACATAGAAACATATGGTTGTTTCTTCAATCTCAGATAAAAACATTTTTGGGTCCCTAGATATAAATTCCATGTTCTAACTTCAAAGTATCTTAGTGACTAAGGTGGGGAATTGTCTAATGAACTGAGCAAGAGACACATGGTGGTCTTGGTGAGGCCTTTACATAAGTATCTTATGAAAGTAGATTTATCCTGCAAGGAACAAGTGGAATTTCCTTTACAAAAACATATGATTATATGAATGAAATAAGAGGGGGCCTACCTAATTAATGATAAATATCCTTGCAAGATTCGATGGTTGTCACTCTTTTAATTTGAAAAAGTGTGTGAATTTCATGATCCTAGGAGGCCCCAAAAGAATGCTAAGTAGAATTCTCATATTCAATGGTAAAAACTTGAATAAATTAAATTAAACATTCACACTCACATCATTTTACATTTGTGAGAACATCTTTTATGGTAGTGAGACCATCAAATTTAAGTTAACGTAACTTTATATCCTAGATAAAAGGGAGTCTTGAAAGATTGATGCATGATGTAATAATGGAGCTTAAAGACTTCCAATGGACAATGAGATTAAAGGACTAGGATTACAATAAATGGATCACCATAAAGCCATGAGTCTTAATCCAATGATGCAAAACAAAAGAAGAGTTCAAAGGCCAATGGTTGGTTGACCCTTTGACAAATACAAAAATTGTCGTGAGAAGATAGCTGAATGAAGGCCACATAGGATACACATGGGAAATAGATGGCATAAATTGGAAATGAAAATGTATAAAGGTGATTATCAATCAGATATTGAGGTATGAGTAAGCCTAAATCCTAGCTATCTTTGCCATTAAATCCCCGGAATCATAAAACTTGCATAAAAAGGGAAATTGTAAGCAGTTGAACTACAATTGAAATCTGCTAATTTATTCTAAGTGTGAAGAAAAGCAATATTGGGTGATATTTTGAAGGCCCTTATAATACCTTCAAGGTATCTCCCAGAGGATACCTTTCAAGCACAAGACTGGATTTGCACTTCAAGGTATCTCATAAGAGATACCTTTCAAGCACAAGATAGGAGATTGAAAGAGCGATCACATAACTATTGTTTGGGAAAATAGGGTTTTCAAATTATAACACTAAAATTTTATAAAAAATACAATAAATATATTTCTAAGTACTCTACCTATATATACTTAAATCAATTTTTAATAAAAAAATAGTGCAATTTTTAAGAATGTGTGTCAAGCTTAGGGAGGCCCCATATTGGCCTATACAATACTGAGCCCTACTGTAAAGACTAGTATGAAAGGAAAATAGGTCAAAGGAGTCAAATGGGTGTATAATACAAAAATAGTTGTATTTCAATATTGGTAAAATCCTTGTTTGGTTTAAATTCTATGGAAAATAATTACACAGTAATTACTTTACACCTTTTTTGATCATCTTCATCATCTGGTGAAAACTAATTAATTGCGTAGATTTATCCAATAACCCATGTAGTTCAAATGTCCTTGTAAATTAATGAGCATGAATATTTTCTCAAAATTCATCTCAATTGTGCATAAAGTGGTGAGCCATTGCAATCCCAAAAAATGTTATCCCCATCCATGATAATAGAAAACTTAAGATAATATAAAATGATGGTTGAAATAATGAAATGATGGAGATTATTATGGTTGTTTAGTGCTTATTGATATTGATTATTATTTATTTATTACTTATTTTGTGTGTAAAATCAATCAGGACCAAAATGACAATTTTTAGGATGATTCAAGCTAACATATTTTAATAATTATAATCAAATAATCTTAATAACTAATATATTTAATAGTTTTCAATTTAAAAACTTATGGTTAATCATCTAGACCACCCAAAAGGACAAATTTATAACCTGACAAGGACCCATTGATGTCTAAATGCTCTTTCCACTTGGAATATGGTGAGACTAAGTACCATATAATTTAAGTAGAGTAATTATAGCATAGATTAGTAATTAAATATATGTGTTTAATGCATGAGATTAAATTAGATATGGTGAGATTCACCTAACATGATTTATATGTTCATAGAAATTAGTACTTTAGGAAGGTTAATATATTTTATGTTCCCATTGGATATCAAAATCTTATTTGAGTATCCTCATTGGTGGAAAAAATATCTAGTAGTCACATCATAAGAAATAAATCCTTGTTTAAGAAATCTTCAAGCATTTGAAATTAATGTGAGATTAAAATGGTGCTATTTGAGAAATTAATCTTGTGTTTAGGTAAATGTCAAGATCATGTTAAAGTAATGTGATAAATATTAAAATGGTGACATTTGAATGATTCATATTGTGCCAAGGTGTCAATGATGGTACATTTTATAATTTAATAAAGGCTTCATTCTTGACTAGAATGTCATCATGTAAGAGTGACCTATTTTTTTACATATAAATAGATTGTAGATTGTTTAATATGTTTCGACATTAGTTTTATTATGAAATTGTAAATACCAAAGCATCAAATAAAATGGCAATCGAGTTTGAACTAAGTTTGGCTTATTCATGGATCAATATCAAAATACATGTGAAGATCACCCTAGCATAATGGTAGGGTGATTTTGGATGCAATGAACATTCAATCCACAAGATTAATGGTGATTTTATTATTTTGAGGGATTATATTTTATATTCAATAATTACTCTTTCAGTAAGTGTATTTTTCACATACAAAAGAGTTTTAATTTTAAGGAAATTTTGATAGGCATGACATCATTATGGAGTTAGAGATTTTGCTATTGTAAAATTAGATGCTAATAATTTTGATAATGAAAATAGGATTTTGAATCCTGGCATGGAAATTTTGAAGCCCAACATAGAAAATTTGAAGCCCAACATGGAAAATTTGAAACATGGAAAATGGAAGTTCTCTTTTGTGAGTCTTGCGAATAACTATAGCTGTAAAAGTTTGCTAAAGTAAAATCAGATGCTAAAAATTTTGATGATGAAAATAAAAATTTTAATTTAAACATGGAAAAGTTGAAGTCTGACATGGAAAATTTAAAGCATGGAAAATGAAAATTCTACTATTGTGAGTCTTTTAAACAACTATAGATATACAAGTTTATGCATTGTACACAATATGTAATAATATTTTAGGTGAATTTAATATATTCAAATTTTATGTTTTATTACTATAACTCTACTCTCCACTATTTCATCTCTTCTTGTATGTTTATTTTGAGCATTTCTAGAACTGTTGTTTCATATATATTATCCCCATAGTCTCAATATTTTGCTTTAATTAGTCTTGTTAGTTGTTTCCCTCCTAGGCTTGTACATTTTGGTTTTTTTTCTATAGAGAGAAATCAGTCTTGAGAATTGGTTGACCTTTCAAAAGGAAAAGAGGTCAAAGGAGTCAAGTGGGTGTATAAGACAAAAAATGGGTAGATTGTACTAGTTGTAAATCAATATGGTTATACTCCTTATTTGGTTTAAATTCTATGTAAAATAGTCACACAATAATCACTTTGCACATTTTGTTATCATCTTAATCATTTGGTGAAAATTAACCAATTGTGTAGATTTAGAAAATAAACCATGCAGTTCAAAATTTGTTCCTTATAAATAAATGAACATGAATAATTTCTCAAAATTTATCATAATTGTTCATAAAGTGTTGAGCCATTACAATAAAAAAAATGTTAGCCCCATTCATGATAATATAAAACATAAGATGATATAATAGATAGTATCCCATAGCTTTATACTATGGCATTTACTAGAAAAATTGATTATACCCCCACCTATAATAAGGATTTGAAATTTTGGAGCTCAGTAAATGAAATAGTTCATTTGAGTAACCAAATTACTATTGATGAATTTATGTGTAATCCTAGGGTAAATAAATATATTTGACTTATATTTATTAAGGAAATTGACCACCTTAGTATTTGGATCACTAATACCTAAAAGTGCATGATAGGAAATAGTAGGTTGGGAATATTTAGATTCATCTTCAAGTCCTTTTAGACTATTGATGTGTGTCTGTGTCAAGGATGTAATAAAAATAGTAGAATAACATTTTTTAGATTATAGGGACAACAAGAATATGTTAGTGACACCTTGGATCTTCACTCAATTTTTCTAGAGAGATTATGTGCATACAACTTATCACCTTTTAGTCTGAAAATAGATCTTATTATAAGGACAATAGAAATATGGTAGTGACATAATCTACCTAAATTTGTTATGATGTAAATTTCTTTGTATTTGCCAATATAAGCCCAAACTCTTAAAAAAATAAATGGATATACACAACAAGCATTAATCTAAAGTGATTCATGTAAAAAAATTTCAAAAGTAGGGATTAAGGTAGGGAAGAAAAGAAATTTCCATTACAAAAACAAAGACCAATAGATCTACTTTGATTTATGTTAGCAACCCAAATAACACCCAGTTGAAATCAAAATACTCAAATCCAATTCATATCTATACTAACATTGGAATGATCGAAGGCTATGGGATGCTTGTATCTATACTAGACCTCTAGTTGTGAGGTTATCTCCTCTGAATATATGATTAATATTTTAACTCAATTATTAATTTTAATCTCAACATCATTGTTCATACATAACAAGATCCTATGAACTTTGAAAATATACAAGACCTTATTTCTTCAATGTCTTGATTGACAACATATTTTTTGAGTCCTTTAAGTAGTGTAGGTGAAGATTTCATGGAATTGAATATTTAACTAAGTTTGGTTCCTTGAGGTCTCCTCTAAAGTAGACAACTTAATGCATTCATTTTAGACTGTTATCTTCTTCACATGTTCACCATTATTTCATTATGAAAATAAACCTATCCTATATAGGCCACTATGCATGATGTGATGTCCTTTGTATGGAATATGACTAGGTATAAAGATGCTTTGGGAGTTTTAACAATACACAAAGTACCCATGAGTTTATCTATCTATGATGGTCTCTTAATAATCTCATTACCCTACTTTAAACTACATACCTTTGAAGTCTCCATTAAGCATGGTTCACCCACTTGACTATAGTAGTGCTCTTGAAGCTCACTGTAGGTGTACATTTGTGTTTATTTAGCCCTATTTGAACCTCACATGTATCCTTATTTATCTCTATATTGAGGTTATTCATCTATATAATTCATGCATTTGATGGTCCAAATAACTTCCACAAGCCTAGAAAAGGTCTTAAGACTGCTAGACCCCTGAATATAACATATTTTGACTTAAAATCAAGCATGTAGGTATCTCAAAGACACTTGATTGATTTATTAAAGGCTAATTTATTAGGATATTTGATGCACTTATTATGCTCCATGTGTCACTAGGGAACAAGGGAAAAGTAAGAAACTCAATTTTAAGTCCTAGAAGACTTGGGGATAGAGTACTTTATATAACTACTACTAGAAATAGAAAAAATAACAGAGATGTGATCACCACTTTGAAAGTCTACTAGTAGACCCTATTATAGGGACATCAAATGTTTATGTAGTGACATTTATTCTTGCTAATATTTTTAAAATTGTTTCAGTCTTTTCTTCTTGTTGCCCAAAATGTAAATGAACAATGGGTATTTACAACATGAACTAAGCTTAAGTTATTCATGTTTGGATACAATAGTGAGTAGGGTAGGGAAAAAAAGATATTGTGCTCAAGATGATCAAAGATACCATTTTTTCTAAATTTTGAGGCAAAAACACATGAAACTATCATCTACCAATTCTAGCATAATGCTCAAAGCTAAATAAATATAGTTTAAGATTAAAAGGAAGGAAATGCATATGTCTAACAACATACTTTTCATGAAAATTACTCACTCATAGTAAATTACATGACACATTCGATTGTAAATGAGAAGAAAATAGAGCAAGTATACTATCAAATTAGTCATCCTAGTGTTAAACTCAAGCTAACAGATGCATATAATGTGTGTTATTACCAAATTAGCTCATAGAAAATAAACTATTACCCATCTAAAAGTGTGATAATCAAAAATAATAGAACACACACAAAAGAACACTATAGATAAACTCTCAAATTATTTGGCTCCTTGTATTAATTATAATAACAACTATTTTTAGGTTACAAATGAGGGGGATACCCCTATTTATAGGCTCAAAAATGCTTATGAAAAGTTTACGTGGGCCCAAAAAAGGCACCCAAATACAACCAAGTGGATAAAATGAGAGTGTAAGGCACTGCTTAGTAAAATTTCATAACCACTCTAGCTTTCTGGATTCCATATTTGTGCCTCTTCTTCATCACTTTATATAAGTGTAAGTCACTACTCCTGTCATGGTAGTTCTGGTAGAAATTTTCCTTGTGTAAAGTTTCACAATATTCCTGCCAGCCAATGACTACAGTTCCTCCATTGATAACTCAATTCCTTATTGAGAGTCCTTGAGGTCAATGACATTTGGATCTAGTTGATCCAAGCTTTCTATAGCAACTTCCTTAGCAGATGTAGAGACAAGTGTAGTATAATGAGAGGGGCTAGGTTATTTGTAGCTTCCCCTTTCTTATAGCTTAGAGGTAGGCTTTGTCCACTTGTAGTAACCTATAATATAGGTTTGCATGTCCTATTCCTAATGAGAGGAACATTATATTCTTCCTCTTCTTTTTTTTCTTCCTCATAGTTGGCATTAAACATCCTCCTATGAGTTGGTGGGAGTTGGGAATTCATAATATCCTCTTTCTTATTCTCCTTATCAATCCTCATTTCTAGGTAGATATTCTTCCTTATCACATCTCTAAGGACTACCTCATCATTTATTACATCCATGTAACTCAATTAATTCATGCCTTCTTTGTTCTTATATTCCATATCCACATCCTTTTTGAATTTGAAGAAGTGCCTTGTAATGACATTGTTGGGGTCCCATGCCCTAAAATCATCCTTAGGAAATACATAAGAGTTTTTATGCCTTACAACTACTACAATGTCCTGCCACTTGATACATTGAAATAAAATTCCAATTGCGTGCATGTTCAAGGTATCTCTTAGGAAATATATTGAAAGAAAATTCCAATAGTGTGCATTAGTGTTCTTTCCAAATAAATAGTTATCATGGTTATATCAAATCCATTGTAAGGACATTTGTAATCAACATGGAAGTTATTTCAAGAACCTTAGAGGCATCTCCTTAGATATACCTTGAAATAAAATTCAAATCATGTGCATGTTCAAGTTATCTCCTACGAGATATCTTGAAATAAAATTCCAACAATGTGCATTAGGGTTATGAACCCAATAGAAAGTTATCAAGGTTATATCAAATCCTTTGAAAGGAAATTTACAATTAGCATGGAAGGTATTACAAGGCCCTTCAATGTATCTTATAGGAGATGACTTGAAATAAAATTCCAATTGTGTGCATGTTTAAGGTATCTCTTAGGAGATATCTCGAAGGAAAATTCTAATAGTGTGCATCAATGTTCTTGACAAATAAAAATTTGTCATGGTTATATCTAATCCTTTGAAAGAACCTTTTCAATAAACATGGAAGGTATTAAAATTCCCTTATAGGTATCTCCTAGGATGTACCTTTATATAAAATTTTAATCATTTTCATGTTCAAGGTATCTCCTAGGAGATATCTTGAAAGAAAATTCCAATAGTGTGCATCAGTGTTCTTGCCAAATAAAACTTTGTCATGTTTAAATATAATCCCTTGTAAGGACATTTGAAATAAAAATGAAAGGTATTCAAATATGCTTTGAAGTATATCCTAGGAGATACCTTGAAATAAAATTCCAATCATATGCATGTTCAAGGTATCTCTCAGGAGGTATCTCAAAAGAAAATTCTAATAGTGTGCGTCAGTGTTCTTACCAAATAAAAAGTTATCATGGTTATATATAATACCTTGAAAAGACATTTTCAATCAACATTGAAGGTATTCCAAGGTCCTTAGAGGTATCTCTTAGGATATAACTTGAAATAAAATTCTAATCATGTGCATGTTCAAGGTATCTCCTAAGAGATATCTCGAAAGAAATTTCCAATAATGTGCAACAGTGTTCTTACCAAATAATTAACAATTTTAGTATTTTTGCAAAAATAAAAAAGGCTTATAATATAAAATGAGAATCAATAATTAAAAACATATTATAATTACACATAACACTACTCTCTCTTCATATTTTTATAGGACAATAAAGTCTGTAAGGTAAATTACATAGAATACCCAATTCAACCTCTCAGGGGAGGCATTTGTTAACGCAAAAAATGCTTCAAAAACTAGCTCCTAAACTCTTTTGGTCTTTGGGACCCACTGTGTTGACACATGGTAGTTTCACACTAAAAGAGTCCTTTTGATATTCACTTTCCCTTGGAAGAGCATCAAAGTGACAAGTGGCATTGTCTGCTTTATTTGAGTCTCAAAGATTTTCTTCTCTTTAATAAAAAAAATATTTCAAGGTTTAGCACTCATCATTAGATTTGCCATTGTGATCTACATCATAAATTTACCACTGACCCTTTGAATCCAAAAAGAATCATTTTTTATCCACGTGGTAGCTCTACACTTAGTGGAGGCTCTTTGATATTCAACTCTCTTTGAAAGAGCGTTGAAGTGACAAGTGGCAATGTCTACTATTGTTAGAGTCTTAAAGCCTTTCTTAGGCTTTAACAAAAATATTCATTTGACCTTGTGAATTACAAAGACCCAAATTTTTATATATCCACCTATACTTAGCTAAAAAATATATACGCATGTCCCAAGTATACAAAAAATGTAGAATTTTAATTTTATAGTTCATGAAGACAAACTAGGGACTCCGTGTCTACATGGAATAACTTCCACAAAATTCTTGAATCAAAATGTGATAAAAATTACTTCCAATGTAGCTCACTCAGAGCCTGCAATGCATCTCACAAATCAACCTACTCTACCTCTGATGGATATTTTCACTTTTTTATAGATTAGAAAGCTCTATCTAGCACTATCATCTCCTTATGGGAGAATGCTTGGAGGTTCTACACCACTAAATGCAACTAAAATTCCAATTTTTTAATTGGAATCAAAATGGTCTCTACCTCTATGACTACTGAAGAATCAATGAGGGACTTGAAAACCATTTAATCATTTTGTTTTGTGACCAACAAATTTTGAATTTGGTCTTCCATCAATACCATGCTATCATCTGGGAAAGGAGAAGGGAGTCCCAAATGGACCAATTATTCAATGTGTCCTTTGATCTACTTTACCCCTTCCTTCAAAAGGTTAAGTATATTCTTGCATTTGGATGCATCTTTGTTGTAGCTTAGAATCTCACTTACCTTTCTTGTTACTACTCACATGTCTTTAATTCTAGCTATTTGTAGAGTTTCATTATATGTATCATATAAATTTTGAATCACTAACTTTAATTTAGGTACCTTGGAAACAACTAAAATTAGGATATTATCCACAAAGGAGTCTACTTTTACACATAGAGTCTAAGCCTCGGATATAAATTTTAATGCAGGCTTTAAGTGGGTCACGTCTACTACTATTCTCTTCCAACAAGAGACATAGAGTTCCTTGACCATGGCCAAAACTCTAGCTAACTGGGGTTGTTGGGCCAACTCCTCTTTTAATTTTTCCACTTTTTCCTCACAGTCCTTGAAGTTTTCCTACTAGTTACACTTTTTTGCCTTAACAACATTTAGCTTATGCTATAGCTAAGAAAATTCTACTTCTTTATCATTAAGCCTCTTCTTAAGGAGAATCTTTTCTTATTATAATGAGCTGATTGAGGCTTTATTTTCATTGAGATCTTGTTATAGGGAATTCACTTTATCTTCTAAAGTCTTCATGACTTCTTTAGACACTACCTCCTTAAGATCCTTATTAAGTTGGACCATCTCCTTGTCTTTGGCCTTGAGCTCTAAAGAAATGTGGCTCATAATTGCTTGTGCCTCTAGAAAACATGATTGTACCTTTAGTATCTTGTTGGAGACTTTAAGGTAGTCTGTGGTAACCACAAACATAGTTTCATTCATGAGCTCCACTTTATCTTGGGGTCTAAACTAAGTCAGATCCATGGCTAGTGCACTCATTGTGTAGTCTTCAGGCTGCATTTTCTTTAGTGGATTTTTGATAATTGGTACCATGTGAGAAAAAATGAGGGTATGTTTTTCATGGTCATACATTGACCTTGTTTTTTGTGTTGCCATTGATCTACACTCTTTTTTACTTGTTTCTCCCTTCTTACCTCTCTTTCCCTCTTGGCCATATCTGACTAACTATGGAAGTCCATAAGAGAGGTCACTACACCACCAATGAAAGGAGACCCATGGGGTAGACCATAAGGCACAATGATTGCCTACTGGGGTTGTTCTTGTGAAGAAGATGGTATTTTCAAGACCCTAGTGGAAAAGGTTGATAACTTTGATGGTTGGGAAGCAAATTGGAATGGGGAACCTGATGATATTAGTGTTTGACTCAACATAGCCAAGAAGGTGAAGAATGCTAAGGTATATGAAGGAGGTGGCATTAATATTTGAATATAAAATTAGGGAGGAGTCATGTACAAGGTGTTAGCTACATCTTTTTCCTTGTCCCCTTCTTGAGACTATACCTTTTATTTCTTCCTCTAAGGGCTCTCTACATGATCTTCTATTTCTATTTGGGCTATCACAAGCTATGATGAATGTATCAACTCTCTTGTGTGGATAATGCCATCTAGGAAGAATCTAATGGGGGCTCAGCTACAAGGGTTTAAAATGTAGACTAGACCACCCTTTGTTTTTCCAACTCACTGATAGATGGTGGCTAATTTGAAGCTGTATGTATTGTTGCATATGTCTCTACCTTTTTTTGTCTCTTTTTATAGCTCTAGAAGGTACTTGTATCTAGGCTAGAAGTAGGAGTAGCATGAGTGTGAGCGTCATCCCATGATTTATTCCTTTCTTGATCTATGGTTATATCTTCAAAATTCCTAGTAATAGGCATCTATTTTATCTTGATCCCAACTCTCCCTAACCAAGGCCTATATTAAACCTTTTTTCATAACTCTTGTTGTATCCTAGTTTTTAAGGGGATGATAAAATGACTCTCATGGTGGAAGTGGGATATCACGTAACTCAACATACACATCTGGGGCATCTTTTTTGGGGGACCTTCTATCCTCAAAACAATTTATACTCTCATGATTGAAGGAAGTAGGGGCCTTACTCTTGGTGAGCCAAGAAGTCATGAAACCATTTAGATCATATTTCCATGAATCTTAAATGAGAACAAACCCATATTCAACTAGTTTCTTTATTAGAATAAACTCTACTTGCCTCTTGACCACTATAATACTACCCCTAGTTAATGGGATGACATGGAAGGCCCTCTTCTTCCTCCTTGATCCAAACTCAAAATCTATATCCACTAATTATTGGGCCACTTCTAGACCCACAACTCTAATAGTCAAAACCTTGGGAATCATAAAAGACTCTTCCCCAAAACCATGGACCCTAATAAAATAATGATGAGCTCTAAAGAAAAAATCATAGGGGTATTAGGCATTAGACAATGTGGTCCTAATAAAATCATTTATTATATTTCTTATGCCCTTAGGATCCAAATCTTCTAATAATGGTGCTATAAAACACTCAACAAACTCATAAACATATATTGACTTTGACAACACATGAGTCCATGTAGATACAGGGATAACCTTCTGAGGGTCTACTACCTTTGATTCCCATAGGGTTAAACTTATATATTGTTAAAAAAATTGGGTATTATAATATAAAATGAGGTGGAATAGATATGAGGAATACCTGAAAGTGGGATGAACCCTAAACTTTGAAAGTTGCTGACACAAGGAGTAGGAAATATGCTCCATAAAGTCAAACTTGTATACTTGTGTCCTAACAATAGTCCTCATTCAGAAAAGAGCCACTAGTTTCCAATCATACACCATTTTACCACTATCTTCTCCAAAAATGCAAGTAAACATTGAACATGCATCTTGTGACTCTTGAGTCTACTAGACATAATTCCTTTTTTAATAAAAGTTGTTTCTAGTGCACTTGAGACCAGACATGTCTTAGTTGAGCCATATCATAGAAGTTGATTGAATGATCATGTTGTAAAACTAGCATGTCATAGATATCTTGTGGGTTGATCACTACTCTGATTAGTCCCTTTTGAATCATTGTATTATCATAATCAAAGTTTTGGGTACATAAGTCCACCAATTCTGGGTATGTGTGAACTATTGGCACCATGTATTAGGCTAACCCTGAGGTCCAAACCCTCATACCAAAATTTTTAGACTTAGTTTTATTTAGCATTCTTACATGTGCTACCTCCCTTAGGGTCTTAATATTTTTTGTCATAATAGGTTCAAAAATCTCATTTGCATAATCAAGAATGAGGGAAGAATCTCTATAAATACCTTTCATTTCTTCCCTAGTTCTTGGGTAGGTAAATTTGGGTTGTGCAGGAGATAAGGCATAAGACTTTGATGATACTGATGTAGCGGCCATTTTTCTAAGACTCTTAGCTATGAGGATACTCTTTACTACTACTTAGCTCAAAACTTGGCTTGCTCAGACTCAAAAAATAGATTACAATTATTTGCTTTGTTCTTAAGAAAATTTTGTGCTCAAAGGTGAGGAAAATGAGACTCAAAATATATTTAAAAACTATTCCCTCCATGAAATGTTAATTAATAACTCTCCTTGATGAAATAGTCACATCTCATTAAAAGGCTCTTAATTTGATATTCCAAGGCACTGATTATCAAATCTTTGAGATCCTTAACTCAAAATTTGGATCTAAGTTAGAGGTTTGAATCATGAAATTTGGATTAAGGATTAGTCATCCCACTTCTTTATGAGTGGACTTGTAAAAGGTGAATTGTGGAGGAGAAATGATGAGCATTTCATATAGCTCATCATAGTTATACAAACTATCCCTATAGTTTGCATTTAGTTATATATAATATTGCATTTAATAGTTAAAGTTTGACCTAAGTAGGATATGAATGCAATTAGTTCATACAGTTTGTATGTAATTTATTGTTGATTATTTACTTTGTTATTGTGTCTTACTTGGATGAATAGTGTAACTTTGAGTATAGCAACACATCCCATGGATGGGGTGATTTTGAGTATAGGAACACATCCCAAGGATGGGATAATTTGGAGTACAACAAAACATTCCAATGAGGGGTAATTTTGAGAAGGAAACACACATTTTTATCTCTTTTAGCTACAATTTTGAGGATTCAGCAAGTGAGCTCCGATGAGTGAATGCTTAGAGGGCACTCCAAAGACACTCTAGAATTGCTCCAAAGATGCTCTACATGTGCTTTAAATACATACACAATATTCTCTAAATAATTCTAAGAATTCTCTAAAGATATGTATAGGGTGATCAAAATACATGTATCAGATGTTTCAAAGATATTTGGATGTGCTCTGAAGACTACAAAAATTATGTGGAATACATGCTACTGAGAAAAATTAGGAGCATTTTAATAAGATTTTTTTTAAAAAAAATAAAAAAATTATTGGATGCAAATGATAGCTAACAACCAAAAAAATGAGCATACATACAAATATTTATGCCCTTATTGCTTCCCACCCCTAAAAAACTACTCCCTAAATAATAGCTACCCCTATATAATAGGTGCAGATATTTTATAAGCAATTTTTTAATATATAATGATGCATGGGACCCCTCTACCAAATAATATCAATGCATGAGGGAAAATTTCACCACCCCAAATAATAATTCTAGGGGTTATTCAATCATTCATTAATTAAATTTTATGAGGGAAAAGTTTGCCATCCCAAAAAATGACTTTTCAACTCGGTCTAAAATGGAAACAATTCAACTCAAATAACAATCAGACCAAAAAATGACTTTTTAACTGAGTCTAAAATAGAAAAAAATTGTATTATCTAAATAGAGCCAACATATGAATTATGCGATGGGATAGAGATGGTATAACCATTGAAACCGTCTCGCATCATGACACTTTTTTACTATGAATATTTGCTTACAGTTAATAAAAAAATGTTTGCTTTCCCCTCAAATTCACCATTTGGGTCTCTATTGAATACAAGTGATAAACAATCCTAATCACCACCATTTAATTATCTCATCCATTTCATAACAAAACCCTAGGTCTGTCAGAATCTCACTAATTTCATAAATTAAATAAGTAAACAATGAATTAAAGGTGTATGTGAAGCCAAACAAATCACACATTTTAGATATAGTAAAACAATACATTACATGTTAGATTAAATACCTGAAAATAAGCACCTAAAAAAATGATAATAAAAAATGGGGTCAAAGATTCTACCACTAATGCCACACTTGCAAAAATGATAGTGAAAAATAGGGTCAACACTTCCACCACTAGTGCCATAATTAACCTAACAGTCAATGAATGTTTTTTGGCCTTCAAAAGGGAGAGAGAAAAATTGAGAGAAAATAATGGAAAGAGAAAAAGATAAAATTAACCAAAATTTTTAAGTATGTAGGAAAATTATTTTAACAAAATATTTTAATATTATTAGTTAAACATATTAAACATTTAAACAATTAAAGATATTAAACATTTAAACATGATTAAATTGTATCATCGGGATTTGACTCCTTAATTTTTAGCCCCCATAGAATACCTTTGAGATAATTATTAAATTTACAAATTAAAATACATGTGAGAGTGAGTCATCTTTTTTGAATTAACAAACTATTAATATTAGAGATGAATTCAACCCAAAATGGTAATTAAAATAAATGATGCAAAATCGTACCTAGTAATTCAAAACCTAGAGTTGGGAAAGAATTTTGTGAGGTTATCTAAAATATGGTTATGTGAGGGCATAACTATTTTACACCATACCAATCTATAAAAATTATTAACTTTTCATTCATGACAACAAGGCATTGTGTGATATCTAAATGCAGAGTCATGGTTAAACATTTTGGCCAACAATACATTGAGTACTTCAACTTTGAATCCCAATATTAGGGTCAAAATCAAGGGAGTTGCAATTTATACATAGATATTGTGGAAATGATATATAAATAATAGGCTCTTTCTTAATAAGTGTAGTTTCATCCACATTTTTTGAAGATGTAACATAATCAAATTGTCTAATAACCTAGATTTGACTCAGTTTTTGGCCCCCCTAGGAATTATACCTTTGAGATAATTTATAGGGTAAGTCACCTTTATTTAACTTACAAAATAGTAATATTTGGAGATGAATTCAACCCCATAATTTTAATTAGAATAAGTGACACAAAATCATACCTAGTAACTCAAAGAACTCTTGGGAAAGGATTTTATGTGCTTATCTATTTAATTATAAAATAAAAACAGACTCATCATAACAAATTACACTTGATGAGTCCTTACCATGGTTTTTTGGATCACATCTAGGGGATCATTATAATTAGAAAATGTTTAATAATCTTCTACAAGAACATATTAACACCATTGTAACAAAAGTAATTCATCCATTGCCATCACCAAGACAAAACACGATCACCCACAATTGTGATCCTAATGTAGCAAATATAGTTTCCCTTTTATCTAAACCAATGGAGTTACAATTTTTACATAGTATAGATTGTTCTAATGATTTATAAATAATAGGCTCTTGCATAATAAGTGGAGTTTCATCCACATTTTTTGAAGATGTAACATAAGCAAATTGACTCAATTTTTAGCCCCTCCCCCCCCTCCGCCCCGCCCACCCGAATTATACTTTTGAGATAATTTAACTCACCAATTCAAATACCTATGAGGGTGAGTCACCTTTCTTAAAATCATAAACTAATATTAAATGGATATGAATTTGACCCCATAATGTTAATTAAAATAACTGACACAAAATCATACGTAGTAACTCAAAGATCTCTAGGGAAAGGATTTTCTATGCTTATCTAATTAATTATAAAATAGCAATAGACTCATCGTAACAAATTACTAACTTGATGGGTCTCCTAACATGGGTTTTTGGATCACATCTAGGGGATCATTAGAATTATAAAATGTTCAATAATCCACTACAACACCATAGTACAATGAAAATTATAGAAGTTCAAATATGGAAATAGAAGTAAAATTATCGTGGAACTTAAGAACTGATGGTAATGATTTAGAAATAATTATTAGGCTCTTGCATAATAAGTGGAGTTTCTTCCACATTTTATAAAGATGTAACATTAATATTAATTTTTGGGAGAAACAAGTGACACAAAATCAAACCTAGTAACTCAAAGACCTATTGGGAAAGGATTTTGTGTGCTTATCTATTTAATTATAAAATAACAACTGACTCATTGTAATGAATTACACTTGATGGGTATCCTACTATGGGTTTTTGGATCACATCTAGGGGATCATCAAAATTATAAAATGTTCAATAATCTGCAATAAGACCAATTAGTATTGAATGAAAATTATAGAACTATTCAAATATGGTCAAATAGAAGTAACATTGTCATTTTGGAACTTTGGAACCAATGGTAAGGATTTTGAAATAATTATTGGGATTTTGCATAATAAGTGGAGTTTCATCCACATTTTTTGAATTGATGTAACATTAATATTAATTATTAGGAGAAAAAAAGTGGTGGTGGTATAATAGTATGCATTTACATTGGAATAGATGGTGTCTTTCGAACATATATGTCAGACCACTTCAAATATTTATCATATTTCAAATCCCAAAATTATTCTTGGTCACTTCTATCTTTTTTCAATGCCATTGTAATAAAAGAATTTTATCCATTTCAATCACTAAAACAAAACCTGATTGCCCACAATTTTGCTCCTTATGTAGTGAATACAGATGCCCCTTGATTGAAACCAAGGGAGTTATAATTTTGACATAGTCTAGATTGTGCTAATGATTTAGAAATAATAGGCTCTTGCACAATAAGTGGAGTTTCATCCACATTTTTTGAAGATGTAGCATAAGCAAATTAAATCCTTAATTTTTATCCCCCCGTGAATTATATATTTGAGATAATTTAATTCACTAATTCAAATAGATGTGAGGGTGAGTCACCTTTCTTGAACTCATAAACTAATATTAAATGGAGATGAATCTGACCCCATAATGGTAATTAAAATAACTGACACAAAATCATATGTATTAACTCAAAGGCCTCTTAGGAAAGGATTTTGTGTGCTTATCTAATTAATTATAAAATAGAAACAGACTCATCATAACAAATTACTAACTTGATGGGTTTACTACCATGGGTTTTTAGATCACATCCAGGGGATCATCAGAATTAGAAAATGTTCAATAATCTACTACAAGACCATAGTATAATGAAAATTATAGAAGTTCAAATATTTAAATAGAAATAAAATTATCATCATGAAACTTTGGAACCAATGGTAATGATTTAGAAATAATTATTAGGCTCTTGCATAATAAGGGGAACCACATTTTTTTAATTGATCTAACATTAATATTAATTATTAGGAGAAATGTGGTATAATAGTACACATTCACATTGGAATAGATGGTGTCTTTCGAACATATATTTCAGACCACTTCAAATATCTATTATATTTCTAAGCCCAAAATTGTGCTCCTTAACAATAAATATAGATGTCCCTTGATCAAAATCAAGGGAGTTGCAATTTTGACATAGTCTAGATTGTGCTAATGATTTAGAAATAATAGGATCTTACATGATAAGAGGAGTTTCATCCACATTTTTTTAAGATGTAACATAATAAATTGACTCCTTAATTTTAAGCCCCATCCCCCCTCCCCCAAATTATACCTTTGAGATAATTTAATTTACCAATTCAAATACCTATGAGGGTGAGTTGCCTTTATTGAACTCATAAACTAATATTAAATGGAGATGAATTTAACCCCATAATGGTAATTAAAATAACTAACACAAAACCATACATAGTAACTCAAAGACCTCTTGGGAAAAGATTTTGTGTGCTTATCTAATCAATTATAAAATGACAATAGACTCATCGTAACAAATTACTGACTTGATGGGTCTACAACCATGGGTTTTTGGATCACATCCAGGGGATCATCAAAATTAGAAAATGTTCAATATTCCAATACAAGACCATAGTACAATGAAAATTATAGAAGTTCAAATATGGAAATAGAAATAAAATTATCATCATGGAACTTTGGAGCCAATGGTAATGATTTAGAAATAATTATTATGCTCTTGCATAATAAGTGGAACCATATTTTTTGAATTGATGTAACATTAATAATAATTATTAGGAGAAACAAATGGACCTGGTGGTATAACAATATGCATTCACATTGGAATAGATGGTGTCTTTCAAACATATATATCAAACCACTTAAAATATATATCATATTTCTAAGCCCAAATTTGTGCTCCTTATACAATGAATAGGGATGCCCCCTAATCAAAACCAAGGGAGTTGTAATTTTGATGTAGTCTAGATTGTGATAATGATATAGAAATAACAGGCTCTTGCATAATAAGACTATGGAGTTTCATCCACATTTTTTGAAGATGTAACATAAGAAATTTTTTGAATAGGGATTTGACCCCATAATGGTAATTAAAATAACTCACACAAAAACATACCTAGTAACTCAAAGACCTCTTGGGAAAGGATTTTGTGTGCTTATATAATTAATTATAAAATATAAAATGACTCATCTTAACAATTTCTCCATTGCAATCACCAAGCCAAAACCTGATCACCCATAATTGTTCTCCTTATCTAACAAATACAGATGCCCCTTGATCGAAACCAAAGGAGTTACAATTTTGATGAAGAGATGAATGTGTTATTGATTTAAAAGTAATATGCTCTTGCATAATATTAAGTGGATTTTAATCTACATTTGAAGATGTAACATAAGAAAATTGACTCCTTAATTTTTAGCCCCCTTCCCCCCCCTGAATTATACCTTTGAGATAATTTAATTCACTAATTTAAATTCCTGTGAGGGCGAGTCACCTTTCTTAAACTCATAAACTAATATTAAATGGACATTAATTTGACCCCATGATGGTAATTAAAATAACTGACACAAAATCATACATAGTAACTCAAAGACCTCTTGGGAAGGATTTTGTGTGCTTATCTAATTAATTATAAAATAGTAATAGTTTCATCATAACAAATTACTGACTTGATAGTTTTACTACCATGGGTTTTTGGATCACACCTAGGGGATCTTCAGAATTAGAAAATGTAATGAAATTACTTAGATATTCACACAAAATGATTTTATATTGTGAAAATAAGAAAATATGAGAGATTACACAATGATAATTGACAACAGAATAGAATACTAGATAATATAACAAAGCCACTTTGAGGGGAAAACCTCCAAAATAATGCACTAATAGCAAAATAATTAACATAATGAATAAATACTAACCACTACCTCCTATATATAGTCTACTTAGCCAAGGTTATTTCATAAGATGACCTATCTAAGAACATAGAGAAATGTAACATGTAAATAAAAGAGGTATGTACACCACAATTTGGCCACACATATCCTAGACACACCAATGGTTAAGGGTGTAAAAATCCCTTCCCCTTAAAAACAACATTATCCTCAATGTTGTGGAAACTTTTAATGCTACTAAACAAATGCTTCATCCTCCCAAGTGGCATCTTCACATGGCATATTCTTCCATGTGATTAGGTATTTTGTAATTGCTCTGGAACATAGCTACTTGGGGCACCTTTGAAGGATTACCTTTGGATCAAGAACAACTCTACGTTCCTCATCTAATTCTGGTAATTCTATTTGAATGGTAACTCTATGTCCAATGACTTTTTTCAGGCATGATACATGAAATATTGGATGTATGTGAGTGGATGAAGGAAAATCTAACTTGTAGGCATACTGCCAATTTTTTTCAAGATCTAATAGGACCCATAATACTTAGGGGACAAATTGTTATAATTTTTTTATTACTTCAATGACATTTATTTGTATGGCTACAAGTGAACAAAGACAATCACCAATGTCAAAATGCCTCTCACTTCTATGTTGATTTGCTTGTTTCTTCATGCGATTCTAGGCCATAGCTAAATTTTCATACAAACTTGCAAGGACCTCCTATTGATGGTGAATATGTTCTTCAACTACATGAACCTTAGGATGGAACTTCAAGGTTGAAGTGATGGATGGAGGGTGGTATCCATATAGTTCCATAAAAGGAGACATTTTTGAAGAACTATGAACAAAAGTATTATACCACCATTCAGCAAGTGGCAGCCAATGAACCCATTTATCTTGTTTATCAGAAATAAAACAACAAATATATACTTCTAGACATTTATTGACTACCTTAGTTTTTCCATTATATTGAGGATGATAGGATGAACTATGAGCCAATAGGGTGCCTAAACATGTAAATAACTTAGTCCAAAAATTAGTAGTAAAAATGGGTTCTCTATCACTAACAATGATCTTAGGGGTCCCATGTAGTTTCTAAATTGTATTTAGAAAAGTAGAAGCTACTGTACTAACAACAAATGGCTAGGATAATGAATAAAAATGAGCATAATTACTGAGATGATCTACAAAAACCATGATAAAATTTTGACCATCAGATCTTGGTAACCCTATAATGAAATCCATAGATACCTCTTCCCAATATTGGCTAGGGATGGATAAAGGCTATAAAAGACCTAGAGTTTTGATGGTTTTGCCTTTGTTTTGTTGATAAATCATACATTCAATGATGTATTTATGGACATCCCCCTTGAGACCTTCCCAAAAAAAAAACCTGCTTGATTCCATGATAGGTTTTCAAAAATCTTGAATGACCCTCAATTAGAGTTGCATGAAGTTCTTAAAGGATTTTTTGTTTAAGAAGAGAATTATTACATAGGTATAATATGTCTTTATACCATAATGTATTACCTTTCTATTTAAATTTTTCAAATCCACCTAAACCTTGCTAAAGATTTTGAATCAAATCATGACCAGTACTATCATGTTCCCATTTTGATCATGCTTCCTCTAGCCAATGTGCCTACAAAATGGTCATGGCACATAGTAATGTCTCAACTAATTCATCTTTTTTGGATAGTGCATCTACCACCACATTGTCCTTGCCTTTTTTGTAGACTATTTAAAAATCATAGCCTAACATCTTAGTTACCCATTTTTGTTATTCTTGAGATGACAACCTTTATTCTAAAAAATATTTAAGACTATCATGATTAGTCTTTACCTGAAAGTGATGACCCATCAAATAAGGTCTTCATTATTTGACTGCATGAAAAATGGCCATCATTTTCTTCTCATAGATGGACTTGTGTTGATTTTTACCCTTGAGTTGACAAATTTCAGATGCAAGTGGTTTACCTTCTTGCATGATTATAACACCCATACCATACCCAGATGCATCACATTTAACCATAAAAGTCTTAGAAAAATTAGGAGTGGCCAATACTGAAGTAGTGCACATAGCCAATTTCAATTGTTTAAATACCTGGGTAGTTAAATCAGTCCACTAAAAGGAGTCTTTATTTAACAAAGAGGTGAGTGGGGCTACAATACTACCATAATTTTTGACAAATCTGTGATAGTAACCAGTAATCCCCAAAAATACCTGAAGTTGCTTGAGTGTCTTAAGAATTGGCCAGTCCACCATTTCTTGGAAATTTTTAAGATCCATTTTCACTCCTTCATAAGACACCAGATGACCCAAATATTCAACCTCACTAGCCCCAAAATTACATTTGGAAGGTTTGGCATACAATTGCTTATGCTCCAAAATGGAGAGTACCTATTTCACATGTTGCAAATGGTCTGCCCAATTTTTACTATAAATGAGGATATCATCAAAGAATACCAAAACAAATTTCTTTAAAAATGGCTTAAAAATAGTATTCATCAAACTCTGAAATGTATATGTTGCATTTGTTAGACCAAAAGGCATAACCAAATACTCATAATGGCCCTCATGAGTCCTGAAAGTAGTTTTGGGTATGTCTTCATCATGGATCCTGATTTGATGATACCCAAAATGCAGATCTAACCTAGTAAAATAAAGATCACCATTAAATTTTTAGTACCAAAAACGTCTACCAATAGAGAATATCATTGTGATCATCTCACTGAGATGAATCCAATGACTGCAAGTGTGCAAGGGGAAAAAAATTCTAGACTTTTTTTTAATTTTGTTTTCAAAAAAATATTTCGAGCAATACTAAACTGATGGAAAAAATTAATTCTTCCTAGAATGCAAGTTATGTTTTTTCACTTTCATTACTCCTAGAAACCACGCCTCATTGAATCCAAAAAAAATGCCACAAGAAACTTATCCAAATAAAACCTTTGATACCACTTGTAATGAAATTACTTAGATAGTTGTATAGAATGATTTTATATTGTACAAGATAAGAAAATATGAGAGATTACACAACAATAATTGATAGCATAATATAATACTAGATAATATAACAACACCACTTCAAGGGGGAAACCTCCATAATAATGCACTAATATAAAAATACTTAACATGATGAATGCAGACTAACCACTACCTCTTATATGTAGTCTACTTAGCCAAAGTTATTCCATAGGCCAACCTATCTAAGAATATAGAGAAATGTAACAAGTAAATAAAATAGGTATGTAAGCCACAAGTCAGCCACACATACCCCTAGACACACCAATGGTTAAGGGCATAAAAAAAATGTTCAATAATCCACTATAAGACTGTAGTACAATGAAAATTATATAATTTAAAAATATGGAAATATAAATAAAATTATCATTGTGGAACTTTAGAACTAATGGTAATTATTTATAAATAATTATTAAAACTCTTTCATAATAAGTGGAACCACATTTTTTGAATTGATGTAACATTAATATTAATTATTAGATGAAACAAGTGGACCTAATGGTATAATAATATGCATTCACATTGGAATAGATGGTGTCTTTCAAACACATATGTCAAACCACTTCAACTAACTATCATATTTCTAAGCCCAAAATTTTGTTCCTTATGTAACGAATATAGATGCCCCTGATTGAAACCAAGGGAGTTACAATTTTGACGTAGTCTAGATTGTGCTAATGATTTAGAAATAATAGACTCTTGCATAATAAGTGGAGTTTCATCCACATTTTTTGAAGATGTAACATAAAAAAATTGACTCCTTTATTTTTAGCCCCCTGCACCCCCCCCCCCCCCCCCTCCCCCCCCCCGCCCCCAATAAATTATACCTTTGAGATAATTTAATTCAAATACTTGTGAGGTGAGTTACCTTTATTGAACTCAAATACTAATATTAAATGGAGACAAATTTAACCCCATAATGGTAATTAAAATAACTGACACAAAATCATACTTAGTAACTCAAAGACCTCTTGGGAAAGGATTTTTTGTGCTTATCTAATTAATTATAAAATAGAAATAGACTTGTCGTAACAAATTACTAACTTAATGGGTCTACTACCATGGGTTTTTGGATCACATATAGGGGATGATCAGAATTAGAAAAAGTTCAATAATATGCTACAAGACTGTAGTACAATAACAATTATAGAAGTTCAAATATGGAAATAGAAATAAAATTATCATCATGGAACTTTGGAACCAATGGTAATGATATAGAAATAATTATTAGGCTCTTGCATAATAAGGAGAACCACATTTTTAAAATTGATGTAACATTAATATTAATTATTAGGAGAAACAAGTGGACCTGGTGGTATAATAGTATGCATTCAAATTGGAATAGATGGTGTCTTTCAAACATATATGTCATGCCACTTAAAATATCTATCATATTTCTAAGCCCAAAATTGTGTTCCTTATATAGTGAATAGAGATGCCCCCTGATTGAAACTGAGGGAGTTGTAATTTTGATGTAGTCTAGATTGTGCTAATGATTTAGAAATAATATGATCTTGCATAATAAGATTGTGGAGTTTCATCCATATTTTTTGAAGATGTAACATAAAAAAAATTTCTAATAGGGATTTGACCCCATAATGTTAATTAAAATAACTCACACAAAAACATACCTAGTAACTCAAAGACCTCTTGGGAAAGGATTTTGTGTGCTTATCTAATTAAATATAAAATAGCAACTGACTCGTCACAACAAATTACACTAGATGGGTCTTCCATCATGGTTTTTTGGATCACATCTAGGGGATCATCATAATTATAAAATGTTCAGTAATCCACTACAAGACCAATTAGTAAAATGAAAATTATAGAAGTTCAAATATGGTCAAATAAAAGTAAAATTATCATCATGAAAATTTGGAACTGATGGTAATTATTTATAAATAAATTATTATTAGGATCTTGCATACTAAGTGGAGTTTCATCCACATTTTGTGAAGATGTAACATTATTAATTATAACTTAGGAGAAACAAGTGGTGGTGGTATAATAGTAGCCCAAAATTCTTCTTGGTTGCTTCTAGATTTTTTAAATACCATTGTAAGAAAAGCAATTTCTCTATTGCAATCACCTAGACAAAACTTGATCACCCATAATTGTTCTCCTTATGCAGTGAATATAGATGCCTCTTGATCGAAACCAATGGAGTTACAATTTTGACATAGAGATCAATGTGCTAATGATTTAAAATTAATAGACTCTTACATAATATTAAGTGGATTTTCATCCACATTTTTGAAGATGTAACATATTAATAAAATTGTCTAATAGGGATTTGACTCTTTAATTTTTAAGATGAACTTATTTTGACATAATTTAGTTGCTGATTTATTCCTTCTCTTCACAAAACCCCTCTTAGCCCACACACACACAAATTTTATTAGTTATTAAATAAATATAATTGACATATTATTAATATAATATAATAATATCATTATTAATATTTTTATATATTAAACTAATATATTATATTTTTTTAGATCATTACCGAGGTGGAATTAAATTTAAAAGGCATGAGGGAATCCTCTAGGGTCACTCGTGCCATGGGATGACATCAATATAGCCAATAATTATACCCTCCATAATTTAGTAATGTCAATCCATCATCTGAATCCCTTCATATCTAATGAAAATCTTGTGTGCAATAGTTTACATCGAAGAGCAAATCTATCAAACATTACAAAGTAATGGGAATTAAATTAAAATAATCAAGTTCATTATGAATTGGATATATAGTGAAGTGATTTGAAAATCTTCATTTATAGGGCCAATCACATGACAATGTAATAAAATCAAGAATCACATTTAAAACTTCATTGATGAAGATTAAATAAATTATAATGTTATATCTATATATTATTGTTAATGGTAGGGAAATAATATATACTTTTTAACAAAATTAAATGAATTTTTATGCCATATAAAATTAAAATTAACCAATCACGTTTTGACAAGTAATACTAAAGTATTGATACTCTTATAAACAACTATTGGTACTCTAAAGAATAAGTTTGGTCATAGGTTTAAAAAATGCATTTTATGACCTCATGATAAAATTGGTTGTATCATAAATTGTATAATGTGTTAGACCTTGAAACATTATTTATAAGTAGTTAATATGACATATTAAAAATTTAAAAATATTAATGATGATGTTTTAGCACCGTAATAAAATGTCAAAAGTTAGGGTGCACAGCTAGTGGGACCTTTATCCTATATTGAAATATATAGTCTATAATTATAATGTGATTTATATATTATATTAACACATATATTATATAATAATAAAATATATTAATAAATAATATATATTTTTATTATATGTTTTGATATAATATATATATATATATATATATATATATATATATATATATCATTTTAATATATTAAATATATCACTCACCTTCAATTCGACTTGACTACTAGAGGTGCATTTGTGTTTGAAAATAGGTGGGAGTCCCTAATTAATTAATTTGAAATTAAAATTTACTTTGTAAAATAGGGTCTATATAATTTTCAAACATTTTAAAGAGGAACAAAAATTGCCGAACATGTCTGACCAGATATATAATTCCTATTCCTACATATTTTTAGTTTTTTCTGAGCATACACTATAGATCACTGACAGATCAAAATAGAGTAGGTTTTAGAGTGTCCCAAGTGTTGACCATATTTATTAATATCACTTTTGTAGATACTTATTTTCAAGTTTTTATCTTAATAGTGTTCAATATTTTTTTTACTCTATCTAAAGTGTGCAAAAATATTTATTTTTAGGTATTTAATCTTAATAGTGTTCAATATATTTTTTTACTCTATCTAAAATGTGTGATTTATTTGTGTTTACTTGGACCTTTCATTCATTATTTGGAAAATTAATAAGTTATGAAATTACTAAGATTCAGATAGTCTACCTAGATTATTGTAATATTTTTTTCCATGCTTGAGCGTGCCTAGCTATGATGTCAGCAAGCCTTTTATTGAAGGAGCACACATATGTCTATTGTTCAATAAAAAAGGGTTTTCAAATTATAACACTAAATGTCTATTATTAAAAAAATTAATGATCTACTTGTATATACTTTAATCAATTTTTAATAAAAAATAGTACAATTTTTAAGAATGTGTGTCGAGCTCAGGGAGGCCCTGGGTTGGCCTAGGTAGTAGCGAGCCCTATTGTAAAGCCCATTTCAAAAGGAAAAGAGGTCAAATGAGTCAAGTGGGTGTATAAGAAAAAAATTTGTAGACTCCTTGTTTGGTTTAAATTCTATGTAAAATAATCGTACAATAATTATTTTGCACATTTTTTGATCATCTTCTTCATTTGGTGAAAAAAAACCAATTGTGTAGATTTAGCCAATAAATTATTCATTTCAAATGTCCTTCCTCCTAAATGAATGAGAATGAATAGTTACTCAAAATTCAACTCAATTGTATATAACGTGGTGAGCCATTACAATCCAAAAAACTATTAGTCCCATCCATGATAATAGAAAATAGAATATAATATAATAGGTAGTCTCCCATAGCTTTATACCTTGGCATTTACCAATAAAATTGACTATACCCCCACTTGTAATTAGGATTTGAAATTCTGGAGCTAGGTAAATGAAATAGTCCAATTGAGTAAACAACTTACTGTTGATAAATTTGTGTGTGCTCCCAGAGTAAATAAATATAGTGGACTTATATTTATTGAGGAAACCAACCACCTTAATATTTGGAGGAGTAGTAATACCTAAAATTTCATGATAGTAAATAGTCATATGAGAATATTTAGATTCATCCTCAGGTCCTTCCAGACTGTTGATGTGTGTTTGTGTCAAGGATGTAATGCAAATAATAGAATAACATTTCTTAGATTATAGGGATAACATGAATATGGTAGTGACACCTTGGGGCTTCACTCAATTTTTCTAGAGAGTGTTGATACCTCTAAATTCACTATAGGATTCCTTAGTGTTCAAAGAACACTTCTCATTTTAGAATTCTAAGAATTCAGATCATGAGTGCAGGTTGTGGTAAATTGATGTCACCTATGGTGAAATAGCAATAGAGATATGTTTTATTGTCCCAAAAATTTATATTGAGTGATGGTTGGGAGCCATCTTGGTCTATTATTCATGACTTATAGAGAATCTATGTTAATACTTAGTGAATTATGAATCAGATTTACAATAAACTTTTCCTAGCTCGGTACTAAATTTACCAATGTTAATCTTAGTCATACCCTCAGGGAATGAGAGGATAACCTATGTTTAAAATTTTTCCTTCTCCTTTTCCAAATTGTGAATCCTTAGTTTCATCCCTTTGATCGATGCCTTATCTTGTTTTGATTGGGATTCAATCAAGCTCTCAACATCCTCTTCATGGATTATAGCCTCACCTAACTATTGCCCACCAATTGGGGTCAACCCTATAAAGTATTTCACCTTATGAAAGATGAATTCTTCTTCTCCCACCATGGCCTTCTTGGTAGTAACTCTCTCTAATACAACTATCTCTTGATTGAATTTGATAGTGGTGGTAAATTTCATTGAGAAAGGGGAAATAACAGAAGAAATAGCCATTCCTCCACCAGGAGCTATAAAAAAGGATGCTCCCCTTGAGAGATAAATAGTGTACAAACATGATCTAGGGGAACCATCTAGGAATGAAATAAAACATAGCTCACAATTCATGTCAAGTATGGTGGTGCACTGAATGTAAAAAGATAAAGCTTTAATGGAGGAGCTAAAGACACAAAACTAGGCCATGATACAATACTTGCAAAAGCTACCGAGTGAGCCTAAGGCATTAACCCCAATTTCCAACAAGCCCCTGGTTACTCCTATAGTTTCCTTAAGTTCACTTAATTTTGGTTGGGGTGAGGATTTGAAAACTATGTCTTGAGCAATGGAAAATTGGCAAAAATATTTGAGCACCTAGGCCAAAGAAGTAATCCATTCTACACTAAAATGTCTAAATGGCATACTAAACAAGCAAGGAGAGTGTGCCCCCTGGTAATCATGTATGATGTAGACATCATGAATTTAGAGAAACTCAAGCTAAAGTTGGATGAAATTTGTAATACTATCATAGACACTTTAATAGTATAAAATATCATCTTCTTAGATGATCACAAACATCCTAGTGAGTATCAGCTAGTGATTAAGCATCTGTTAGTGGTGCTTAAGGAAAGTGTTTTTGATTTAGAGGGAGATGGTGAATCTTGAAAGTGCATGTGACATGATGAAGGAGTCATTAAATTATGCCATGAAAAGCCTCATTGATGCACCTCAAGGATCCTTCAACATCCAAAAAATCAGAGAGCTAGTGTCACTAGAAAAATCATGTGACCAATTAAAAGCATTAGTCAAGAAAAGGTAGGTAATTCTCCAAAAGGTCGCTAATCGGCCGACAAAATAATTTTCTAGCTAGAGAATCTTCAAGAATATACTAGACATAGCTATAATTATATAATTAAAGGGAGTGTGTCCTTTTACAATGGTCGGTCAAATTTTTAGTGAAGAGATATAGCCTCAAAGAGTTTGTTCTTTTGTAATTTTCTCTGGTGTCAAAGTGATTTTTATTGTAAAATCATTGGTGTTGGTTTATATATTTTGTCACCTGACTCTATATTTTTACACCCATAGAGGTGACAACTATATCAATAGTTGAACCAATTATAATGGTGTTTTATACCAATTCTCTAGTTATTTTACAAGGTTACAACTACCTTCTAATGATATGAAATGAATTAAAACTTATGTTTCTTTTAACCAAAAAGCAATACAAAGGTATTTATTTTAACTAGAAAGCTTTGAAAGGTGCACACACATTTCTAAACTATTAAACATAAAGTTCAAAGACTTCAATAAATTTTGAATTGTGTAGAGTATATTTTATAGTAACCAACTATCCATCACCATAAAATCTTCATAGAAATATAAACATCTCATAGTGATGAAAATGAACTAAAAAACCATCATTTTCAATGAAAATGACCACTAGAAATATATTCAGTATAAATAGAATAAATTCACACACCATAACACAAATATTATGCTTGCATGAAATTCACCATATATGTCTTCTATATTGAGAATAATAGTAAGAAAATTAAAAGTATGAAATTTTTTCTAATGAGTAAAGCAAATTTTTCCCAAAAGATCCTTACGCCTATCATCTAACCCATATTTAAACATTACATAATAACTATTTCTTGATAACATTTTCTTGAAGACAATCACATCAAAAATTAAAATAAAATAAGTTTTTGAAAATGTTTTAAAAGAGATAATAAAAATGAAACATCTTAACAATTAGAAATTCATCATGCATTAGTGGTCTCCACTCCAGCTCCTCCATATTCGAGTATCTTGGGTCATAATTGTTCCTGACTCACTTTCAGTGCTTTCACTTCACTCCTATATTCTTGGTACTTGGTAACCATTATGGTAATGTTATTTCTCCCTATTGTGGTAGTGATATGTAACCTAGTCTTCCATTTATTAAGTGCTTTGTCCATTTCCATCAAATATTCAAGCATAGTGTCCCTCCTTATTTTGAATGAATTTAGATAATCCTTCAACATGGCAAGCTTTTTCAAAGAATCTCCATTTGTTTTTTATGGATTGGCTATCTATTTATGAAATACTTCTTTAAATTTTAAAGTCACTTCTGAGATATTTAATATCTTATCATCAAAATCATCAACTATTTCCACTTTCATATCATTACAATTTCCTTTGATTTCAACTAACGTCTCAAAATATTATTGAAGTAATTTTTTGGTTTCCTTAATATAATTATCATATATATTTAACTTCTAATCCAAGGAGTTGAACCAGGAAGGATAAATTCCCTTAAGGTCATTCACTATCTTTTCTCTAAGTATCATTAGAGGATCCATGGCAATGATTTGTACAAACTCTTGTGACAGTAGGTGAGTGCAACTTTGCTCTTCTCTGACACGTTGAAGTTCTACTACAAGACCCTTTATTTTATCATCTACTTGCATGTAAAACTAGATTGGTATATTAAGGTAAAATAAACCATCCTAATAAATTTCATCTATCCATTTAGTAATAACCTTAGCATAACCCATATTCTTCTTAATTTTCTATATGGCCTCGACATCGACACCTTATATGTTAGATATTGAGGCTTCATTGGGAGTAGGAGTAACAAGAGATGAAATGAAATTGTTAAGAGACAAAACTTGATATTGTAACATCAAATTTTATTTCTTCTGATATTTCACCCTTTTGATCAAGGCATTGACAAAGAAGTCAGATTGATAAACATCACTTTCTAGAGTAGAAGGCCCCATATCAACATGACTAATCTTATACTCCACCTCAGTTATCTCATTCTCATTTAAATCCTTTATAAGATCAGCAATTTCGAATAATTTATGCCTATAAGAGGCATTATTCATCATCTTAGACATTCTTTTAGCTTTTTTAGGCTTCAAGGAACTTTACAGTAGCTTGATGATTACATCAACTTCAGCTATCATTATTGGTACACTTTTTCTCTTCTTCTCAACTACCTTTTTCAACCATCCAAGAGAGGCTCTCACAGTTGTATTTTTAGTGTTTTTACTTTCAAATATTTCAATTATATAAATAGAAACAACAAAATTTTCAGTGGGGGAAGGAGAAACTTCCAAAATCATGGAAAAAGAACCATCATCATTCACTTTTTGAAATAGATCATTAGAGTCAGTAAGCACTGACTTCACCTGGATAGTTTTCTTTTTAGGAATGGATGAGGGTATACCATACTATTCAAAAACTATTTTTAGTTTAACCACTTCTTTAGGCATCTCACCATCTCCACCCAATTGTGAATTAGAATTAGACAAACTAATTTCTTATCTCCCAAATGAAACATTAACATTAGAAGTTTGTATAACTCTTTGTTTATTTCTTTGTGGAGCCCTTAATTCATAAGTGGGATATACATTTTGTCACTACTTTCCATTCAACTAGTTTTGATTTATTTTAAAATAGGAGTAGTTCAAACTTTCAAATCTGAAATTTCATTTTCTGACCAATTAACCTTGAGAAGAGGTTTGGCCATGATGGCTTGATACTCAGGGTCTACAACTTCAGAATATTCTTCGAAACTCTCAGGAATCTAAAAAGAGAGGACATAATCTTGGATTTGTTTCAAATTCAAACTCATATATTCCCTCTTCTATACTTCTCTTTCATCATTGCAATCTTCCCTTAAATCTTCAATACTAAGGTGATGTTCATAAGAGTTACTTCCATACAAATTTTGTCTCGCATAACCTTTGTTATCAAAATTAGATCTCATAGACAAATATTGAAGATTTTATTCATTTATAATATTTTATGTTCCCTTAGCACTTTGATTATTTTTACAAGAAAAAGAGAACATTGATAATGGAAAAACATAGCCTTGTTTCCCCATATTCACATATTTTTCATTAACTATAGACATATATCTGTAAACCTCCAAAAAAACTAGGAAATCATTTGCATACCAAGGTAATTTCATTGGATATTTCTCAAAACCCCATACCTGAAAATAAGTGAACCTCTCAAACTGAACATAAAAGCTTCCATACTTCATAACTAAAGAGGCTAATTGGAAGAAAGCCATAGCTTAGGGTTTCCATCCAATCTTCTTACAACTTCCATTAAAAATGTATCATTAACATGACAATAACCATTCATCCCAAAATATTTATTTAACTATGGAAAAGATTTGTATATAGGCATATTTGGTGTCAAAAGCCCTTGTGGCTCCAATCCTACCTAGACAACCTTCTGAATAGCTAAAATATATACCAGGTATGAGCACATATGAAAAACAATAGTCTATTGAATTTTTTCTAATTGTTCATTTAAATGGTAGCTAATAACATCTCCCTAGTTAATGAACTATTTATCATTACCAATGGCTAGAATAAACTAACACATCCAAAATTCAAAGGAGTCAAATTGAGTATTTCCAACTACATGGTGTAATAAGGTAATAACATTTGAGATTTCATCCTTAAAATGTATTCTTTTAAGCTAGTAGGTAATTGAGACTTACCTTTCTTCTCAAACTTTAGCCAATTATTTTCTATAGAATTTTTACACATATTTTCATTTGCTCTAAAGAATTCATCACCCACAGCTACATACTTTTCTTCCATAGTTTCTCTTTCAGGAAGATTCAATGCAATGGAAACTATCTCTAGAGTGATTTTTATAACAACTGACCCATACATAGACTTTATCTCCTATATCTCTAGAATGTACCTTCTTACACATGCAATTACCAGGTTAATGTTTTGTATAGCCTCAAGAAAACCTCTATCACTTGCTAAACCACTCTAAAAAATTCTATCCTATAATGGTGTTCTAGTGTTCTATTCTAATCATGCCTATAGTTATTCTAAATTTAGGTGTCCAAACTCTCTATATTTCACACCTAACCAATTAATTTCAATTCCTATTTGCATGAGCACCAATATGCAAAGAGAGAATTCCTATGTCTTTGAGAAGTAATTGTAGAGAGTAGAAATGTATTTGAATGAATTAACAAAAGTTTAGTCACATAAGTTATGTTATAATATTGATGAGATGTGTTTTTAATTCTGTATTAATGTGGTTTTTAATTATATCCCTCAAAATAAATGCTTTAATATTTATGTGCCTCCTAAAAATTCCAAAAAGATAGCTCTAGGTTATGCCATACAAGTCATTAAATTAAGTAGCGATGCCTTAAAAATTGATAGAAAAAGATATATCATGGGGTTAAAAAACTTTAAAACTTTGGAACCAAAATTTGAGAGTTTCAAAGTTTTGAAAACCTTTGATTTACCGACTACACAAGACTCACAACTGATAGAAATGTCAACCAAATCAGATGATCAGGAAGTTATAAAACTCTAGAATCCCCAAGACTTTGGTTATGAAACTCATAGAACCCATGACATTAAGTAAAAATGAAGAGTGACAATGGCATCAAAACTAGGAAAATGAATGGGATGAATACCTAGGAAACTCAAATAGGAGAAAATCAAAAATGCATAACACAAATTCAAATTTAGGGGTAAAAATTGGCAAGCTTTGAGAGCATTTTATGATGCATCCCTTTTTATAGAGATTTATTACATAGTGGTAGATTGTATGTTATTTAGAATAACAATGTATATATTTTAATTGTAAATGATTAATGAAATTTTCTCATGGTTTTGATCATCTTCCTATAATTGAAGTACATTACTCTATTTCCCTTGATTCGTTGATTGGTTGTCATAGATCTTTATTTTTGTGGTAGTCATGTAGAAGATATCTATGGATTCTAAAATCCTTTCTAATTTTATGAATTCAAGAATGGGGTATTGATATCCTTTTTTAAGGGTAGTCCTAGGCTCATATTTTTAATTGGAAAAAATTCTTGAAGTGTATATTTAGAAGAAGAGTACTGACCAATTCCTGATTCTTGAGATATGTAGGGCCATAATGTCTAGTTCAATATTTTCAAAGACTCTTCCTTCATTTTCCACTGAAAAGTAAAGCTCAATTTCCTCCATTTTTTGTTTCCTGCAAGCTTCCATGGTTTATATTTTGTAATTTTCTCACAATATATTGTAAAGGGTCTCTATGAAAGCTATCTTACACTTAAAAACACAATCGAGTTCTTTTTGGATTGAATTGTAAACAATTAGGTTTTTCAAGTTGATTTTATGTAGGTTATATGGTTTTGGAGATTTAATGGTAGTATATATATATATAGGATTTTGGCTTATACATGCCTGGATTTTATTTAGACTTTTCCTTTTAATCCTTTGCATTTTTGTGCCTACAAGATTTGCTATTTTATCTTTTTCTACTTGTGTGGCACCTATGTGGCATCATTCAAAATATTTCATGGTATTTTTAATAATTTCATTTTGTTACTTAGCTATTACTATTAAAATACCTCCCCATGATCTTTTTGCACCATTGGATCAATTCTTGGTGATGAAACAAGAGTCATTGGATCATTCAAGATGTATGTCTTTTCAATTAGGACTCAGGGATATCTTTTCATAAACATAATGTAAAGTTTAGTCTAAGACATTCATGCCAAGATTGATGATAATATTCTTTGTCCGTAGGATCATGATTCGATGTCCTAATCTTGATTGGTTTCTTTATCAGGTGGGACCCATTTACTTTTAGTCTTTGAATGAGAGGATGCCAAGTGTTTGTTGTTTGGGCCTTCCATATCATTTTGACTTCTCAAATGTGCCTCTCTCTATTGGATCATACTTTGGAAATGTAGCATGGACTATTAGATCATATAATTTTCATATTTTTTAGTCTTTTCTCAAGCTTTAAAATTTCAATCATGTGCATGTTTAAGGTATCTCCTCATAGTTACCTCTAAACAAAATTCCATTAGTGTGCATCAAGGTTCTTGCCAAAGAAAAAGGTATCATGATTATATAAAATCCCTTACAAGGACATTTATAATTATCATGAAAGGTATTTTAAGTCCCTTCGAGGTATCTCCTAGGAGATACCTGAAAGAAAATTCCAATCATGTGCATGTTCAAGGTATTTCCTAGGAGATACCTCCAAAGAAAATTCTAATCATTTGCATCACAGTTCTTGTCAAATAAAAAGGTGTCATGGTTATATCAAATACCTTTTAAGGACCTTTTCAATCAACATGGAAGGTATTTCAAATCCCCTCAAGGTATATCCTAATAGATATCTTGAAAGAAAATTCTAATCGTGTGCATGTTCAAGGTATCTACTAGGAGATACCTCCATAGAAAATTCCAATAGTGTGCATCAAGGTTCTTGACAAATAAAAATGTGTCATGGTTATATAAAATCCCTTTCAAGTACCTTTTCAATCAACATGGAAGGTATTCCAAGGCCCCTCTAGGTATCTCTTAGGAAATACCTTGAAATAAAATTCCAATCATGTGCATGTTCAAGGTATCTCCTAAGAGATATTTAGAAAGAAAATTCCATTAGTGTGCATCAAAGTTCTTGAAAAATAAAAATTTGTAATGGTTATATCAATATGGAAGGTATTCCAAGGCCCTTTTAGGTATCTCCTAGACAATTCCAATCATGTGCATGTTTAGGGTATCTCCTAGGAAATACCTCATGTGCATCAAAGTTCTTGCCAAATAAAAAGGTGCCACTATTATATCAAATCCTTTGCAAGGACCTTTGAAATCAACATATAAGGTATTCTATTGCCCTTCAAGGTATCTCCTAGGATATACCTTGAAATAAAATTCCAAATCATGTGCATGTTTAAGGTATCTCCTAAGATAGATCTCGAATGAAAGTTCCAATAGTGTGCATCAGGGTTCTTTCCACATAAAAAGTTGTCATGGTTATGTCAAATATTTTGCAAGGACATTTTCTAGAAACATGGAAGGTATTCCAAGGCCATATCAAAGTATTTTATTTAGACTTTTGATTTTAAACCTTTGTGTTTTCATGCCCACAAGATTTGTTATTTTGTCTTCTTTTACTTGTGTAGCAACTATGTGGCATCATTATAAATCTTTCACAACATTTTTCACAATTTCCCTTTGTTACTTAACCATTGGTATTAAAATACCTCTCCAAGATCTTTTTTCTCTATTGGTTCAATTCTTAGTGATGCAATGAGAGTCGTTAGATCATCTGAGATGCATGTATTTTACATTTTAGACTCGAGGCTATCTTTTCATAAACATAATCTAAAATTTATGCTAAGACATTTGTGTTAAGATTTATGACAATATTCTTCATCCATAAGATCATGATCTGGGGTTCTACTCTTGATTGGTTTCTTTATCAAGTGAGACCCATTTACTTTTAGTCTTTAAATGAAAGGATGTCAAGTGTTAGTCATTTTGGCCTTTTGTATCCTTTTGACTTCTCAATTATTCCTCACTCCATTGGATCATCCTCTGATGATGCAAAGGAGACCATTAGACCATATGAGTTGCATGACATTTAGTCTTCACTGGAGCTTCTTCTCACTCTATTAGATTAAGATCCAATGATGTGGCTAGAGCCATTTGATCAGTTAAATTATAGACCCTTTCATTTCCCTTAGCCTAGACCATTTGGTGAGCCTCCACATGCATGTGTAATAGATATTTGTTTTCTAAGCTCCATCTTTATTATTTCATTAGTGTTTTTTGGGTCAAACAGGAAGGATCAACTTGTAATTTTGGTGTCTTGCCTTGTTATCTTTCTTAGGAGCACTTATCCCCTTTATAACCCTTTCCTCATAAAGAACTAGCTTATTTTTAGTTTAAGGTGAGCATCAAAGATGAAGCCAACCTACTATGAAAGTTCATCCCAAACATAGGTGACCCACAGCCTTGGTTTGTTCCCATTTTATATCTCCACTAGGAGAATCCTTAAAACCACTTCTCCCAAGGGTGCAAGTTAAGATATAATAGTTATATCAAATCCATTTCAAAGACCTTTTCGAGCAACATGGAAGGTATTCCAAGGTCCTTAGAGGTATCTCCTAGGAGATATTTTAAAAGAAAATTCCAATCGTGTACATGATCAAGGTATCTCACATGAGATATCTAGAAATAAAATTTATTAAAGACCTTAGGGTACTATCAAGAAGCTTAAAGTACTTTCAAAAATCCCTTAGGGTACTTGAATGCTTATAGGGGTGAAATTTTAAAATAAGTTTGGGAACCCCTTCATATGTTGGACTAATTCATCCAAGGCATCCATTAGTGACTTCCATGTAAAGTAAAATTGTACTTCTTCCATTAATAATAAATCCACTCTTGACCCTATTTTAAATGTTCCTAGGAGATAACCTGAAGGGGGAATCCACTCTTGTTTGCACAAGTCATTCAAAAAAATTGTTTGCACAAAATGTCCAATATGAAAACTCCAAATAAAAAATTCTAAAGACCTAAAGTTCTTGATGAAAACATGAAATGGTCCATGTATAGGAGCACCATCAATAGATATGGGGTAAATCATACATTGTAACCTAAATTCAAAGACAAAGGAGTGATAATAAAATTTAGGCATCCACATGATCCTCCCCTATTGTCATACTTAATAAGATGGATGGGTTTTGAATATGTAGAGGTCCAAATTATGATTTTTTTTTGACATAATGGGATCTAGTATTGAATGATAAGAAAATTCAAAATTAAGGTCGATAGCATTTCATGTGGGCCATTCCCACAAATTGTAATTTATCTTGGATCCTATTTAATGTTTTTCCTTGTAATGTATTCTTATTTCATAATCTCTAGATCTAATGAATTTTTTTTATAACTTCATGGTATGATTAATTATATCTCTTCCAACTTGGTAAGTTTTGGTTGTAACACAAGACTCATAATAATCTTACCATAATTATGTTAATTTCAAAATAAGTAGCCTTAAGTAGTGGACTACGGTAATGTTTTGGTAATATTGATTTTATACATTGAGAAAAATTTGTGGTAATATCAAATTTTACATAAGTGAGATAGTATTTCCATAGTCCATTGATTAGTTAGTATAAACTAATTCTTTATCATACCCTAATCATGGTTCATGGAGTGTGAACCGAAATGTTGGTAAAAAAACTACAACATTGTTTTTTCCAAAAAACTCACTAACTAATCAAATTTTACATTTAAGTAAATTATTTATTTAGTAATTTAACCAATATGAAAGAATCTTTGTGTAATGGGTATATATTTCAATTTTACCTTGATGTTTTAACTTAATTCAATTTTTTCAGTCATAAATAATATGCCCAATGGATTAAAATGGACATGTTTCTATGCCTACATCAGGACTTTTTATTTGTTAATTATTAGTTTTCACCTTATATCAAAGGCATCAACTTATTCTTTATGGGTTTTTGTTGGTGTATAAGAGGAATAATCCTTAGTTTATCATTGTTGATAGCTTCCATATTATTTTTTTAAAAATATTGATCACATTAAAAAGAGTAATCATTGTTTGATTCAATTTTATGTAGGTTCTAGGGTTTTGAAGCTTTAATGGAAGTATCTATAGAGACTTTAAACTTATACGTACCCTATATTTTATTTAGACATTTGCTTTTAAACCTTTGTATTTTCATGCCCATAAGATCTACTATTTTGTCTTATACTACTTGTGTGGAAACTATGTGGTGTCATTCTGAATCTTTCATGACATTTTTCATAATTCCCCTTGATTACTTACCCATTGATATTAAAATACCTTCCTAAGATCATTTTGATCCATTAGATCAATTCTCGATGATGCAACAAGAGTCGTTGGATCATCCAAGATGCATGTCTTTTACATTTTGGACTCAGGGTTATATTTTCATAAACATAATGTAAACTTTAGGATAAGACATTTGTGCCAAGCTTTATGATAATATGCTTCATCTATAGGATCATGATCTGAGGTCCTGCTCTTGATTGGTTGCTTTATCAGGTGGGACCCATTTACTTTTAGTCTTCAAATGAGAGGATTCTAAGTGTCATTTGTTTGGGCCTTTCTTATCCTTTTAACTTCTCAATTATGCCTCACTCCATTGGATCATCATCCAATGATGCAACGTGGACCATTAGACCATCTGAGTTACATGATGTTTAGTCTTTATTTTAGCTTCTTCTTTCTCTATTTGATCAAGATCTGGTGATGCAGCTAGAGCCATTTGATCACTTGAGAGGCATGTTATTTAATCTTGGACTCGAGGCTACCTCACTCCATCTAATCAAGGTGTAACAATGATACGAGAGTCATTCAATCTTGTAAGATATATGGGAGTTAAATTATGGACTGAGATGATGAATAAACATAGGCTAAGAGGTTAAGGGGTTAATAAATACATCGAGGCCTTACTATTAAAACATAAATCAAAGGATCCATCTAACTTAAAATTGGGCTCGGGGTATTGGATTTTAATCTAAGGTGTCAATAAAAAGGTCCTAAGAGATAGCTTGAAATAAAATTCCAAGTGTGCATCAGGGTTCTTGCCAAATAAAAAGTTGTCATGGCTATATCAAATCCTTTTCAAGGACCTTTGAAATTAACATAGAAGGTATTCCAAGGCCTTTCAAGGTATCTCCTAGGAGATAATTTGAAATAAATTTCCAATCATGTGCATGTTCAATGTATCTCCTAGGAGATACATCGACTGCATGAGGGTTCTTGCCAAATAAAAAGATGCCACTGTTATATCATGAATCTCATAAAATGGAATAATGAAAATCCAAACCCATGTTAGTGGGTCCTAGAGATCCATGATCTACATCTAATCAGATATCAAGATCTAATGGCTCCCAAAGAATAGAGCTTGATGTTGACTCAATTAGGGCTAACCATTGAACAAAATTCCCTTTAGATAAATAGGAAAACCAATATCTTTAGATTGGTTTTCATCTATAGATAATTTGGTCCAAGACACAAGACATAGAGTAGGTACATTATAGATAGATATTTTAATAACATCCATGAGAAAAAAAATAGTCTATGGGATCCCCAACAAAAAATCAAAACCCAAAAAAGTGAAAAGACCATTCCCGATCAGGCCTTTGACAACTCATTATTCAAAGCAAGGCATGACATGTACATTGCAAATATGAAGATCTTATCCCATAGATGAGAACTAGTGTAAGACCAATAGAACATAGCTTGGGGATTTGATAATTAGTCAAACTATTCACTTTTGGCTGGATTATGGGTTACCACTTTGGGTAAACTCTTCTCTTCTAGTGCACTTTACTTGATCCATGGATAATTCTAGGGTTAACCATAAATATCTCCTTCATGATGATTTTTTTTATTAGACCATAAGTATTATGGTGACACTTTGAAAGATAGAAACTCTTTGGTTATCAAAAATAACAAACTTGTCTCCCCTCTTTCTATTTTCTATATATATAGGTCTATGTGCCAAAATATATATTAACAAAAAATCATTTGATCATATGATCTCTCTTTGTATTTCTCTCAATTTCCTCTCTTAGTGAGACTAGACTCTGCCAAGATGGAATTTGTAAACTCTTAAAGTATAATAAGGTTGTGATTTGATTTCACTGTTATGGTAATATAGTGTATTTATCTCACCTACTTACTAGTTTGTCTGCTCATATATGTTGTGTTTAATTCTATGGTTATGTTTAGTACTCTATATCTTTTGGTCAACATCCTTCATGTAGATACTATAATTAGTTAGTGTCTATTTTAAACCACCCATTTCACTTCCTTCAATTCAAACCATTTGGTGAGCCTCCATATGGATGTCTGATAGCTAGTTCTTTTTTGAGCCCCATCTTTATTATTTCACTAGTGTTATTTAGGTCAAGCAGGGAGGATCAACATGTAATTTTGGTGCATCACCCTATTAGTTTTCTTAGGATCTCTTACCCCATTTCTAACACTTTTCTCATGAAGCACTAGGATTAGTTTTAGTTTTAGGTGATCATCAATGCAAAATTTGGCCTACTCTAGATGTTCAACCCCAACATAGGTGACCCACAACCTAGGGTTGTTCCCATTTTATAGTTGGACTGGGAGAAGCCTTAAAACCACTTCTCCTATGGGTGTGAGTTGAAGCTTGCTTGGTGGGACAAAAGACTAAAGAAATAGAAGAATTTTTTGTGTTGTTCTTCTATATATAAACCTTTCAATAATTCACCAAACATCAATGGTGACTCCAAGAATCTATCACCTAGTTTGAGTAGTCTAGTGCTTGATCATCATTATTTGGTATATACAATCAACCATATCCATGCAAGGAGCATATAAATAAACCATAGCCATACAAGGAGTGAATAGAGAAACCATAGACTATATTGATGAGCTTGTTGTTCAAGAGTACCAAGACTCTTTCTTTCTCCCTTAAGAGCCACCAAAAGAATCCTTCAATTTCCCATGTTGGAAAGGCACTCACACTAGCTAAAAATAATGAGAATCTCTTTACCCTCCCAAAATATAAATTTTAAGCTAAAATAATATTGTACAAAAGGTGGAGGAAATTAAAATCATAGGATGACCTGTAGAAGATAAAGTAAGAGTCTATGATGAGGAGATCATAATAGGTAGCCCACTTCTTTTAGAAGAGGTAGAATTAGGTTTAGACCAACCTTCTTGGCATGGTTCTGATACTAATGAGCTAGATCTTAACCAAGTTGATCCTCGAGATGAAATTTTGATCAAGGTTGATGAGCAAGACATCACATGCACTCAAGAGATGCAGCTTGAGGGACCATCACCTTGGGTGATAAAGAGGGACCTCAAAGATGAATATAGCTTTCCACATGAGCATGAGCTTTAGGAATAAGGCCTGTGAGACTTGTTCACAAATTGGGGAGCAGTCACTATTCCTCTCCAAGGGGACTATGATCTAATTGTGCCCAAATAACATGATGATGTAAAATAAATATGCAAGATCAAGGTAAAATCTGATTTCTCAATGTTTTTATTGACAGGAGGATGCCTTATCAAGTACCTAGCTTGATTAGAAGATGCCAAGGAGGAGCCACCATAGGTTGTGCTCAATTCAAAGCACAAACTCAAGCTTTAACAAGAGTAGAATCAACTTTCTCATCGACTCCATAGAGTGTACATGACCAAGCAATCATATTGGGAGGGTGAGTTCATTTTTGTTCTTATTCTACAAGAAGCATACCATCACATTGCTAAAAATTTAGTGATTCTCCACTTTTTTTTACTTCCCTCTCTTGGTGAGACCAAACTCTACCAAGATGGAATTTTTAACCTCTTTAAGTAATGGAAGGTTGTGATTTGATTTCACAATTATGATATAGTGTGTACTTATCTCACCTAGATACTAGTTCATCTACTCATATATGTTGTGTTTGGTGCTCTGTATCTTTTGGTTGAAAGCTTGTATGTGGCTACTAAAATTGGTTAGTGTCTATTTTAGACCTACCCTTTCATTTCCCTTAGCCTAGACCATTTGGTGAGCCTCTACATGGATGTGTAATATATATTTATTTTCTACGATCCATCTTTATTATTTCATTAGTGTTTTTTGGGTCAAATAGGAAGGATCAACTTGTAATTTTGGTGTATCACCCTGTTAGCATTTTTAAGAGAACTTATCCCCTTTATAACCCTTTTCTTGTAAATCACTTTCTTAGTTTTAGTTATATGTGAGCATCAAAGATGAAGCCAACCTACTCTAGATGTTCATCCCTAGCATAGGTGACCCACAACCTAGGTTTGTTCCCATTTTATAGCTCCACTAAGAGAAGCCTTAAAACCACTTCTCCCAAGGGTGAAAGTTAAGCTATAATAGTTATATAAAATCTATTGCAAATACATTTTCAAAAAAAATGGAAGGTATTCCAAGGTACTTCAAGGTATCTCCTAGGAGATACTTTGAAAGAAAATTCCAATCGTATGCATATTCAAGGTATCTCCTAGGAGTTATCTAGAAAGAAAATTCTAAAAATCCCATAGGGTACTTTCAAATATCCCTTAAGGTACTATTAATAATATCTAATTAATTTCAAAAATACCTTAGGGTACTTGACTGCTTACAGGGTGAAACTTTAAAGTAACTTTGGGCACCCTTTCATATCTTGGACTACTTCATCCAAGTCATCCATTAGTACCTTCCATGTAAAGTAAAATTGTACTCTTTTTGTGAAGGATAAATCCACTCTTGACCTTGTTTTAAATGTTCCTAGGAGATACCTTGAAGGGGGAATCCACTCTTTTTCACACAAGTCATTTGGAAAATTTGTTCACACAAAATGTCTAATGCAAAAACTCCAAACAAAAAATTCTAAAGACCCAAAATTATTGATGTAAACATGAAAAGATCCATGTATAGGAGCACCATCAATAGATATGGAGGAAATCATACACTGTAACCTAAATTTAAAGACAAAGGAGCGATAATAAAATTTAGGCATCCACATGATCCTCCCCTAATGTCATACCTAATAAGATGAATGGATTTTTTTTATGTGGAGGGCCTAATTGTGAATTTTTTTTGACATAATGGGATCTAGTATCGTATGATAGGAAAATAAAAAATTGGGGTTGATAGTATGTCATGTGGGCCATGCCCACAAATTGTAATTTATCTTGGATCCTATTTAATATTTTTCCTTGTAATGTATTCTTATTTCGTAATCTCTAGATCTAATGAATTTTTTTTATAACTTCATGGTATGCTTAATTATATCTCTTCCAACTTGGTAAGTTTTGGTGGTAACACAAGAATCATAATAACCTTACCATAATTGTGTTAATTTGAAAATAAGTAGCCTCAAGTAGTAGACCACAATAATGTTTTGGTAATATTGATTTTATAAATTGAGAAAAATTTGTGGTAATATCAACTTTTACGTTTAAGAAAAGTATTTTTTTAATAATTTAACCAATATGAAAGGTTATTTGTGTAATGGGTATATCTTTCAATTTTACCTTGATGTTTTAACTTAATTTAGTTTTTCAGTCATAAATAATATGCCCAATGGATTAAAATGGCCATGTTTCTATGCCTACATTAGGACTTTTTATTTGTTAATTATTAGTGTTCACCTTATATCAAAGGAATAAACTTATTATTTATGGGTTTTTGGTGGTATATAAGAGGAATAATCCTTGGTTCATCATTGTTGATAACTTCCATGTTATTTAAAAAAAAATCTTGATCACATTGAAAAGACTAATCATGGTTCTTTAAGAGACTGACCATTAGCCACTTAACCTTACAAACCATTTTATGTCAATATCACTTAGAAGACTAAAAATTATAAATATCCTAATAAACTTAGTGTATCTTAACCCTCTATGTTATTACCTACAATTCAATGAGTTTTTAAATGGAGTTTTGCAAATGGTTCCTTTAAATTTCTTAGTCTCTTGTGTCATGGACCATGTTTTAATATATTATGAAAGGAATTGTACCTATTAATATTTTTAGAATAATGTAATTAATTATTTCTATTTTATAAGATAAAATAAATTAATTAATGTTAATTTTTGACGTCAAATACTATATCTCAACTACGAGTGTTTTTTTATCCTACATCCGATGTAATTATCTATCTTGATGACATATAGGATGAAGTATCTATAAGAACAAGGGGATGTATGTCTGACTTTCTATGGTTCCTTTGCCTGGTAAATTTTTTTCCATGGATGGTATTTTCACATGTTTTTGAAAGCATGAATTTCTCATGGGAATATCAAATATTTATACTATGGTCTGAGATGTTGTAGGTTTGTTTATCAATGATTTTGTTTCAAAAATTATGTCACCCATTGATTAAGACAACCTTTGTTAAGTCACATGTTGATATTATTTTGGTAAATCATTATGTCACCCCAATACATGGAGATAGACATAGGTTGGTGTTAATATAATAATTTTGTTTCCTCATCCATTTAGCAACATATTATAGGAATCCATTTAGCCTTCAAGTATGTGTCCATACCTATAACTTAATTATATTTTTATCTATCTTGTGCCCTTGGTAGTCTTTTTACAACACCATATATTTTATATATCCATAGAAATTTTTTTAATGGAACATAAATCCATGTTAATTAAATACATAATTGAACATGTTTCATTTCATATTACATTTTTTTGTACTTGGATGGGTGTTTTATTATCATTATCATATCATGAGATCTTGATTATATATGTTGGTGATTATCGCTTGTTTAATAGACATACATTATTATGTTCTTGATATTTTATTTATATGATTATTTCCATTATTATTGAGTGATAATTTTGTATCCTTGAAAGAATATTACCATCTTTGATATGTACATGTGTTCATTAAATTTATTTCTATTAACTTGTTATAGATAGTTACTAGCATTCCACTCACTATTGTGAATTATAATTGGTGTTAACTAATTACATTGAAAATTTTCTTCTTACTCATTATCTTAATCTACCATATTATATCTCATCAGTGTGATATGAATCGATACATAGATATAGCTACTAAGGATTGATAATACTTATGGTTATTCATCATCTAGTTGAATGTATTATGATCAATATACATGGTTATTACTAATGCCTATATGGATACCATATATGATTTTGAATTATCTTATATATGATATATAAGTTTATAGGGTACTATCTGCTTATAGGGGTAAAACTTTAAAGTAAGTTTGGGCACCGCTTCATTTCCTAGACTGCTTCATCCAAGGCATCTAGTGTGCCTTACATGTAAAGGAAAATTGTACTCCTTTTGTGAAGGAGAAATCCACTATTTTCCCTATTTGAAATGTTCTTAAGAGATACCTTGAAGGGGGGATCCATTCTTGTTTGCACAAAATGTCCAATGCAAAAAATCCAAAAAAAAAATTATGAAGACCCAAAGTCCCAAATAGAAATTTTGAAGACCAAAATCCATCACATAAACTATTCAAACAAAAAACTTGAAGACCAAAATCTAATAATAGGGCCCGATCAAAATGTCTTAGCACTTGAATAGATCTTGTGAATTATCTAAGGTAGCTATTTTTCACACACATAAAATTACACCAATAAAATCACTAGTACACATCTAGAAATATGAATCAACTTGAGCTCAACTGACTTAATCAACACATTCACCAATCCTCACCAGCTTATTTCTTCTTAGCCTCATTATCTTGATATAATCTATGTGTTGTAGCATGTTGCTATCGAATAATATTCAAATCTAGTAGCGGTGGTTGATGAATACTACTAGCCTGGGTGAGGAGTCTTGCATGTTCTCCCTTGGTGAAATAAAAGCTACTCTTGAATAGCTCAACTTCAGTGACCTTTTTCCTTGTGACACATAACTCTACCTCTATATTCTCCAATGTTAAGCCCTAGAGACTTAATTTAAAGTTACTCACCACTTATTCTACAAGATGATAAAAATTGATCCTTTTGATCAATTTTCCTATGGAGGCTTTTACCTTGAATAACTTCAAATCATGAAAGATCTGGAGAAGTTAAATCTCATGACCTTGGTACTTACAAATCAAGGGCCTGAGTAATTGCCCAGTCCCAGACCACAATTTTCCTCCCAATGGTCAAGCAATTGTATGTATATTATTAGGAGAGAATAAATAATGTAGCCACAAACTCAAAGCTAGTGCTTGGGTTTATCATGGACTCACAGTGATTGAGTGCATAGTTGAGCATGACCATAAACTTGAAGTCCCAGTCCCTTTTAGTGATGACACATGTTGTCACTGTGCTCCTCAGGAAACAAGAGAGTTTTTTTAAAGAAAAGGTGTGTCATTAGCCTAGGGAAGTGGGCCCCATTTTTAACAAAAAATTTAGAGGTAGTTCAGAGGGAAACATGCATCACCAAAATAATACTTACATATCCCTAATAATTCATACATGAAGTTCAATATGTTAGGTTGTGGAGCTAAAAGCTTCACCAGGATGCAAACAGGAGAAGTTACAGAGGATGCAGAGTTACAGAGTCAATTGCAGGGAAACCAGCATCAGTCTGATCAACTAACATTGGTCAGATAGCAGCGAAGAACCAACCGGCATCGGTTACCAGTCGACCGACATCAGTCATGGAGGAGCCGACATTGGTAGCCTGTGCGAGAATAGGCAGTTTGCATGTTGATCCCAGAGAGTCTATTTTTGGACTGTTTGTTTGCATGTCAAAGGCTAGTCTTAGTCTTGAGTTGCATATCTAATTATTGTAATTAAGATAGTCTAATTATTGTAAGCATGAGATCTATATATGGACTCATGGGATGGATTGTAAAAGTGTGCTAGAAAGCCATAGAGCTTTTAGAGAGAGCTAGATTAGCTCCTCCTAGTTCCAAAGGGGTGCTGAGAGTGTATGATCAGGGAGAGTTGCAGGGTCTGCAAGGTCTAGGAGCTGATCCACCGGGGTACTGGTTGAAGAATCATAAGGACTTGGTGAGGCAAGGACAAGGGTTCTTCAGGGGTGTAGAGATATCTACATGGTGAGTAAGGTCTAGTGATTTGCATGTAGCAGCAGAGAGCAGGAGATCTACTTGGAGTATGATTGTGTATTTGGTGTACTGGCAACGTGTTACTGACTAGTTGGAGAGGTGAACATCAATTCTATATTTGAGTTGATTGTTGTGACCAAGAGAGAGAGGGAAGGTCTTGAGGCATGGCAAACCTTTGAGGTGGAAGAAGAAGTGGCATCTTCTTTATTGTATTTTCTTTTAAGTATTTAATACAATTGTGTATTGTCTCTCAAATCCTGTGTTGTTTCATATTTCTAGTTACTTATTGATTCTGGTATAATTCCATGTTTAGTTGCTAATACAAGAAGTAATCATATGTGCTCTATTTGAGGAGCAAGATCCTGAAAAGTTGGTATCAAAGCTTTTGGTTGGGTTGACTAATAGGTGGTTTCAGATCTGGTAGTGTTTTTTGATTACAAGTCACTCGCAGGGGTTTCAGATTGAGTGGGAGTATAGCAATGGCAGAAGAAAGTAAGCTACAAATGGAGAAACTGAATAGCACAAATGGTCTGATTGATGGAAAGAAAGAGTAGGTAAATAAATATTTTTGGTTGGTAGCAGATCAGCAAGGAGGAGCAGATGTTGCAGGGGATGTTGCACATGATGTTTTGGATAAAGTGGAATCTTGGTTCACAGATTCTTTTGCCTCTTTCCATGCAGTTCAAAATAGAGCATCTTTTCATGGGTATGTCTTTGGAGACTTTGGAGAGATTTATTTAGGATCTGGAGAGCCTTGTCAAATTATTGACGAAGGGGAAGTGAAGCTGAAATTGCAGACGGACGACACACAGTGGTTGAAGGAAGTCATGCAGGTCCCAGTCTTGGAGATGAGTCTAATTTCTTCAAGAAATTTGGGTGATGAGAGATGCACTGCAACTCTCACAGCAGATACACTTGAATTATATGGTGGTAAGAAAGTAGGTACCCTTTATCTATCTACTTATATTGCTGATTCACCTTCTGTTGCAGAGATGTGGCTTCATAGGCTTAGTCACATATGTAGAAGGAGAATGCAAAAGCAGAAGTCAGATGTCTTTGACAAGCCAAAGAACTGGAAAGCCTTGGTGTTCATGGAGGAGATGATGAATAGAGATCAGGTGAGGGAACTAAATTATTTTGAGCAAGGCTATGTCGATTTGAACAGGGTTTTGATCCACAGAGAGTTCGCAGGTAAAAAGTTATCACTCACAGATGAACACAGGTACCAGCATCGGTCATACAGTAACTGACATCAACATAAAGAAGACCGATGTTGGTCATAAATAAACTAATTTCAGCAGAAAGGATACCTGCGTCGGCCATGGAAATGATGTTGGCATTCAGGGTTAGTGCAAGAAACCAACATCGGGTGGGAGCAGACTGGGAGATGGCCGAGATCGGTCACTAGAACAGATATTGGGTGGATAGCAAGCTATCAACAAGTCTCAAACACTCATGTCAAGGTCAAAAAGGGTAAGTGAACCTCATATTCATTGTTCACCTTCTTTATATTGCTTATTGATGGTCAAGAACTAGGAAGATGCGAAGAGGCAATGCAGTAGAATCTAGATATAGTGGGAGCTTGGCATGGATGAGGAGTGTGAGTCCTTGGAGAAGAACCAAATAGGTGTTTGTTGGTAGAGTTGTTAGCTGGAAGAAAGCACTGAGAAATGGATGGATTCCCATAGTTAAAGAAGAGAGTGGATGGATACGTGAAATGGAAGGCCAAGGTATATGGTCTTGAAGAAGCTGCAGGATAGTGGTACAGGTTTGACAGGTAGATGACTAAGCATTGCTTCAGTCAATGTCAGTGTAACTATTGTGTTTATCTTACTAGGTGGATAATGATTGCAACATTATTCTGTTACTGTATGTGAATGGTATACTAGTTACAGGTTCAGAGATACAGGGTTTTACTGAGCTAAAGGTAAGGTTAGTTTAGAGGTGTGTCATGAAGAATTTAGAGCAGTGAAACTCTTTGGCATAAGAGTCATGGATATTTTTGTCTCTAGTGGGAGCTGATGTGAATCAGGTGTTGGCAAGGTTCATTATGCAGGATGCAAAATCGGTAAGCACACCAAGGGCTGGACAGTTCAAGCTTAGCTTGGAACAGGGTTTGAAATCACATGAGGTCTAGTGTAGGCCTAAATTTTCCCAAGCAGTGGGGGTTGTCAGAAAGTATGGAGCCAATTCGGGGAAGGAGTACTAGAGGGCAGTTTAGTGAATTCTCAGGTATCTGAGAGGGATCAGTAGCAGGGATTCTTGTTATGCAGGGTCAAGGTCTTTACTACATGGATTTGTAGGTTCGGATGTGGCAGGTTACTTGAATGACAGGTGCGGCATCACAGATTGTGTGGTGGTTGGTCTTCAAGATGGATCTTGAAGAGGAATACAAGCCAGGGAATAATTTAGACGGTGTATAAGTATAGGTACATGTGTAACTATTTATCTCCAAGTGGGAGATTGTTAGGTTGTGGAGCTAAAAGCTTCACCAAGATACAAACAGTAGAAGTTACAGAGGATGCAGAGTTGCAAAGTCAGTTGCAAGGAAATTGGCGTCAGTCTGATCAATTGATGTCGGTCAGATAGTAGTGAAGAACCAATCGGTGTCAGTTACCAGTCGGCTGACATCGGTCATGGAGGAGCCGACGTCGGCAGCCTATGCGAGAACAGGCAGTTTGCATGTTGATCCCAGAGAGTCTATTTTTGGACTGTTTGTTTGCATGTCAAAGGCTAGTCTTAGTCTTGAGTTGCGTATCTAATTATTGTAATTATGATAGTCTAATTATTGTAAGCATGAGATCTATATATGGACTCATGGGCTGTATTGTAAAAGTGTGCTAGAAAGCCATAGAGCTTTTAGAGAGAGCTAGATTAGCTCCTCCTAGTTCCAAAGGGGTGCTGAGAGTGTATGATCAGGGAGAGTTGTAGGGTCTGCAAGGTCTAGGAGCTGATCCACCGGGGTACTGGTTGAAGAATCATAAGGACTTGGTGAGGCAAGGACAAGGGTTCTTCAGGGGTGTAGAGATATCTACATGGTGAGTAAGGTCTAGTGATTTGCATGTAGCAGCAGAGAGCAGGAGATCTACTTGGAGTATGATTGTGTATTTGGTGTACTGGCAGCGTGTTACTGACTAGTTGGAGAGGTGAACATCAATTCTATATTTGAGTTGATTTTTGTGACTGAGAGAGAGAGGGAAGAAGGTCTTGTGGTGTGGTGAACCTTTGAGGTGGAAGAAGAAGTGGCATCTTCTTTATTGTATTTTCTTCTAAGTATTTAATACAATTGTGTATTGTCTCTCAAATCCTGTGTTGTTTCATATTTCTAGTTACTTATTGATTCTGGTATAATTCCGTGTTTAGTTACTAATACAAGAAGTAATCATATGTGCTCTATTTGAGGAGCAAGATCCTGACACAATATGTTAGTCTCTAGGTAAATGGGATGGAAACACTTGGCATAATCATAGAGATTCACTTGCCCAGAAAACTTGAAATATTTTTTGAGTGTTAAAATGTTGCTAGTTCGTGGCTACATGCCACATGTCCTTGACTATTGAAAAATGAAGTCTTAATCTTAATGTTATAGTTACACTTGAAGGTATTACAAGGACCTTCAAATTATCACCTAGTAATATCCTCAAACCTTCAAGGGTACTCACACACATGTTTGAAAGGTATCTCCTAAGAGATAACTTCAAACCTTTGGGTTCACAATAGAGGTTAAAATCAAATACAGGATGCCAAAATATAAGAAGCTAATCATTTTCCATAATTTTTCTCAAAACCCCCATTGTTGATTATCATTTTGTATTTTAATAAAATACATGGTTGAATATTGACTTAATTAGCTAATTTTATCTATGCAGCTATTCCACTCTAATGCATGTTTGAAATTTATCTCCAAAGATATACCATCAAAGATATTATTTTTTTAGATTGATATAAAATATGTTATTAAAAAAATGTTATAAATAACTTGATTAACAACTCTTCTCATATCTTTGAAAATGTCCATCTGAAAAATCATACGTCGATGGCTTTCCAATCGGGAGACTATGTCTCTCTCATAAACAATGGTAAGATCATTAGTGAAGGAATAATACACAAAGTGGCAAATCAAGATGCTGAATCTTTGGAAGCCATAAATATCACTTCCACATGAAACAATGAGGAAATACCTATTGAATGTGTAAGTGTTAATGTGACTAAATATTTTGATCTAACTCTACCACTTCCATTTCCTACATCTTTTGTGGATAATTTGGGGGATGTAGTTGATAGTTTTACTATATGGAGCACAAGCATGATAAAACATGGAACATAAAAGTTTTCTATAGACATTAACATGGAACAAAGTCAAAATAATTTGTGTCTAGTTCTACATATACAATCATTACAACAAGAAAACCTTTCCTTCGATTCATTTGTTTGATTTATCGATGATCTTACTACATTTCAAAGCCTGATAAAAAAAAATTGTTGGTTAAAGGGTACATGTATTTCACAAATGTACAACTCTTAAAAATGATGAAAAAAATGCTTTTAGTTATGTTGAATTTGCACAACCAGGGGAAATTTTTGGTTGCATTCTACTACCAATGTTAGAAAATGAATTGGAAATTTACATAAGGCATGTTATATGACATTATGAGACTTGTAGTATAGAGGCAATTGAAACATCTATCATTAGATGGCCTTCCATCAAAATAGTGGACACTGAGACTTGTAGAGCAATAAATTTACCATACATGACACCAAAGGAGAAAGAAATAAGAAACATTTGGAATGTTTTGGATAATTAAGTCACTCCTTGCTTGACATTCCTAGTGTAAAGGAATCCAAAAAAATTAGTTCATTCCTACAAATACTCTACCTGAAAAAGAAGTCAGCCAAATAATTCACTCAACCAAGTAGAGTTTGATGAAAGCATGGATAGTGAGATTACAATAAAGTATGTGGATAAATGTTGCACCAAAAAATGTTTCCAGTCAAGATTATCATTTGAAATTCTAAAATCTGCAAAGATGAAGTTACTTGATTCTACCACAATCAAATAGTAGGCAACATGTCTTGGATGCCCTTTCTAATGGTTTGTTTAAGAAAAATAAAAACAAAACTATCATTGATTTTTAGGGTACAAAGATCTATTTGGAAGCTTGGCTTAAATTATATGGATTGAAGAGAAGTAACTTTTTTGACATTCAAAATTGTCACAAAAATGGGGAACAAAATGCATTCTATGCTGGGAGATTTTGACAAAATCCACATAAGAAGACAATGACAATTAAATATTTGTTGGACCAATTGGTGGCTAATTTTGTAGATGTTTCTCCATGACTAACATGCCAAGTAGATATAGATGGCTCATGAGAAAATGTTTGACATCTTCGAGCATCTTTCACTCAAGAATTTGAGGTGCCACATCAATACACAACTAGAAGATATAAAATATGAGCCAATATCCTAGCCAAAATTCAATAACATGTGGATAGCTAATTTTCACAATATGACCATTGCCATGTCTGATGACTTTTTTAGGCGTAAAACATGCATCTTATTGACTCAACAAAAATTCTCTGGGTCCTTCTCTAAAGATCAAGAAGAGCGTATCGATCAAGAATTCATGATGCACTCAAATAAAATACTTTCTACAAGAAAAATGTATTACACACATAAATGAATGTTAGAAAAATACCCTAAATAAATCCTTAGTGTCATTCATGACAAGGTAAAATTTCAAAAAACATTTGTGCCAAGAATAGTGACAAAAAGCAAAATAGTTACCGATAGAATATTAGAGTTGTCAATGGTAGGGATTATAACACAACATCATGGTGCAGGCAGATATGGGCATTTTTTTTACCATACATTCAAGGAGGTTCTAAATTTACCATCACCTCATTAAACAAGTGATTCAGGGATATGGAAACAATAGTGCCAAATACTTATGGATCCTTACTATATAAACTTGGATGTTCAAAATATCCATTGCATGATGCACTTTTGTCTAACAATTGCTACCTTGAATGCAAGAAATATAGAGAATAAGCACAATCAGTTGGTGCCTTCAAAAAATTCCTTCTAAGCTATACCTTCAACTAGAAAGCTATTGTGGGGACAATAATAATAGGTACTTCCATCCATAATTATATTAAAAAAAAGTCTAACCTTATATAAAGCTAATGTTACATTTAAAAATTCACAAAAGCATGTCTTTTTTTATAGGTATTTGATGTAACACTTATCTCTCCTTATCTACAAAGGTGTTTTCCTAAATGTCAAGGTTGGATTTTTTCCTATAGGACATACCCATGAGGACATCGATGACACATTTGGAAACCTGTTTGAATGTATAAAGAGGAAATATGTATGGAGTGTGGCAGAGATGATACACACTTATAGGACATGTGAAAATACAAGAAACTTCATGCCATATTTGATTGAAGAGGTAGTGGATTTCAAATAGTATGTTAATAATTAATAGCTGAAGGGAATAAATGAAATAGTAGGCTTAACAAAATGTCAATACTTCCTTCTACACATGGAGCAAGATCAACCCATTATGAATTGCAAAAACTCTATAAGAGATAGAAATTGGTCCCCCTTGATTACATTATGGGGAATAAAATAAAATGGTGAGCCAAATGTTCTAGAAGGTAAACCAACAAAAATTAATTTTAAAGATTTGAAAATAGAGAAATGTCTCAAGATTCCATTGTTGCTAAAGACTCAAATAAAATTAGAAAAAAGAGTCAAAAAGAAATTAAATATAACTTGAATAAGTTTGTGCAGTAATTCAATGAATTTGGTTTGACCATAAATAGTAAGTGGAAGGATCTAGAATATTAATTCTAAACCATCTAGGACATAATGAAAGAAGACATGTTCCCTTTTGAAGTTGAGTGCACAAGAGAATTCTGGCCTAGAACTCATCAATACATACCCATGTATAGAGATTTGCACAAAATGGTTCATGATAGCACCCTTGATTTTGGAGTGGCATCTATAAATACATATGTTGGTTCAAGAAGCAAAATAATAAGAATTGAATTTGGTCCAACTCAAGATATGCAAATCAAAGACATGTTATTTATCAAACCTCACAATTCTACATGAGTGGACTACATAGTATGGGTTGCTAGAGCTAAAATCATTATTGAGATACTACAAAAAAATGGAGATATATAATGAAGGGTCAATATAGCTTGGTTCATCCCAATTCATGTAGGGAAAAAAGATGTAGAAGAAGATAATATTTATTTAGGTTGCTTGGACAAGAAAAGGAAGCCAAAATCAGTTGACACATCTTTACCATCCATACTCATAGATAGTATCATCTTTGCTTGGAAACTAAATAAAAATTGGAGTGGTCATACACTTTTTCTCACTCATGTTTTGAAAGGCATTGTAATAGACTATTTGAATGCATCATCCCACTAGGCACTAACAAAAATAGTGATAAAAGTATTGTGAAATTTAAAATGGTGTTTCCTTAATTTTGGAATGAGAAATATAAGAATGTTTTTTTTTTAAATTTAGTCTATTTTTTGAGAATGTATAATGTTTTATTGTTTTATTTATTTATACTTATTTCTAGTGGTAATTTGTATTTTGGGTCTTGGGAAATACACTTCAGCTTTTGAGTTTTATATTTTCTACTATGATAATTTAGTATTTCATTAACCGTGCATCTATTTAATAGCATTTGACTATTTGAACATCCATTTTCACATTTTTACATCATTCAAAATGGTATTCGGCAAAAGGTGTTAAGCACGAGATATACTGAGGGGGGGGGTGAATCAGTATATCATATATCTTATAAAACTTTCCCTTAACCAAATTCCACTTAATCAAACATTCAAGATATGCAATAAAACTCAAACAATAAACACCACACAAGATAGAGAGAGAAACAAGATATAACGTGGAAACCCAATGTGTGAAAAACCATGGAGAACAATCTCAAGTATATGAATGAGCACCAACTTGCAGGAGCACCAACTCCTTTGTTGAGCACCAATGTAGCAACTATTCATGAGCACCAACCCACAGGAGCACCAACCCCTTTGTCGAGCACCAACCCAACAACAATTCATGAGCACTAACCCATAGGAGCACCAACCCCTTTACTGAGCACCAACCTAGTAACAATTCATGAGCACCAACCCACATGAGCACCAACCCCTTTGTCGAGCACCAACCCAGCAACAATTCATGAGCACCAACCCCTTTGTCGAGTACCAACCTAGCAAAAATTCATGAGCACCAACCCACAGGAGCACCAACCCCTTTGTGTATACCACACACATATCTCTCAATGTTTCTATCTCAACAAATGATAGTTCAATACAACGTCTCTTTCCTCTCTCTCACCTTTGCTCTTCTAAGCTAGATATAACAAATACAAATCATATTAATCTCTCACAATTGCTCTTCGAAGCTAGATATTATAATATCAAATCAACCTCTTTCTCTCATATTACAAATGGTTTCTCAAGCCTTTATTTATAGATTTCCAAATGACCTTTGGCCTTCCCCCTTTGTGACCCTTCAATCCTCATGGAAAATGGTGCCAAACTTTAATGACACTTAATATTCTTGCCTTTAAAAATTCATGTGGTGACCCTTCATGACCAAAAATGTCCTTCCCACTTTTGTCCTTATCTTGGTGACTTTTCATATTCCTCAAAGTGTCCCTTCATGATAAATTGTGCCCTTCCTCTTTTGTCTTCACTTGGTGACTCTTGGAATTCCCCAAGATGACTCTTCATGGGAAAATGCATCCCATCCTTCTTTTGTCTTTATCCCGTGGCTCTTTGACTTCTCCATGGGCCCTTATTTTATCTCATATGTAACCAAAAATATATTCGTGAATATTAAATAAATATTAACTCACATTAGCCAAGATATATTTATTACAAACAACATTAAATGCAATGGGGCCTTTATCACTAATAATGCTAGACCTTTGACATCAATGACAATATTTCCAACAAAATGTATTCATAATTTTCATAACTAAGAAATTAATACATCTTAATTTTATGTTTTAAAAAATACAATTCAACATTCCATTATGTATGTAAAAAGGTCTTTAGGGTTTCTGCCTTAGAATGTTCCACTTGCATGTCAAGATTTGTTCTTTGGCATTTGTGTATCGATAAATGTTATTTTTATTTTCATGTGGCACCCCAGATTATGCAAGATAATATGAGATAAACTTTGATGGTCATGATGACTCACTTGAATCAAATTAAACGTATAATTCACAATCTAATCAACCATGACATGTGGCATCCCAATCATCCTAGAAGTTATAAATCACATATCAACCAAGCACACAATTGTTGTATGAATTATTTTTCCTTAAAAAATATACCACCAAGTCTTATAATATCTATAAATGCATGGTCTATGAACCAGTTTGAATGGTCACATAATTTGGAGTTATTGCAAATATATAATATAAATGTGATTAATTTGTTATAAGTCCAAGTAATTCTTGATGAAGTCTGATTTATTTATGATAGTTTTCAAATACTAATAAAGAAATTATTTATGATCATTTTAAATAATTTGGACTTATCACAAATATGTTATATAGATATGATTTATTTATAATAAGTCCAACGTAATCTTGATATAGTCCAATTAAATCTAGATACAATCCATCTTATTTTTGATAGTTTTTGAAAATTTGGACTGTTGATAAGTCCTAATTATATGAAAGTCCTTATAAGCTAAATTATATTAATGATAGGTGAAAGGTGCATAATAAAGAATATTTTGAGAATATTTTTTAGTACAAAAAAGGATTATAAAAGAGTTACAAAAGTTGGAAGTATAGATACACAATCATGGGATCAATCAAGTAAATCAAATGAAAGAGAAATATTTCTTAAGTGAATTTCATAACCTAGAGGCAAAGGAAGAGTCTGTCTAGAAGAAGAAATTGAGAAATATCTAGCTGAAAGAGGGTGACAAGAATAAGAATTCTTCCACTTGTCTATGCTTAGACATAGAGAGGATAAAATTTTTAGATAACTTGTTAAGAAATATGGATTTGTTTGCAAGGAAGCAATGAAAATCAATAATGAAGTCATATCATTATATAAGGATATACCATTAGGATATGTTCATTTGGATAAGGATAAAGAAAATGATTTTCTTGACCTCTTTCCTAATGTCATTAATCAGGATGACGATGCCATGCTTCTTAGTCCCTTGTCACTAGAGGAAGTAAAGTAGGTGTTTTATTCCATGGAAGGGGAAAAGGCCCTTGGTCTAAATGGATTTCCCACATTTTTATTTCAATTATTTTGGGATGTGATTCAAGTTAAGATGGTGGTAGTAGTTTTAGAATTATTATAGATGGGAAACATTATCAAAGAGATTAATAATAATGTTTTGGTGTTTATTCCTAAGAAGGATAGGGATATATATCTAAATTATTTCAAATTGATCAGCTTATGCAACACAACCTATATTTTGTTTCCAAAACTAAGGCCCTAAGACTCTAAGGGTTGGTCACTAACATCATCTCTGATCAACAAGAGGTGTTTATTTTTGGTAGACAAATAATGAATGAGATTATAATGGTGCATGAGGCATTACATTATATTTATAAATCAACTACAACTGAAATGTTGTTGAATATCAACATGAATAAGGCATATGACACAGTGTCATGGAGTTTTTTGGACAAGATCTTAGCTAGATTATATGTTTCCATGGAATGTAGGAGGATTGTTGCTTCATATATATCTACACCCAAGTTTAATATCTTTATTAATGGTAATATTGATGGATTTTCTTGGATGAAATAGAGATTAAATGAGGAGGCCCCTTATCTCCATACCTCTTTATCATTATGGTGGAAGCATTAGGTAGAATATTAGAACAAACTAGAACTTCGGGTTAATTGAAGGGAGTCCAAATTACCCTATAGATGCACCCTATCACACAAAAAGAATTTAGTTGACACCTTTGTATTACAAGGTGAATTTTTAGCTAAATCCAAAGCCATCACAACTATTATAGTGGGTTATGTGAAGATTATGATTCAATGTATCAACTTTTATAAAAATTAATGTTTTTCATCAAAACTTAGTAGATTCTGTAAATAAAAATTTCAAATGTTTTGGGATGCCAAATTCATCATTCACCATATTATTTAATTAGGTATGCCACTCTTCAAAGGAAATTTATCCTTGAGTATCTATAACCCACTTTTAGAAAGGAGTTAAAATAAACTAGCTGGGTGAAAAGGCAGCATTCTATATTAAGAAGGTAAATTTTAGTTGGTCAAGAGTTCCATTCATAGTATTCCCATCTATATGTTTTCCCAATTCATAAAACCTTCCAAGGTGGATGAAATAATTAAGTAGATACAAAATATGTTTATTTGGTTAGGTATGGATGTAAAAAGTATATTTCCCTTGGTGGCTTGGGAAAGAGTGTGTCTTATAAAATGTAAGGGAAGCCCTACTCTCAAAAGAGTCTTAGGGATGAATAGGGCCCTAGTGATGAATATGGGGTGGAAGTTGGTTAAGGATAAAAACTTGTTTATGGATACACTCAAAGCCAATTATTTAGAGGGAAAGAACATGGTAGGTTTCCTGACTGATGCTACTCTGTAAAAAGGATCTAACTTTTGAAATACCATGATGAAAAGTAGAAATATGATAAGGGGTGAAAATGAAGTGTATGGGATGGTAGAAAATATTTATTTTGGGATGATCCATGGTTATATAATCTAACTTTAAACTTAAAATGTTTTTAGAATGAGGTGATCTTGGATTTCAAGAGAACCATTGGGTAAAAAATCAAGGACTATTGCATCGTTAATGAAAAAAGAAAAACTTGGAAGGATCTCTTCCTAGATTCTGATGATCTGTATGTCATTTAGAGCCTAAGAGTTTTAAATAAAAGATTGAGAGGAAGTAATATAAGCTAATTTCATAAAGAGGATGAGTTTATCTAGCATGTTGAGGAAGATGATAGGTATTATGTCAAATATGGTTACTTCCTAAACCTAGAAATGGATGATGACAACCAACCTTAGAGTTTGAGTGGGTAAATGTTTTAACACCTAAAATTAATGTGTTATTTTGACTAATGGATAAAAAGAGAATTATTATGATTTATAATATTAAAAAATAGGTATGGCCATTCCTAATTGATGTGTACTTTACAAAAAAGAGGAGTCAGTCAAATATTTGTGCCTTGATTGTCATTTTGCTACTAAGATGCTGGAGGTTATGCTCTCCCTATTAAATATTTATTGAGTCAAACCCAAATTTTTGATGGATATAACCATTCAATAGAAACCCCATTGGTCCTCTACTCTCCTTAACAACCTTTAAAAGTTGTCCTTTCCTCATATGGTGTGGGGGTTATGGAAAGAATGAAATTATTAAATTTTTAGGGAAAATGAGAAGAACCAAACCAAGGTGGGTTTAAGAATAATATATGCCATTAAGGAAACTTTTAAAACCTTCATTAGGAATGATAAAAATCTCATATTTGAATTTGAGAAGATTTTTCTCCAATATTGGAGTATGAATGTTCCAAGGGTAGAAGGGAGAAAATAAATAAGGTGGATAGAAAGTAGGTGAAGTGGATTAGACCCATAAAATTAATGTTAAACTTAAATTTTATGGTGCAATAAAGGGGAATCTAAGGAAAATGAAAGGATGAGGTGTAATTAAAGACAATAAGGGTGAGATAATCATGATGTATACATGCCTTCTAGGAGTTAAAACAAATCATGTATTTGAAGTGAGAGTTATATTATGGGGAATCCATGTGGCGAAGGATATAAACATTAAAATGTTTATTATTAAAGGGTATTTAATGAACATTGTAAATTATTTCAATAGAAAATATTCTCCCAATTGGACCATTTTAAATGTGATTCAAGATGCTAAGAATATTATTAAGTTCTTAAAATACCTAAGAGTTATCCACACATATAGGGAATGAAATGCCTATGATGATTAGATGGAAAAAAGGGTGTATTTAGTCAAAATTTATCCAAATGAAATAGAGAGGAGGAATTACCCATGAATTTCATGAATATAGTTAATTCAAAATCTAGAGGATCTTATAATAACCATGGAGGAGATGTTAGTCACATCCACCATATTTATTATTAGATATTAAGGTCTTAATGATCATTTTGTCACCTGTAGCAGGGTTAATTATTATATATTATATATTGTGCACTTTGTACACATCATATGATTTCAAAAAATCTTCACATAAAACTTGTGTATTAGGTTAATAATTAGTCATGCTTTGAACCACTTATTAATTTAGTTAGGTAGTGCCACTAATTTTAACAACCATACACTCAGAGTTTCTTCAATGGGAGGAGAAAGGAATGAATTGAGCCACATCTTGTGAACTTGTTAAAAGATACAACACTATATGGAAAATTTTGAGAGTGGGAGGTTTAATGTCATTCATGGAGATAATCTTCAGGTTTGATTCAGGGTTGGTATTTGAATTTTCCAAGGCATAGAGGGAAAAGAGGGTTACCATGAGAGGGATAAACTTGAATATTTTTAAGAGAAAATTGAAAATACTACTAGCATGATGATGGAGGGGGACAAGGTGTGTAAAGACAAATGTTTAAAGAATGAAGTTATCAATAGTTTTTTCAAGGAGGGGAAGAGAATCCACCATGTTGAATATGATTACCTACACCATGCCCTATCTCACCCATGGGGAGATGACTACTATAAAACTATGAACTAAATCACTCTTGTAGGTAATTTTAACATCACACACTCTCATAAATTCATCCTTATGAACCATTTAGACATCATAAGCTCATAAATATTAATTTGTTTACCTTCTGATGTCCTTTGAAAGCTTTGCATTACCCTACTAGTTGGATAAGAGTGACTATATCTTACACCAAGGCCTCATCAAGGGGAAGGGTTTAAATTGACTAATGTTAAGGGAAGCTTCTAGGGTGGGATACCTTGGACTAGTTCTTAGAAAACATCAGAATCTATGAAGGTAAGTCCCTAGTAAATGAAAGAAAGAGGAAGAACATCACAAGAATTAGTGGCATTAAAGAGAATTTAAGTATTGAGGTAGAGGTCCCTATCCTCCATCCCAATGATTATCTTAGGGGTTGGATGATCAAATTTGAGGAGAGTTTGAGTACTCAAGAAATAATTTTTAAGTAAATTTCCATTGATCTTAAGGAGGTCCATATGGATTTGAAGTAATTGATGACTAAATTTGATGACATCAATATCAAATGGTTGGAAGTCCTAGTAGAATAAAATCAAAGGAAGTGTGATGAGGTTAGGCTTGTTGAAGCTGATAAGAAGGGGAGGAGGTTAGTGACCCTATTTTGATAAGAAAAAATAGGAAAAATAAATTAATGGTTAAGAGAGGAACTCATAAAATCAACATATATGGTCAGAGTAAGATAACTAGGGCCAAAAAGGTTTAGAATAAAATTAAGAAGGTGGGATCTAAAATTGCATAGATTGACATAGAATAAAATGATGTGGTTAAGAATATGAAGAAGTAGGTTGATTTTTTGGTTTATCTTTAGCATTTTTTCTAGTGTGGAAGGAAGGTTGTCATTTTTCTAAAGTATAGTGGATGCTTTGTGTTGTTAGTTAGTTTTTTGGTTATGGTCTCTATTGGTTGATTTTCTTATGTCTTGTTATTTGATGCTTTTTTATTTCTAATATGTACTAGGTTTTGGGGGCATAGAACTCATACCAAATAAAAAATATATTTTAGTAGCCTATATAGTTGTATGTTTTATAGAGATAAAAGTGTAGAACCTATTTATAACAACTATTAGCAATATTTGTAAAATTTTAGGATAATTTCAAGTAATTAAGGGAAGGGCTATGTATAAACATGATTTTTAGTACTAAAATTTTTGAGAGCCTATTGATTCTTATAAATTTATCATAAGTAGTTTAGAGTGTTTAAAGAACACTTCTCATTTCTAAATTCTATGAATTCAATGCATGAGTTGCCTATTGTGATAATCTTGCTATCTTTGGTGGAATAGAGGCAAAGAAAATGAACGGTTTCATAAATTCATATTATTTGGTGGTTTGGATCCACCATGGACTATAGTTATATTTTCAAATAATTAAGTAATTTATAATAATAGTAGTGAATTATGATCAAACCTAAGTCTAAAAGCTAGTCTAAGATGAGTATTCACAATGGAAATTCAAACTAGAGTGAATTAGTTAAAAAAGGAGTAAAAGGAAGGGTAAGGTAGATAAGAGATATTAATGATATTTGATTCAGATATTATGACAAAGTTCCAATTTCATTTGAACATTCATCTAACCAATATGTAACATGAAGTATCATAAGCTCAAATCCAACACACATTAGGTGAACATCTAATGAAAGTATATTTAGATGAAAATAAGAACCAGGATTACTTTAAGAATGTTACCCCTACAAGCATATATAATTATCCCAGATGCAAGAAGAATAAAGAAAAAGAAGCAAACCTAAGAACTTTCAACTAATCTATCATTAACACAAATTATTAGCTCTGCATTCAAAGATACACATCTAAAATCCTTAAGAACCATTCAAATCTAGAAATAAGACTAGGAAAATGAGAGAGAAGCTAGGATAGCAATTCAAATAATAAAATATGGACAAAATTTACATAACTCCTTACTTATATTAATTTACTCAAAAGTTACAAATGGTTCTGGCTCAAAAAATCCCTCCTCTTTGCAATTGACAATACCTCTTTATATAGATAATTCATGAGGTATGTCAGTTAGTCATGTCAAATATTAAGGAAAACTATCCTTGTATAATCCTTTGAGAAAATTTTAGACATTATAAATATGACTAACCTAAAGGAAATGTTATTTACAAGTTTCACATGACTTTACAAAATAATATTCTATTTTCAAAAATATAGAATGTCTCCATACAATAGAATATCCTAAGTGAACTGGCTTGACTTTAAGATCCTTGTGTTGATGCAATCTTCTACCTTCCCTAAAAGATATTCATTCTATAATTATGTTCATTAATTATCTGGAGATCAATGGTAAGTCTCATGAAAAATTCCTTTTCTTGATCTTCTAGGCTCTTGGGATCCCTCTTAACCCTTTCCAAAGATTGTTTGATACTCGTAACATCTCCTATATTTTTCTCTAATGATAAAATCAAGCCCATGATCTTATTTTTATAACCCCCTATTATCCCTTGTCTTTAAATCCTCACTTATTATATTAATTGATTAGTTCTATGCTTCAACTCCTCATTAATGATAAGGCCTAATGGACTAAATGTGGTAGGCTCTTTGATCAGGCTATTGAATATGTGAAACATCTTATTTTCTTATCATTTGAGGTCTTTAGAAATCTCCTCCATTTGCTTGGACTAGCTACTTAGGGTCTTGATCTTATCAATTAATATAGCCATAGCCATATTTATGTGGACTAGGTTAACTATCTTGAACTCAAGTATTTGATTTTTAGTCAAGACTTTGATTAAGTCCTTCACTTAGTAGCTCAAAGCCTACCATTGGCCAAATTAGCCTATAGACATGGTACTTTCATTATTCATTACATCTTGCTTGGTCTTGAATAACTTTAAATAATTGAACAAATTAGCCATGGTGTCTGCAAATTGTTTGAATCTATCTTCTTGGATTGACAAGATGGCTTGTTATTTCAAATTCTTGTTCTACTCCAAGATGATCTTGACCATTGTTTATAATTGATCTAATTGAGCCTGAGCCATTTCAAGAACACTTTTTTTCAAATATTGGGTCCCCACTAGGATTTTATCCTCTAACTAGAGTTAGTCCAATAAAGGTTCCACTTTTTAGAAAGTGAACTCCTCTCTACCAATGATGGATTTCTTCTTCATTACTCTCTATAAACTGGTAGTTATTGGGTCAAATTTAAAACCATCTAAATATTTTATCACCTTTGGAGATATGGTTTCCATTTATGCTTCACTTGATTCTCTTGCAGTAGCCATCCTCCTTTCATCTTCCTTTTGTAGAGATAGGATCCATGGCTTGACCTCCTCATGAACTGGGATATTGACGACCTTCATCATAGCCCATGGATGTTGTGCACTTGGTATCTTTTGATATTTTACATAGATGAAACATTTTGGAATGGTTGGATCATGAATTAATTTTTATTCACTAAAGAGGTTAACTTCACTCAAAGGAGGAGTTAAAGTCACCTTGGGCTTCTTTACCTTCATTGGAACAATGGCCAATTCGGCTTTTATTTTAGGGGTGTCCATATGAACTAGATTAGACACTTCCTTCCCATTTTATTCTTTTATCTCCTCCATTTCTTCATCTTCAAACCCATAGGCAAATGATGGCATTTTGAGGGCATCTTCAATGGTCTCTTTAGGGTCCAATACTACTATGTGAACTTTCTTAGCTAGTGACCCTTGTTCTTCTACTTGGATAGAAGATAATGTTATCTCATCAAGAATTCTTTCCTCTAACCTATATATAATTTATTTCTCTATTTGTAATTAGGTTGGTGGAGGTCTAGAAGGTGCACCACTCAATAAATGGTACTTACTAGGCCCTAATTACCATCTATCATCACTCCCTTTTTGTTCCCTCATTATCCTAGCTTTTGTATTGATATTATATTTCTTCAATTTCCATATGACATTAGAGAATGAAGATGATTTGGTATACATGGGATCAAAAGGACTAGGCTGGTGCTCATAAAACACATTTATTCATTTTTATTTCAAGTGTTCCTTAAATTTCCCCTAGGGATCCCATTACCTTATCTTATCAACTTGTAAATTAAAAGAGGTCCTATGTTTATAACCAATATCAATATTATCACATCGAGAAAACACATTCCTACCAATGGTTATGGGGAGGGTGTGAATAAATCCCTTCTTTTTGGTTTTGCCTAGACCATCTATTAAATTTTAAATTTGATAAGATAGTTCTTGTTCTTCTAGTTTGATTGGTACATGGGTGGGTAGCCTTAGACGGGTGCATTGTGTCCCTTCAACCCTAATGATGTTACAATCTTGATATAACCATATGTCCCCCATGGCTTCAATAGTATTCTTTATTATAGGGTTGACCCTCATCATTAGGATCTTAGTGATGGCCTCTATAAGGATTGGGTAGAAACAATCACATATGAACTATATGTGATCCCTACATTTAAAAATTTATAACTTTGAATAGTACTAGAATACTATTTTTTCCTATCAGGTGATCATTCCCTAAATTTGGGAATCTTTTTTGTAGAAAGCAAGGTATCTAAAAGGTATGACATCATGTAGAATTGTTTCTTAGTTTTCTTCCTAATTATAGAAAATTGTTTACTCAAATAGGTGTTGATTGCTTCATATAGAGGAGGGGTGATTTTTTTCTCAACCATGAAATAGATTAATGGGAACCAAATATTATCTACATGTATGGTGGAGGGATTCCCATATAACTTGTTCATCATTTTCATGATCATTTTAATCCCATGTCTGAATTGGCCAATAGGGATGTTGTTATTGAAGTCAGAAAACACTTAATTCCTAGAATATAGCCATAAGGCAAGAATGATTTTCAGATCATTTTCATTGGCCCAGTTATAGATTGTGGTCATGTTTACTTGGGGCTTAAGAAAATTGTAGTAGTTTTCAAAATCTATTGGAGAAATTTAAGTAATCTTCCTAAAACTATGTTAATGCACAATCATATCTTATCTATTCTACCATCCTTAAAAATGGGAGCAATGATATCTATATAGTGAAGTACCTCAAGATTTGTTAATGCATAGTGTAGGTCTATCATCTAGATGGAAACCATGGCATAATACCTTATTTTTATAGACACATCTTCTCTTGCTCTATTGTAATGGTTGGTTGCTCTTCAATGGTCTATAACAACTTGGACCAATTATTGTCTCTGGTTATTAGAGATGTTGCATCAAACTATGTGTCCTTAAAAATCTTTCTTTTTGAATTTAAAGTCAAAAAGAGCTCTAAATCCTCTCTAGAAATGCCTTTTTAAGCTATCATGGTTGTGATTCAATCAAACTTCCCTCTAGTGGGTTATGATTTGGCTTTAGATCATATTGTTCATACACATGATAATTCAACTCATCTAGGCTTAATTATAATGCTCACAGGGTCAAATTAGGGATCTTATACTTGTTAGGGTTCTTCTAAAGGTTTTTACAATACTTTAATGGAGATAGATAGTCAAACTTACATGAGATTCATGTCTTGGATTTTCTTTGAATTATGTATTTACACCTCTACCTTTCCTTGGGTCTAAAAAATATTCAACTTTGTCATTTATGCTTATGTGGCTCTGATGTGGCATCACCATGTCATTTCCATGAAATTTTGCTCATTAATTTTTTTTAAAATGACCATTGCCCTTTGAAAATTTTGCCTATATTTCATGCCATCTGATCATCTTTTCATAGATCAATGTAGACCATTGATATCAATCTGAGGGATCAAATGCAATTGGTCACTTTGTGATGTTCCTCATGGTTGTGACACTTGTCATCACCATGTTTGTTCTAGATTCATTAAATTGTCAACCTTTATTTCACATCACTGGATGATATTTTCTTAGGTAAATGCTTTAATCTTTCTCCATTGGATTAACCCTTTGCTTCATAAACTGTCGATGAGAATGTGTATGATTGGATTCATACCATCGATCTTAGGAAGATGATTGAGCTTCAATCTTTGGCCCATGATTATGGCACTTGTCATTTCCTAATTTGATCAAAGGAATTTTGAATTTTTAACCTTCATGATGTGCCATCAGATTTTGATTGGTAGGATCCATGTGCTCTATCGAATCTTGATCCAAATGGTAGAATGTTATTTGTTGGTTGATGCTCTTTTGTTGAAATTGTGACACTTGTCACCTTCTTACTAGTCTAAGGGTATTTAAATTATCAAAATTAGTCTCATACCATCAAATCATCTTTAGCTAATCAATCATTCTCAATCAGATCATCTTTAGATGTGTAACATTGGATCCTTAGGAGGGCTTCCATGATGGTGACACTTGTCACCCCCTCACTTGTTTTGGGGATTCATTGAAGTCTTAGATTAACTCATGTTGTTAGATAAATTTTTCTTGAATAAATGCATACCATTGATCTTGTGATCAATAAAAATATAAATTTAGGCTCAAGTAAGTATAAATAACTTAGGTTAAAGTCTTAAGAATTTGGTTTTATTCATATTAATAAACATAAATTAAAACATTAGGGTTAATATTTTAAGCTCAGTTTTAGACATGATAAAAGGGACCCTTTGAATAATAAAAATACTTGGACTAAAGTCTTAGCCTAAGGTTTTGTTGTATCAATAAATGTGATAAAACCTTAGGATAAGTCATTAGGCTAAGTCTAAAGCATATTAAAAAAGAGGCCTTGTGAAGAGATAAAAGGAACAAAGGGGTTTTGAGACATAAAGGACCAAGTATAAATTTTTAGACTAAGGTTTGGTCATGTTAATAAACATGATTAAACTGTAGGATGAAAATTTAACTAAGTTCATGACATAATTGGTTATTCTCATGTAAATTGTTTCCACCAAATTTGAATTTAATTCAAAAGGGTTCAAGCTAGGGTAATTGGAATCATGGCTTTAGAATGCTTAAACATGAATTCAATTTGATTCTTTAATAGACCAAAGGTTAGTAAAAGACTAAATTAACATTAAATCATGAAACTCAGGCATTTCTCATTTCAAATGGACTCCATTAATCCTACAACTTGAAACACAAAGATCTAATGTTGACAATATTAGACAAGATCAAGGTAGAATAATATGTAAATTTGCTAATTCAATCATGGTGTGAATGATCTTCAAACAAATATTATGTGTAAGCATGTTGATGTTAATTAGATCAAGGGGAACTTTAAATTTAGATCAAAAATTTTCAAAATTTAAAATAAGGGTCCCCATTTTTCAAGAATGGGGGTATGTTGACCTGAACAAATGATGACTTTTGGGGGAAACATAACAATATGTTAGAATTCAGAGACTCTAGTTTAGATAAATAACTAGGCTATTTATTCTACTTGGTCAAGTGCCATCATTATGATCAATTCAAAATTACAATAAGACTTACACATATATAGTTAGATCCAAACATCAAACCTCAATTATGTTGTGTGTGTGTGTTTTGATTCCACTTATTGTTTACCATAGGGTTTGGGGAACAACTTATAGATTTCATTACTTTAACCATTAACATTGACTTATATCATATTTAGATGTCCATTAAGTATCATGATTTAGCTCAAAGAATGATTGGGCATTACTCTTCTACCATCTAGGTGTCTATATCCCCAATAAAGATACCTTAAATCCACTAAAGGCCTTGCTCCATTTATAGCCAAGTGTCCATAGCCCCTATGGAGATTACCAGAATCACCTTTACTCAGAAATATCTAACTTTTGTAATAAATCTCTTATTTTTTGTATTTTTTCAAACTATTATGACTTTATAGCAAAGGTTAGGGACTAGAATAACCATATTTTAGGATAGGTTTTGGTCCTAAAATAATCATCCTTGGTTTTCAACCTTATCCCAGGAAATACTATTGTTTAAGTACAAACATGATAGTGTTATAATAATTAAAAATTTCATCCTACATATGCAATCCTTATCAAAATTAGACTTGGATCAAAACAAGTCTTAAAAATTTATGGAATATTTAAGCCATTCACTAGTCTTTACTAGTTTCTCAAAACCATAACACCAAATTCACATTTCAAATCCATGGTCAATCATATACTTAAGATTCATACCTGCATTCCTAGTTTGGGAAGGTTTTTCTAAGAAATTGGGTAAAACTTGAGCTAAGGACTATCCAAAAGGACTTATTAAAATCAAGGAACCAGGTAGAGAAAGCAAACACACCAAATAAAAATCAAAGGAAACAAGCAAGTAACCAAATATATATAAGCATTATCTACACACAAAGAACAAGAAACAAAGAAAGACACCAAACTAAAGCCTACTTGTACTAACTCTAACTAGTCTTATAGTTCACTCTATGAAGACTTTAGGTGGGAAAATAGAGAAATAGTGATTGAAATATTGCCCATTAGTTTTCAACATAAACTATGCTCTTTGCAAGTCTTTTAATTTGAATGTGTTCTCTCCTAGTGTTTCTTTAATCTAATATGGGCCAATTCATAAAGGAGTGAATTTTCCATGTTTACCCTTGGGTTTAAATGCCTTGTCCCAAAGAAGAACCAAGTCTCCTTGTCTAAATACCTTTATCTTTGAACATTTATCAAACCACCTCTTAATTTGGGTTTGGTGTCTGCTAAAATTGGAAGAAGCCTCATCTCTTGCATCTTCCATTTATATGATGTCAAGCAGTCTTGAACTTGCAAATTATTAGTCCTCCTCTATGTAATCTTGCATGAACTTGTATGTTGGTAGCTTAAGTGTGATGGGAAATATAGGTCACGAACTGTAGCTATGGTATGATTTGAAGAAAAAGAATAAAGATAAAATTATTTAGAGAAATTTGGACTTATCAAAATTGAAGCATTTCTAATTACTTCTTTGATTTATTTGAAAGCCTTCTTTGTCTCCTAATTCCATGTGATTTTGATGTCTTTCTTCAACATATCATTCAATGGCATTAAAATCTCTAAAAAGCTATAAATAAACTTTCTTACAAAGTTAATTTTACCAAATAAGGACTTAAATTCCTTCCTACTATTATGGGGTTATATCTTTGATATGGCTTATACTCTATCAGGATCTATAGAGATCCCTTATTTTGTTATGACATGTCCTATCAATTTTCCCTCAGTAAGACAAAAATGATTTTTTTCCATATTGAGGGAAATTCCATACCTTCTACACCTCTCAAATACCTATTGTAAGTGCATCAAATGATTTTCCCTATTTTTAGAAAAAATAGTCAATTCATCTATGTAAATGATAATACACTTACCTATCATCCCTTGGAAAGTGTGGTCTATTGATCTTTGAAAGGTTGCACCTACATTGATCAGCCCAAAGGGCATCCTCTTGTAGGCAAAAGTGCCCTAATTAGTAGTAAATGCAGTTTTCATTCTATTTTCCTTGTTTACCATCACCTAGTTATATCCTAAAAAACCATCAAAGAAGGACATCATAGCTAAACCAGAAACAATTTGAATTACTTGGTCAAGAAAAGGCAAAGGATAGTTATCCTTTTTTGATGATCTATTCAAATTTTTAAAAGCATTACACATCATAATTTAACCATTATTTTTCCTAACTGGCACCAAATTGCCAACCCAAGTAGAGTGCCTAATGATAAATATAATATCGACATCTAAATGTTTTTTGACCTCTTTGTTATTAATGGTTTTAAGACTAGGTTGACATGTATCTACTTTTGATTGAAATGTTTAAAATTTTATTTTAAGGGTATAGTGTGAGTTATAAATCTAGGATCAAAGATCTTTATGTCATCATAGGAGCATGATATTACATCCTTTTTGGTCAGTAGTTCTTTGGCTCTTTTAAATTTAATGATTGAACATGTTGTACCAATGTTGATTAACTAAGGTTGTCCTTCAGGACCAACATCAACTATATTGTGATCTTTCCCATTCACCTTGGGAATATTAGTATCCTCAGTCAATTTTTCTTGATAAAATAATCTTTTCAAGGAAATCATGCCTTTGGGAATTTTATTATCATTCATATGAATGACCTTATCACCAAGTTTTCCTTCTTCTTCAAGAGTATTCTCATTGATCTCATCAATTACATGAGACTCAAATACTCCTATGCTATTCATAAATTCTATAATCTAGTGATCATCATTGAACACCTTTAAATGATTGATGTTGTCAAGGACTAAAGGACATGGGATCAACTCAACACTAAAGTTTTGGGAGTCTTGATCTAGCATGAGATTAGCTGCAGGTGAATCAAGTTCATTAATAACTTTATTTTCTTCCCTAGGGATAGAAACAATGTTAAAATCATCAAAGGATTTAAGAAAATACCAAACTCTAAAAATATACCTCTTGAGATATGATAATTTGCATTGATATCTACTCCTACCTTGATTAACCACTAGTTATAAATCACCTAAAACTAGAAGTTCTTTAACTTTATGATTGATTACAAATTGTAATCCTAGGATTAAAACTTCATACTCTACAATATTATTAGTAGAGGGAAACTAAAGTCTACAAGCACCTTTTAGTTCTTTTCTAATAGGATTGGTTAGAACAATTCCTACTCTAGATCTAGAATTACACCTAACACCATCAAAATGTAATTTCCACATTCTAGGCAAAGCATGAGAAATTTTAGAGTTGTATACCTTAGGGGTGTCAAGAGTGTAGACACCTATTTCTGAGTTAACCATGTTGACCTTCTTATTGGTTGAATTATCTTCAATAATCATGTGCTTCATTTTAGGCTCCCTCTCAATTCTGATCTAATTAATGACCCCCTTCCATGGTAACCACATATGTGAATAATCAATAAACATGTAATCATTTAGAGACCTTGTCCAATTTGTACTCATTATCATCCCATAAGCATCAAGGATATACACCACCTAGATGACAATTAATAATTGGACCCTTGGCTCTGGGGCAAGTTGTATGTGAGCATTCAATAATTCACCAATTAATTTGACTCTTGATTTATCTAATTGAGTAATTCCTCTATTAAATTTAATGGGAGTCAAACCAAGTTATTCACACATACTTACAGGTATCATGTTTGCATATTCACCTAAATATAATAAATAATTATGCAAATTCTTACCAAAGATTCTGACTGTAAGTAAGAAAGGTGTAACATCTTATTGTTCTTGTGTATTGCTACATTGGCATGTGTAGTCTTTTATGTTTTAGAAAGTTTTTTGGACAAAGATTCCAACAAAAAATCTTTGTTCTATGATTTGGGTCAACTCATGCAAAGTAATGTTAGCTTTGATCTTCTTCATGTCCTCAACTATGTTATATCTAGTCCAATTAGTAGAATTAGAAGTATCAGTACTATTTTTAGAATTACTTCCCTTTGGAGGTTATGGGTTGTTGTCTGATGTGGTATCAGGAGTGTTGAAGTTGTTTGTTGGAATTGAATTAGTCAATGATTTCTTTAGTTCCCTATTTATTAGAGGGTAAGTTTTATTTAGAAATTTCTAAAAAGCATGAATCTCTTCAGGAACATCTTTAGGTTCATTTTCATATTGAAATGGGAACTCAAATGTCTTCACCATGAGAGTTGAATAAGATGACCTTGAAGAATTAAATGTGCCTACAGCACAATATTTATTAGGGACAACTTCAAAAGTATCTAACTCTTCTTGAAAAGCATCAAAATCATTCTAAGATTCAATACAATATACTTCACCATGCTTCAAAGTATAATGAACTCTATAATAGTTAGGCAAAGTAACATCAGTAAGATTTATATTAGGCACATTCTTGCTATCAGATGACTCCTTATTTTTATTATTTTTGTAACTATCATTTTGAAACCTATTAGTGGGTCTATTAAACATTTGGAAAGAGAAATTCCTACTAGAGCTTTCCACAACATTGCCTACTTGTTTTTGTAGCTGAAGGAAGTCAGTGCTTAGTTTATGAACCATTTTTAAGATAGAGTCATTCTCATTCTTGGGTGCTTATGAATTATGAACTTGAATATTTATACTAGCTATTGGCATTAAAGCTCTCTGGGCTTGTGGATGGGATCTATTGTTATCATTGTTAAAGAATCCTAAGTTTTGTCTAGGGTGAACATGGCTTAAGGGAAATTGGTTCAGAACTAGGAATTGATTTAGAGTAGGCATATTTTGATTAGCATTGGAAATGACATTCAAAATGCAAATTTAGATTAATATTAGGAATGGAATATGCCATTTGTCTCTAAGGTTTCATTTGGTCATTAATGATCATAAATTAAGCATAATCTAAGGCTAATGTATTAATGATTTGAGTAGATATTTTGAAAAACATATAAGTCACGAGGTCCAAAGCATCTTTATATATCTCTAAGGCAAAAGCTTCATCAGGTTTATAAGGAGTTATGGCCCTACTAAACATCTTCTGAAATATTGCATTGAAGGATCTTATGTGCTCATTGGAATATATTTTAACTATGGTGATTTAATAGTACAAAATACATGTACTGATGATTTTACTAAATTGATCAATGAAAACATTGCTAAAATCAATCCAACTAGAAATGTATTTTTTAGGAGGTTGAATAACCATTCATATACAACATATTTGAAAGTAAATAGGAATAATCTACATGTGACATCTTCATGAACAACATTCAAAAGTCTTAATACAACTTTGAAGCTTTTAATGTGTTCTTCATCAATTATAACACTATTAGGACTAAATGTACAAAAATACTTTTTAAGATTATGAGGAAGGTCATGTATCACACCTAGCACATTAATTAAAGAACCATCTAGACAAGCCCTACCTTGATAGGGATTGAACATAGGGGTACCTTGAATTGGTGAGTTTGGTTGGGACTTTGACAGTCTACATTTAACTTTGTCATATCTATATTTCCTTTGAAAATCTAATGAAAGTAGAGAAACTCTTGTTTCTAAATGTGATCTAGTCCTTATCCTTGGTAATTTTAACTTGTGATCTTTGAATCCTATTTGATATAAAATGTGTAAACCCTATATTTATATTAAAATTTTCATAAATTTGTATACAAAATGACAAAGGAAAACAATATTTAACTAAGTTATCTCAAATATATATCCAGACATGTAGGTATGAGTAATATTTACACATTTTAGTTCAAATAAACTTTGATTTGCAAAGAATTAATCAATTTTTGTACAAAATTGTTGTTACTAACCTAAAACCCATATAATTCACAAAGATTAAGCCATATTTATTTTAATATTTCATGAACCTTTAAATAATGTCTATATTTATCTAAATAAGCACAAAGATTCACCTAAAACCATGAAGATCGATGATCTTTACACAAATATGCAAAGAATACACTGATCTTTGATTAAAATACACTAAAACCAACAAAGATACTAAAAATATATGAAGATTTAACTAAAACCCTCCTTCTAGAGCCAACAAAGCACATTCTTGTTGATGCCTATAAATGTATCATAGGTGGTTCAGAGTGTTTAGAGAACACTTCTCATTTCTAAATTCTAGAAATTTAATGCATGAATTGTCTATTATGATAATCTTACTATCTTTGGTTGAATAGAGGCAAATAAAATGAACTATTTCACAAATTTATATTAGTTTGTGGTTAGGAGTCACTATGGCCTATAGTTATCTTTACAAATAATGAAGTAATATGGACTAATAGTAGTGAATTATGATCAAACCTATGTCTAAAAGATAGTCTCAGATGAGTATTCACAATGGAAATTAAAAATAGAGTGAATTGGTTAAGAAAGGAGAAAAAACAAGGGTAATGTAGAAAATATGTATTGATGATCTTTGATTCAGACATTATGACAAAGTTCCAATTTCATCTGAACATGCATTTAACCAATATGTAACATGAAGTAGCATAAGCTCAAATTCTATCACACATTAGGTGAACATATAAGGAAATTATATGTAGTCAAAAATTCAGCATGTCTATAAATCAATCCTATCTTAGAGAAGATAGAGCATGCCTACACTTCTAATTGGGGATACACTGTCAAGTAGGAGCATGACCAATATGGGGATCTAGTAGACACAATTCAGGAATCACTTGCCACAAAATATCATGATAAGAAGGGTTCCAAAGCCTAAATTATAAAAAAATCTAAAAAAAAAACCCTAATTGAGTCCTAAAGTTTAAAGCATTCACTTATTCTAATAATAAAAAAGTAAAATCTAATCTAGTGCACACCAAAGCGTATGGCACAAATTGGGGGTTATAAATAATAAAACAAGCTAAACTAAACATGTATTATAAGACATATACTCATGTCAATGTATACAAAATCCTAATACATGAGAGAAGAATATAAATGCATTATCTATCTACTCTTAGAAAGGAGAAATAAAGTTAGGAATAATTACCTTTGAATATAAACCCATCGAGCCTCAATCTCTCCCTTGGCCAAGGTGCTTTACAAGAGATTATTATGGTATGTAAGTATAATGAAGATAAATAAGCTCTAGGCTACATAACCTATTTAAGCATTCAAGATACTTCTCCACAAGACAAGATCCATATCTCCAAAGAAAGTATGAAACCCTAAGCTTTATTCCTCATGCAGAATGGTCAATAAATATATGTTTATTTGTACTTCTTTGCTTAAATTATTCTCTTATGAAATGGTGGAAAATGAACTTGTATAAATAGGTGGATATTGACCTAAACCCACCTAGAAATGTCAGTTGTATAGGGTAAACCTAGTCAACCCAATGTGTTTTTAAGGATAATTCACTAGGTCTAAGCTAGGTCAGTCGAAAGTCTAACCAGCCAAGAAAGTGAAAAATACCCCTAAACTGTACTAGGTCGACCCATTTGACCTAGTATAGTTGACTGACCAAAAGGGATTAAAGATAAGAAAAGGAGGGATGAAAAGAGGAAAATATTATAATATGTAGGAATGAGAAGAATAAAGTTATGGTAAATGATTTTAGGAGACAATTGTGTAGATGAAAAGTGGCAAAAGGGGTAATAATCTTACGAAGCACCCATGGTTTACCTACCCCTTTTTTGGTGCACCTCTTAAAGAATGTACCTAGAGAGATTGAGACTCAAAAGGTTCCTAAAAGATAAAAAGTGTCAGTAATCAATAAAATTTTGAAAATATTATGTGTATACATATGCCCCACTTGAAGCACATCACATGTCATGTAAGTGCAACATGGGATGGTCCTTTAGGATAGAACATGATAACACATAATGATGATGCTAATTAAAGTGAAGTAAGTAGAAAGTAAGATAAATGAAAGAACATAATTGAAAAACACATACCTTTACCTACCTTAGTGTCATATATAAATAAGTAAACTATAAGAAATTTGAAGGTGTCCAATGTAGAGAACACTAGATGAACTTGTAGAAGTTAGTGCAAAAAATATCCAAAACTAAAAAAAGTTTGAATATAGGCATATAGTGGTTAGTAGTGATAGAGATTTTAGAAAAATTGGTAGATTAGGATTAATAAGTAAATTTTTAGAATATTTAAGGCAAATAATGATAAAAAGATGGAAAATGAATGACAAATGATTGGTAAATGAATGACAAATGATTCATAAATGAATAATTGTAAAGAAATGACAAATGATTGGAAAACACAATAAATCATGTTGGAAAGCATGTGAAAATTAAATGTAAGAAAGGAATATAGAACATACTAAATCATGTTGGGAAGTATTTAAAACATAAATGACAAATGAAATATCAATGCCAAAAAAATCTTAACAAAGATATGTAAGAAAGTGAAAAGTAAGCTCATGTAAGATAGGCATGTCAAATCAAACATAAATGAAAATATGAAGGAATGTTGAATGACATTTAAGTTAAGATGTAAGACAAACATGAAAAATACATATATAAAGTGAAACATATAAGCATGGCAAAAGAGTGAAGACTCAATTATCCATAATAGGAGGGTAGTATAATAATGACAAATGAAATAAAAGAGTGATCCATAGTTACTCAAACATGTTGTTTTGCTCTAAGGATAAATAAAATTAAAACACATTAGTGATAACATGTTTTTAAGAGGTGAAGAATAAGGAATAATATAAGAGGGAAAACAAATTTGGAATCACAATTTTCCTATCAAGGGGGGAAATGAAATGGGTGGAGGGAATAATGAAGGAAAAACCAAGGTAGAGTAACTCTTTATCAAAGTCAAGACACTCAAATTAGGTTTGTCAAAACTAGAGGACTATGGATAACTTCTCTTAGATATGCAAGTCTTAGGTCAAAAAATGGAGTATATAGATTATCCCATGAATGATATATGCATGAATAGTAAAATGGACCTACCTCCCCATGATGTGTTCCCCATTCTTTAGGACCCCTTACAAAGATGTGGATCTACTATGAAGATTAAGTACTTGTGTGAGAAATTAGGTATCACCATAGATTTTTTTGAAATACCCTATTCCAATATACTAGCCTACCACACCCCAAAGGACCTCAACTCTATGTGAGGCCAATTGTGGAGTTTGAGCTTTGATTAGAGATATGAGATGTTCTTGAAATCATGAATTTTGGTGTGAATTTGAATTTTAAGATTTGTATGTTACCTTTTATATATCATCTCATTTTATTTTCAAATTATTTGGATTTTAAATTTATTAATGTATTTTTCTATTCCTCCTCCATATGGATTTGGAAAACTAAACATGGGTGCTAAAGATGACTTTCATTTGAATACTTAGAACAAGGTTGCTAAGAAAGAGAACATAAAAAAGCATGGGGTCTAAGAGTCTCATAAATCTTAGTGAAATAAAAGTTCTATTTTGACTTTGACCTTGGTTTATCCAATGTGGAGTGATAGAAAGGGGAAATCAAGACGAATGACACATGGAACAAGTTGAATTACTTCAATTTACAAAAAAATTGATAAAGGGGAAAAAGGGATACAATGATAGTAAAGTGTGATTAGTTATCATGATAATTAGGGAGATTGAGGAACACATTCTAACATAGATTGTTTGTGTAGATTCCATCTATAAAAAAGAATCAAAAGCTAAAGTTGAGAACAAGGATGTAAAAAACATGAAAAAGAATGACAAGATGGTAATTTTATGAGGAGGTTCGGGTCCTATACATGGTATTATACTGTAAATAATAAAAGAGAAACATAAAGGGTGTAAAAATGGAATGATAAATAAGGGAATAAATAATCATGATGCTACTAAGGCTAAAAATGATAGAAAGAGACAAAAATGAAAGCAAATGCTAAATGTGATCTGTAAATAAAAATCAAAGAATGTAAAAGGAAGTAATGATGCTTAGGAAAATGAAACTAAAAGAATAAAAATGAGATGAAAATAACAAGTAATATCTATGATAACATCTATATGAAAGATGAGCATTTGAAATACAAGTCTATAAGTCTCAGAAGGTTTCTTAAAGTTGAATTTGTTTGTTATTATGCATTGTAGAATAAGAGTGGGTATCACAATATGCCCCAATAGGTAAGTGGATGTAGGGATGGGCATCAAAAGATGCCCTAAAATTTTAATGGACATGTGGATGGACATCACAAGATGTCCCAACATGTGAGTTAGAGTCAGAACATTGAACCATTAAAATGATTTGCATTGGGTTAGCAAGTGTTTTTGGAGATAGGTAAATGTGTTGGTTTATTAGATTTTAAGGAGGTTTAATGTGAAATATGATGGTTAGAAGAGGTGTGAGGAGGTAAAATATTTAAAGGATTACCATGGATGATATGCTTTGGAATATGCATTTGAACTACGTACTCTTTTGGTTCATGCAACCTAAGAGGTTGAAGTGAAATGGATGACATAATATGTTTAAAGTTGTTCATTTTAGCTATCCTTTCCTTATTGGTGTAGGAAGAAGGATCAACTATGGTTTGAAAAAAATTAGTAGATGAGGTATAGGGATAATTTTTTATCATTAGGTAGTTTATTTTTATGTGATTTTGGTTCGTGAGATTGACTTTGAGAAGCTTGAAGATAGTCTTGATAAAATTGTTTTGTGAGAGCATCAAGATTAAAATGTGGACCAAGCAAAGAATAAATAATAAATTGATGAAGACCATGACAATACTCATGATAACGACCTATAATAGCATGCCACCAACAAAATTTATTAGGATTGTACCATTTTGGAAGAGGTTTGCAAGGATCAAAGCTCATGGGTTTAAAGGGTGGTAATTTCATCTTTAGTTGTTATAGACACAAGGGATGATGGGTTGGGTTAAAATTGGTTGAATTTTATGTTCCAATTTGAGGTTGGGGAGGCTTTTATGAATCAATGTTATGAGAGGATGATTGGAAAGATACTTTAGTAGTTGTTTGAGATGGTTCAAATTGAGTCATAAGAAAGTCTTTCCTTTTTGCTTGGTTTGAGTCTTCATCTAAATTTTGAGGTGAAAAGATTTTAAATTTGTATTGAAGTGGATCCTTAAGATAAGTGACAAATATTTTTAAAAGAATATCATAATTCATGTTCTGGTCCACTTTATGAGCAAGATACTTCCATCATTTGATGAAAGTGTGAGCAGATTGATTAAGAAGTTACTTGGCATTGATGAAATGGCTAACATAATTTTTAGGAAGGTCATCATGTTGTAATTACTTTTAACTAATGCTTTGAATGCTTTGAAATGTATTAAAGCTTCTAATTTTTTCTTTAAAAACTTTACCCAAGTCATACGTGAAAAATCATCAATAATCAACACAAAATATTTCTCACCTTGAGTACTTTGATTTCTCATAGGTCCATATAGATTAGTGTGAACAAGCTCTAACATCTTAGTGGTTGAGTAATTTTTTTGTTTTTAACTTCCTTTAGGTCTGCTTCCCATGCTGACAAGGTTCATAAAGCATGTTAGATGGCTTTGTAATTTTTGGAAGATTTTTGAATGCTTGCTTCTTATTGATGTTGATAAGATTGTCAAAATTTATGTGTCCCATTCTCCTGTGCCATAGCCAAATTTCTTCAATCTAACTCAAACAACATCTTTGACCTTTGATGTCTGATAACATATACAAATTATTACCTATTCTCTAAGCATCTACAACCCACACATCTGAATCTTTTTTTCTAATTTCACAACCTTTTGCATAAAACTTTAGTGTGTGCCCCTAATCACACATTTGACTTACATTCAAAAGATTATGTTTAAGACCTATATACAAAAAAATTTCATTTTTAGTTCTACTATTATCCAAAATTAGTGTACCTTTTTTGGCAATTTTGGTAGTAGCATTACATCCAAATTTCATTGTGCCTCCACTGATCTTCTTCAAGGTTATGAAACTGATTTTATCTCCTATCATGTGCCTTAAACATCCACTGTCAATGAACCATGTCTTTTCTTCATTTATTGCATGCAAAGCTATCTATACCAACATAGATTTTTCAAGGTGTTTCTTTTGTCATAAACTTGTCTAAACTTTCTTCTTGATGAATGGAACCTTAAAACTCTGGTCCTTTTTGACTAACTCAACATGCTTCTATAGTACCAGGCTATGTGTCTAAAATTATTGCACTTGTAACAAATTATGGCCTCTTCATTAAATCTTGATAGAGGAGCAAAAGAGTTATGGCTTTTGCTTGGATCTGCATGACTTTCCTTCTCCTTATTTCTAAAATTGTTATCCCTTTTTTAACATTCTCTTTTATTATGGCCATATCCATTACAATAAAAATAGTAACCATAAAATAAGTACCTATTTGTGTATCTCTGACTTGATTGCCTTTTGTAGTTCTATTCCCTCTAGCCTTCTTTGTTTGAGATGTCCTTTGTATTCTTAATTTCTTCCCTTTTTATTTCCTCTTTTGTAAGAGCTTCAACATAGCCTTTTCCTTTTTCCTTGTTTGTGAAAGTAGTGGCCTCCCCTTTTTCTTTTTCAAATCTGATAGTTGTCTTATCTGACATTGATCTTTGACTTTCTAATATCTTATTCAACATATTAATGTTTTTCTCAAATTTTGAATCATTAGTTGCTCTATCATTGATTGATTTATTATTTTTCTCAAGATCTACTTTTAAAGAAGCAATTTCAATAACATACCTTTCACAATATTTACTTACTTTTTGCAACTATGCCATTAGATCTTATTCATTCTTTTTGGCTTCTTCAAAGTGTGCTTGTAGATCTTCAATTGTTTCCTTTGACTGCTTTTCATTTTTCTCAATTTGGAGCTTTAATCTTCATTCTTCCTCTCAAGATATTTTAACTCTTCTAAGGCACAAATGAGTTCTCCTTCCAGATTCACTTTGGATTCATCATATTCTTCTTCTTGATCATCTATACTTTTACTTGTAGAGGCATCTTCATGTATGGCCATGAATAAAATCTCTTCTTATTATGAATCACTAACTCCACTATCTTTGACTGAGCTAGGATCTTTAGAATATAAACTCGTCTTCTTGAATCCCTTCTTGAATTTTCCTTTGAAATTCTTCTCGTATGTAGACTTTCCTTCTTCATTATCATGATTACCCTTATCTAGGCACTTAGCTACAAAATGTCCAATCTTTCCACAATTAAAATATTTAAAAGGTAATTTTCCTTGATATTTACCTATGACATTTTTTGGCTTGTGAATGAATGGAGCTCTATTGTCATCATAATCATTGCTAAAACTGTCACTTGATTCTTGAATCTTAGCCTTCTCTTTATTTGATGTCTAAAAATCAGCTTCTCTCTTTGAGGGTTTCTCTTATTCAGTCTGCATCTCATATGCCTTAAGAATACGATGTAGCTCATCCATCTTTAACTTGGCTAAATTTTTTATCTCTTCAGTTTCTAAAACTTTTGCATTATATCTCAATGGTAGAGATCTCAAAACTTTTTGAACCACAATTGATTATTCTAAACTTTCTCCAAGACCTTGAATCTAATTAAATATTTGATCAACCCATAAAAGATAACTTGATATATTTTCTTCATCTTCCATATTCAAACTCTCAAACTATCTTCTAAAAGTCTAAAGCTTAGCTTGTTGAACCTTTCCATCACTTTTGTAATTATTCTCAAGTTTTACCTAAGTTTCATGAGCAAATTTATATTACATAGCTTTAACAAATTTTGATTCACATAAACCACATAAAATAACATTTTAAGATTTAACATTATTTTCACTTACCTTCTTTTCTACCAGAGTAGTTACAAGTTTATATGGTTCTTCATATTCCTCCACCACTGCTTGCCATATGTAGAATCCAAGGGCCATAAAATAAGTCTTCATCCTTATGCTCCAAAAAACATAATTTTTCCCATCAAATAAAGGTGCCTTATTTGTATAAAAACTATCATTTGATCCAACCATCGTGCTTTCCTGATCTACCTTCAAGCTGTAAAACTTTTTCCAAAATAACTTGCTTTGATACCAATTGTTAAGCACAAAATATAATGAGAGGGGAGGTGAATCAATATATTATATATCTTTTTACTTAATCAAATTCCTTTTCTTTAACCACTTAACCACACATTCAAGATATGCAATAAAATTGAAATAATAATATGCACCAAATGAGAGAGAGAGAGAGAGAGAGAGAGAGAGAGAGAGAGAGAGAGAGAGAGAGAGAGAGAGAGCAAATTTTTACATGGAAACCCAAAGTGGAAAAAACCATGGAGAACAATATCAAGTATATGAATGGGCACCAAATTAAATTGTAAAGTTTGCAAGCACCAACTTGTAGGAACACCAAACCCTTTGTTGAGCACCAACATAACAAATATTTGTGAGCACCAAGAATAGGAGCACCAACCCCTTACAAAGATTTGTGAGAACCAACCCACAGGAGAACCAACCCCTCTTATGTATAAAACACAACTATCTCTCAATGTTTATTACTCAAAAAATGATAGAACTATACAATATCTCTTTCTTTTCTCTCTTTGAAAAAAAATACAAACCATGCAATCTCTTGCATATTACAAATGGCTTCTCAAGCCTTTATTTATAGCTTTCCAAAAGACCTTTGGCATTCACCCTTTTTGACCCTTCAATATTCATGGAAAATGGTGCCAAACTTATATGACCCTTCATATCCTTGCATTTGAAAAGTCATATGGTGACCCTTCATAAGCAAAAGCATCCTTTCCTCTTTTGTCTTTATCTTGGTGACTTTTCGTATTCCTCAAAGTGTCTCTTGATGGAAAAATGTGCCATACCCTCTTTTATCTTCACATAGTGACTCTTAAAATTCCTTAAGATGACTCTTCATGGGGAAATGTGTCCCATTCCTCTTTTGTCTTTACCCTGTGACTCTTTGACTTCTCCATGGGCCCTCTTTTGACTTATATGCAACCAAAAATATATTCATTAATATTAAATAAATATTAACACACATTAGCTAAGATATGAATGTTAAAAACATCATTAAATGCAATGGGGCCTTTATCACCAATGTTAGACCTTTGACATCAATTACAATATTTCCAATAGTGTCATTTGTTTATCATACTCCTACAATAATTTAGGTCTAGAAGCAAACTTATTTTCCAAGCTATCCTAACCAACAAAAGTTTTGAACTTTTTCCCATACAAAGCTTCAAAAGGAGACATATTAATTAAAAAATGATATGTATTATCATAAGAAAAATCAATCAAATGGAGATAATTTTACCACTGAGACTATTGATGTATAACACATATATGCGAATGTCTTAAAATACTTGGTTTAATCTTTTAGTTTGACCTTCTGTTTCTAGGTGGTATGTGGAATTAAAATTCAAATGAGTTTCAAATTCTATAGTTAAATTTTGCTATATCCTTGAGGTGAACAACTTATCCATGTATAAAATTATCACCTCTAGTATGCCATGCAACCTTAAAAACTCTTGAATAAATCTTTCTACAAACATAAAAGCATCATCTATTAAATTTATAGTAATGAAATGACCAACCTTGGTGAGTTTATCAATTATTACCAAAACATCATCATGTTTATTGTGAAATTTAGGTAGCTTAGAAATAAAATCAAGTGAGATCACAACCCACTTGTACTTTGGTACTTCATGTGTGTACAAAAAACCCTAGGATGGAAATGATCAATCTTAACTCAGTAGAATTCTAGATATTTAGCAAATAACTCTACCACATCCCTTTTCATTCCAAGCAGAAAGTAGTACTTTTTTAGTTCATGTTTCATTTTTGTGACACCCAAATGAGCATAATGAGGTGCTAAGTGCACTTCTTTAATAAATTTACTGCTCAAGTCCCCAATTTTAGGCACATATATTTTTTTTGTATGCCTTAACATGCCATCATTTTATACATTAAAATCAACAAAATACTTTGCTACAAGCTTGTCAGCCAAACCTAGACGTACCTCATGGTAGTACTTATCCAAAAGTTATTGTTTAACACAACATTTATGAAATTAGACTTGATAACATAAATTGTATAAAGGTAATTATGTCATCTATGTACATCAATAACATAATTTTCCTTACCCTTGACATATGAAATTTCCATATAAAAATTACTTAAAAATTATAGCTATATATGTTGGTGTGCATTCAAATCATATTGGGAAAATAAATTATCTAAACTACGGTGATCATATTTCACCTTGAATTATTTTCCCTATAAGAAATGTTTCCATTGATTTAAATCATGAATTATTGATACAAGGTCTATTTCATGTGTAGGGTGTTTATTTTAATGCTTCTTGAGATTTTGTGACTCATATGCCATCACCTTACCATCTTGGATCAAAATGCCATTGAAACCTTCTTTGGAAGCATCTACCTGGACCTCAAAATTACCATTTAAGGTACGTATAATAAGGATTGGAGTTGTAGTTAGCATCTCCTTTAGTTTCTAAAATTCCTCTTCACAAAGGGGTGACCAAAAAACTTATTACCTTTGCATTGAAAATAAGTAATGGTGTTAGATACGAGGGATACATTTTCCATAAATCTTTGGTAATGGCCAATGAATCCCATAGAACTATATACTTCATGCACACTTATAGAAGTAAGTCACTCCTCTATTAATTTGATCTTGTTTGGATCAACAACAATACCATATTTATAAATTATGTGCCCAAGATAATGGATTTTAGGTTGATAGAAGCTACATTTGGATAGACTTCTAAATAATTTATGTTACCTTAAATGCTACAGAACTAGTTTTAGTTGTTGCTCATGCTCATAAGTGTTTTTAGAATATATCAATGCCATAAAAAAACTAGCACAAACTTATCTAAATAATATAAAAAATCACTATTCATTAACTTCATGAATGTAACTAGTGCATTAGTTAGCCCAAAATGCATCATAATGAACTAATAAAGTCCATAATGAGTTCTAAAATTAGTTTTATGGATGTCTTCATCCTTGATTCTTAGCCAATGATAACATGATATTAAATCTATATTGGAGAAGACAACTACTCCTTTAATTTAATCAAACAAATCATCTATCCTAGGTCATGAATAATGATTCTTGATTTTCAGCTTCTTAAACATCTTATAGTCCACACAAAGTCTCAAGGTCCAATCCTTCTTCTTCAAAGAGATATGCTTGGTCTAATAATTACATTTTCCAAAAGGTCTTATAGCTTGACCTTAAGTTCTTTTAAATTTACTACATTAATTTTATAATGAGTTTTAGAAGGAGGTAAAATCCTAGGCAAAGTATCAATTGAAAAATTGAACTCCCTTTTTGGTGGAAGTCTGGGCAATTTTTTAAGAAACACATCTTTAAATTCCATTAAAAGAGGATATTTATGAAAGTATTTTTCCTCAAATTTAGAGTATTTATGTATATAGTCTATATAAATATGATAGCCCTTATGCATTTCATTTTTCAACTGCATGGATGAAATCAATTTTCTTGCCTTTGATTCTTGAATAACTTGCACTTCCAAGAGGTTGTCAAAATCATATTGGCATCAAAATCTTTTGCCAAAATAATCATGTGTTGTTTAGTGAGTTTGTGACTAATCCATTCAAAGGATTATGTTATAAGATCCCAAAGGATCTAAAGGGTAAGTACATAGAGTTGGGGGATAATTCCATTGATAATTTTGGTAACATGATTGCATTAATAAATAACATGATCACGTTATTTAATTAATTGAATTACATTATTTAAATTATGGCTTGGTAATTACAGAGCCATAATGCAACAACATTATTAAATAATGTGATCACATTATTTTAAATAATAACATGATCACATTATTATTATTTTCAATAACCCAATCACGTTACCTATGACATAAAAAAACCTAAACCTGAATGCAAAATCATCATTTTGCATTCAAGTTTCTTTTAATATTCTTGCCTTCTAGGATCACATTTTATGTTAGAGAGACAAAATCTTGATAGGAAGCTATTAAATTCATCCCAAGAAGTTTTTTTATCAATGATGCCCCCAATTAGAAGAGGTAAGTGCCAAATATCTACACATGTTAACCCTAATTTTTCATTATTTTCATTATTTAACCCTAATTTTTAGTAATTTTGGTTGTAATTTGTTTGTTTTGAATAGCCCATCCTACTAACCCTCTTAAACCTCCATATAAATCCCTTGTTCCTCCTCATAACCCTCCACCTAACCCTCCACAAAAGCCTCTTGTTCCTCCTATCCCTCAACCTAACCCTCCTACATTTACACAAAATCCCCTAGATAGTTAGGAGATTCTAATTGACAACATTATGGGAAATAAAATTGAAATTGAATAATTATTTGGGAGAATTAGGGATCCCACTTCCACTAACCCCTAATGCATCCATATGGCTAATTCCCTAGATACATTATTAGGTCAAATTTACTCTATAATAAGTCAAATTGAAAGATGGACTTCATATCGGGATAGTTTTAGGGATTATTATGCTATAAAGTTTTATCACTTGAGGTAAAAAAAAAGAAATATCAAAAGCCTCCATTTGTGCCTTATTCATTGACCTAGCCACCAAGCACCATTTTTGATAATTTCTAAATGTTTTCCAATTCATCTTTTCCAACATAATTTAATCACAACCAACTTTAGGATCAATGGTGGATGGTGTTTGATTATCCACTGTGTAACAACCATGAGGTCCCATTGTATTTTTTGAAGAAACGCTAATATGATTTTATCCTTAATAATATTATGAATTATTTTGATTTTAGTGAGTATCAAGGCCAAGGGAAAGGCTCTGTGTAGGATTGATCAAGTGTATGATGTGCATCTAATCAGCCAGTAAGGATCCATATTCAAAATCCACTTAATCTTGAGATCTCCTCTATAGTTTAGTAGGTTATGGAGATAAACACTCTTCATGATCTTAGTTCACTCACTGATACACTTGTTCAACATACAATTAAGCTCTTATAGACTAATGCTAGAGATACACCACCTAATGTGTATACTAACCCCACAATTGCAATTCTTATGGAGTGATGTGTATTGTACCTTCTAATGATGGTGGTGCTAGTGGTTCAGAGGGCTTGGATAATATTCTTATGAGTGATGATTTTTTGGAATGCACTTTTACTATGCAGACATAAGCCACCACACAAATGTAGGTATATTTTATATAAATGCCAAGTTAAATTTAATTTATATTTGCAAATTTAGTTTAGATAATAGTTAATTTACATAGAAATTAAATAATATATGTCATTTTTAATGTCACAAGAGGTGATAGTACCTTAATCATCATAGTTGACATTTACAACATTTTATTTTATGTAGCCACTATTTACATTTTAGATCCAACTATTGTCCCATCCACTACTACATCTATCTCTATTAGGACAACACATTTTACTTATATAGAGGTAAAATTTTGAGTTAATCTTATGCTCTATGTGCACTTAGTCTATGCACTTTTTCCTTGTAAGTTTATGTTAAATTTATCTATCAAGTATCTTGATTAATAGGTTCTAACAAGCTTCCCTGATATGGATGAAACACACACTTACCTTTGCCAAATGTAGAGATGAATTAAAAATAGGACTAGTTTTAGTCATGAAAAACATAAACAATGCATAAATAACTAATAATCTAGGCCAAATTATTTAATAGGGTTTTAAAATGATAATAAAAATCAATTAAAATAAAGCACATATACCTATTACCTTCCCAAAATCATTCCACCATCCAAAAGCGGCTCCGAGTGTGTTTTTGCCCTTGATTTGGTGTTTTTGCTTTGTTAACAATGTATGTCAAGCTCCTCCATCATATCAAGATCACCATGTATAATCTAATTTCATGATATTAAATCACTAATATACCTATCAAATGAAGCTATCTTATTGTAAATAAAGTATTTATCAAACTACACAAATGATTTGTGGAGAGAATCCTGCATTATAAGTTTACACAATTTAAGCTTAATGAAAATGGTCTTGGCCCTTCTATTTATAGGATTTTGGATTTGATTAAGATTAACCATGACCATCCATCTCAAGATGAAGATGTATGTCCATGAATAAATCCAATATTGCATAATTAGTCCATAAATATCCTATATTCATATAAAATGCAAAATTTAGTAACTTGAGTATGGCTAATAACACCCAATCCATAAGTCCATTTTGCTTGCTCTCTTGATCCTCTTATGCATGTTTTCATAGTTTCTCAGTCATCTATAGACTTTCATACTAAACCCTTTCTGATCTAGGATGATATTTCCATGACAAATCCATCCCTCATGTCTCTTACCCTCAAGACAACAACACCCAAACTTGGAATACAATGCTGAAACTCAGGGTGTCTTATTTTTGGCACTATTGTCTAAGTGTAAATTCGATTCAAATAAGCATATTCTCCTAGATCCTTATCTTAATTCATGTCAACATAACGTGAATTCATTTAACCCATAATTATTAAATCCCCTATAAAAGGCCATTCAAGTTCCATTTACAAGGGTTAACACTCATTTAAAAGAGAGAAGCAAGAATACAAGTAAGAATACTCAAGCACTATTCCCTATTCTCTACATACAACCATCCAACAGTCTTTCAAGCTTATTCAAACCTCTACATCATCTCCTAGTCTTTCTAAGTACACCTAATTTCACATTTACTTGCATTTTCATCACACTATTACACCAAGCACTTTAATGGGAGAAATACATATAACTTGATCCCTCCTCAGAATATTGGTATGTAGGAAATGTACCCACTCATAGGGTGTGAAGTTTGTTTAGTCTATACTTTACACACTAACCCCTTTTCCATAATTTTCAAAGTTCTATTTTATTTCATATAAAACACAAACACATAAAGAATCAACTCTATAGAAAGTTTTATTAACAATAAGGATCTAAAATTTGGTATAGAGGCTCACACAGAAATTGCAAACAAAACCCAAAAAATCATATCTATGTGAGTAGTTTGGATAATAATGACAAGACCAGGACTATAACACCTGACAATAGGTGTCCTATTTTTAGTAGGCCTATCCAATCAAGAAATGAACTCCATATCCTAGTTTGTGATAGTGTACCAATCCTATTCCTCTAGTATCAGACTCTATCTCAGTCATAATAGCCTAGAATATGCTTAGTCATATTTTATCTCACTCATTACTATATTTAGAAAAGGCAAAAATACTATTTGTTTACACAAAATTAGTGGATTAATTATTGCATATTATTTATTAATTTTATCTACTCATACCCATTTATTATTTAGGAATTTAACATATAATTTTCCCAAAAATAATAAATCATTTGGTGAACCTGACTTACTTCAACTTTTGCATAAAAACCCTAGAAACCCTAGGGTAAATTCCTAGTTTATTTTTCCCATTAATTTTGTAATTTTTTCTTAAATATTAAAATAAAAAAATCCTCTCAAATTTTAAAATTTTGTAGTAAATTTAAACAAAAACTATTTCAAAACCTAGTTGCATCAACTAACTCCCAGTAATTTTTTGATATTAATCCAATAATTTCTTGATTTTTTACTTGCATATCTAAATCATAAATTTGATTCAAATTCTCAAATTCAATAGTAATTTCAAAAATAATTTTATTTCAAACCCTTGTTCCATCAACTAGCTCCCAGTAATTTTCCAATAATTTTCCAATCATTTTGTAAATTTTTTTTTTGCATATTAAAAATTAGAAAACCACTTTAAATTTCAAAAATCAAAGTAATTTTCAAAAAAATCATTTTTCACAAAACCCTAATGGCACATACTAGGTCCAATTAAAACCAACATTCTCCCATCAATTTTTAAATTTTTACTTGCATTCTTAAATCAGAATGCAATTTCAATTTCAAAAATTCATAGTATTTTGCAAAACTATCAGTTTTAAATCCTTAGTTGCATGTACTAGCACCTATTTGCTTCTTCAGGTATCACCTTACATCCATAATCAAATTATAAAGATGATTCTCACTTATATACAAATTTTTCTTGCATTTCTTGAAAATAACAAGGCAACCATAATGGGCCCTATCATGTACATGAATGATGAAGTCTATCATATGTTAGTACAAAGATTCATTCTTTGCATTTCATGCTTATGTTTCATTATATGGGATGATATTACAAAATTCATTGCCAAAAATACACAAAATTTCAAAATTCTTTTTTCATATTCTTTTTTCCTCATATGAAATAATTACTAAATCCACTTTGTTGAACACATTTGAAATGTTATGTTACATGTCAAGAGTTTATATTCCTTTATGCAAAAATTCATGATCTCTATCCTTTACTTTCTATCACTCATATGGAACAAATTTCAAGTTTCTCATGCTGAACATGTTAGAAATGTTATAATTCATGTCAAAATTTTCTATACATTAATGTAAAATTTCATACTCTCCATCCTGTGATCTAGGAATTTGACTCAAAGAGAGGATGGTTAGTATGGTGTTAGTTCCAAAATGAAAACAATATGAAATAAACACACTAATAGCATAACATCTCTAGGCCTAGACAATAGGGAGAGCTTAGTTAACAATCATGAATGAAACACACAACTAAAATGCAAAATAAAACTTTCATTTACCTCCCTTGGATTATCCAAAGTGCTTGTTGTAGTGGCTTGCTCAGATTGTGCTCATGAAGTCCTTGGAAATGGAAGCTTGGATACCTCCATCTCTCCTTGACACCTTTGGCTTGTGGCTTGGCTTGGCTTGGAATCAATTTAGCATTATAACACTAGTTGCTTGAAGCTTTTGGAACTGATTTGGAATTATAAATTTTCACTATAAAATCTTTAAAAAGATATTTGAGCATAATAACTTTACACAAAAAAAGATTAGAAATGATGTTGTGAGGCCTCTTATTTATAGATTTTTGGATTTGATCAGAATCAACCTGAACAGTCCATCTTAAGATTGAGATGTGTGGTTGAGGATTAATTCAATTTTTATAATTAATTTTTTAATTATCATCATCATGGCATTGGAAGAAGGGGAAATTAAGAGGCATGGAGGGAATCATGAAAGGCATTGATGAGACATGGAAGGCATGAATCTTTATATTTATGGTATTTATGGCCTAGGGATGTCTTCCCAAAAAATGAGGTCACTTGATGATGTAGATATTCAATATTCATTTCCAAAAACAAGTATTCAACAAGTTTCCATGGAATTATTAATTATTCCTTGATTTGGGTTAATTAGCTCTTAATCATGATTAAGCACTTTGTGCACAAATTACCCAAATTGGTCAAAATGCCTTGTTATTGGTCTAAAATTTGACTAGATTAGAATTAGAAGGCACTGTTAGATGTGTTAGAACCATATTACCATTTAAGATTTTTCCAACAAAAAATAATGAAGGCACATGTCTTGTGCAAAAAAATTCATAGGAAAGAGCAATCTAAAGCACCTAGGTGCAAATTTGGCATTTTGACTCGAAATGAACTGATCAAAGCTAGCTAGCCCATAAATTACATAACCCCATTTAGGGATACCCTAGCCAAAATTGACATTTTAATATGTTAGTTTCACATCATTTAGTGTATTTTAGTGTTTTTAGACCAAATTGTGTGTTTTGGGTGGAAATTGGCCAAAAGCTTGATTGGAGGTTATCGAGGGCCAATTTTAAGTGTCTATAGTTTGCCCCTATTTGGTAAGATGTTGAAAACCATAGGAAAAGTAATGTATTCTCAAATAATGAGAAATGGTCTATATTCTAAAAAGAAGATGATGGCTAAATAACAAAGCTCCAAATGGTTTTAGAAAGCCTATGATGATGTTGTTTGGCCCTATTTGGGAGGATGTTGCTTCAACCATAGGCAAAATAATGTCTTCTCAAAGAATGAGAAATGGCTTGTTTGCCAAAAATAAGATGATGGCTGAAGAACAAAGATCCAAATGGTTTTGGAAAGCCTATGATGATGCCCCCTCAAGGGAGTGGCCATCACATTTGTTAATGGATGGTCCCATAAAAAGAAACAAGAAGAAAGGTGGAATTAACCCATGGTTGAGATTAATCCAAATGAGAAAATGCTTACATGCATTGATGTAAAAAGGATACTAATTTTCCTAAAGGTGGTTATAATCAAGAATAAAATTCAACATAATGATTTTCCCATAGGTGGTTATAATCATTAAGAGGACCTAGATTGGCTAAAGATGATTGTGCCCCAGTTAGGGTTGATTAATAAGCATAACTTTAGGATATAAACTAGAATACAAATTAAAGATGAGTGGGTGAAAAGTGATGAAATAAATGAAATATAAGAATAATATTAATTGATATGAATGATTTAGTTATTCCTATCAATGAGGAGATGCTCATCTTGATTAATAATGATACAACTAGAATGGTCATTGGGTTAATTTGATCAAGGTTGGGATGGAGGGATTTTGCCAAGTTACCAAGGAGAAAATTCTATGGCTCCATTGATTTTAGGCCTTCCTGAAGCTAATTTTTGCTATAGCATGTGATGGTAGGCTTCATGATAGAAAACCATGAATACGTGGCAAAAATATGTGTAAGGACTGACTCTTGATATCCAATAAACACTCAAAAATAGTAAACCAATGATAAAACCCATGATGATAATATTGACATATGAATATGGATGGACTCAAGAATAATGTGCACAAGGAATCACCCCATCAACACATATAAACTGAGTCAAGGTAATAGTGCAGAAAGCAAACAAATAGGCAAGTGAACAAACAAACAAACAAACAAACAAACAAATAGAAAGCATGAAAGCAAAAGAACTCATCCTAATAATGATAATTTCCCAGTAAGGTAGATCAAGGATAACTAACTAGGCTTAGATAGGACAAATATTTTTGGATTTTTGAAATGTTATGAATGTTTTTAGAATTTTAAGGTATCTTAACTCATTAGAGAATGATAAGATACATGATCACAAAATGGTGAGAGTGTTTGGCTTAGGTTACTTATAAAATAGTGAGAGTGTATGACTTAAGGGGACTGAGGTGACCTCAAAATAAATTGAGTATGGACCACATAGTCCTAAAATGATCTCAAGTCATAGTAATTCCATCCACACAAAAGGCAGGGAAAAACCAACTAGGTCCCAATAAGTTCTCAAATCTAGCATATGGTCAATCAAATGAAAATAGTAATGGCAAGGTGATACGACAATGCATGATAAACAAGTGTTGCCCCTAGTTTGCCCATATGTGCTTATAACTAAGATACAATGACATAGTTCAATGATACTAATTTTCCCATAGGTGGTTATAATTAGTAGCAAGACCAGTGAGACATTGATTTTCTCATAGACGGTTATAATTAGGCTCACATAAACAAATGTGGATAGGATGAAATATATCTTACCAGATCAACTGTCACACTACTACCATCTGATTAGACTATTGATAAGAAGCTATTTTTATTTTATCTTCACCAATAAATATGTCTTAGTTTTCCCATAGCACCTTTGAGAAGGTTTCACTAATGAACATTAGATTTTGACTTCGATTTTCTTCTAGCACTTTCAAAAAAGTTTCACTAGGAGAGTTTTCTTCTTCTACATGAATGTTGTATTCACCTCCTTGCTCTTCTTCAAATGATATGTCACCATGGATACAATTAAACAAAGTGTGATTCTATCGATCCTAATCAATATTTATGGGAGATGGAATGTCAATAATATGACTATTTTGGTTGATGGTAATGGCCTGTGGATTGGTAATGGAATGACGAGAGGCTACACAATCCTTGTAGAAGATACTAAGATAACTTGTGTCAAATATTAATTACTCATCCTCAAAAACTATATAAGGATCAAAAATTTATTCAAATTGATCTATGAGGCATGCATAACCAATATTTTAACATTCTTAAACATATTCTTTTTCTTAATCTGATTCTAACTCAAGGGACTCTGAATCTGATGTTGAGACTAATGTTGATTCTATTTCTGATGCTAAATCCAATGTTGGTTCAAGAATAAAACCTGACTCTAACTCTGATTCTTCATCTAATGGGTAATCTATTACAATGATGTCTTGTTGAATGTTTAGTTTTGGATAAGTAATAAATTGTGATGGCATAATGAGCTCCACAAAGACTATTTTGTCAAAGTGAGCTCCTTTAGGATGGGAAATAGGTCAAGAGACAACTCCTCAAATACTATCTTGTTAATAGAAGGATCTTGAAAAATAGGCATATGGTCAAGGTAATAATTTTCCCAAAGGTGGTTATAATCATTAAGAAGTGACTCAACAAAGACTAACTTGTCAGAGTGAGACTCCTCGATAATTGGTATAGGATCAATAGGTGATTCATCATAGGTTGACTTATCATATGTGATTGATTCAACAAAAACATCTTAGATTGGTTGGTTCTCTTGGCCTTGGTTTCCAATGAGTTGGAAAATAGCATTTTTGAACACAACTTGGTGTTGAAATGATTAGATGGGTTGAGGTTTGGATGGGATTAGTACTAAATGAGGAATGGTCTATGATTAGATAATGGTAGGGCCTTGGAGATCATGAATTCTTTCATGAGACAAAGGACAAAGTCTTGAGATGGTAATAATAGGTTGGTGTGGACCATGATTTCTCACACAAGCCAAAAGACTAGGTCTTAGAATGATGAATGGGCATTGCAGAGCTTGGTTGCTCACACAAGATAAATGACTAGGTCTAGGAATGGTAATGGTATTCCTTAGATATTGTGGATCTTGATGGCTCATATAATATAAAGGAGGGTTAGGGGTAGTGACTACCCAAATAGCAAAAGGATATCATGAAACTTGATTGTTTGCACAAGAAAAATCATCCAAGTCTTCCTCATAAAGCATATCATCCCAATTGTGAGTTATACCATAAGCTAGTTTTTGGCTATTTTTGTACTGATTATTGTAAAGAGGGTATGGATTTGTATCCCAAACAACATTATCTATATTTGGGTCTTCAAATTCCTCCTCACAAGCCTCTTCATAATAATCAAGGTCTTGAGTTGGATCATAAGTTGTTTCATGGCTTTGTTTCCATAAATGATTAATATGAGGTGGATAGAAATCTATCTCATAAACCATATTAGCATTATTTGGGTCTTGGAAAAAGCCATAAAAGTCATTTGTGCAGCCATTCTCTCATAATTTCGATTGTAGGTGAATCCACTATAAGTGTAACAAGATATATATGTGTAAATGATGAAAGCTCCAAAAACAAAAAGACTTGGAGTTCTACAAACTCTAAAAAACTATGTCTAAGGACAAATGGTTCAAACTTAGTCTAACTTGGTCAAAGGGGTGGAGCTATATCTCTAAAACAATTTGTGCTAAGACTTGGCATAAAATAGCCTAACGTCAAATTTCACAAGCATAAAAGGTTAAGCATCTGAGTAAAAACTAGCATGTCAAAGGTCTAGGTCAAAATCTTCCAAACAAGGTCTAAACTAGGAAAGGGAAAAGTTGAGTTGATAGGTCTTTTGTCTAAACATGGAGTCAAAAGATAGGCTCAAACAAATAGGCATGCACTAAGACTTTTAGCCAAATAGTGTCAAAAGCTAGACTTGAAACAAAGGCTGATGTGATTTAATTTAATCTAATGAGTTTGGAAACAACTTTGACATAGATCTGGCACACAGAATCAAACATAAACATGATAAATTAGGATAAGGCACACGACAAAAGGATCTTTGAGAAAGGTTGTGTTATCCTAAATAAAATCACAAATAATGATGAGGATAGGCATTAAACAAACAAACCATCAATAGTTTTCAATTTTGGATAATCGATTAACTAAAGTTATGCAACCCAAAAGAGAAATATCTATGTATCATCCCCATGAATTGAGGCTTAAATATAAATAAATCAATGTTTGGAACCAAACTTGATAAGGCTAATTGAAAATTCAATGTTGAAAACTAGGATTTAACAAAACAAGCTAGACAAGATTGGACAGTATGATGGCACAAGACAAAGGTCTAAATGGTATATACAAAGTGGATTGAAATAAATGGTTTTGATACAATGGTAAACAAGTCTTGAAACAAATTGAGTAGCCTAATGGTGTAATAATGCTCTAATGATGTGGTCAATATTTATGCTTCAAAGAATTAAAAGGCTCAAAATGTTTTGACATGATTTGGGCAGCATAACACTACCCTTCACAACTCAAAGGCATTGTTTTGACATGGCTTATGAACAAACAAACAAGTTTTAGCCTCAAAGCATACCAAGCAAAAATGACCAAAATACACTAAGTATAATCATCCAAATCCTAACAAGGGTATGGCATGTGGGGTTGACTAAACTATCAAGTTTTGAATTCTCTAGGGGAATCAATTACACAATGACTTTTACGTCAAATGATGCAAAATACAAGCATGGAAATTGGGTGAGCATGGCATTGGCTAGTTGTAAAAGCTCTAGTCATTTTTAAAAACACTACATTCAGCTATTTACTTAGTGTAGTGTGATGTCCAAATGCAGATACGTCCCATGTGAAACTCTAAAGGAGCCAAATGAAGTAAATGCTAAGAGATGAAATCTTAGGTCAAAGCTTCCATAAATAACTTATGGGAGCTAGTGACTTCCCCCTCACAAGCCAAGTTGCATACAAATAAAGAAATCATGAAAGTAGAAAGACTTTAGGGATGTTTTGAAGATCACCCAAACTTTGATGAGTTTTTGGGGAGTGATTTAGATGAATTTATTTCTAAGCCTTAGACTAGGATACTTGCAATAGGAATGACACTTTTGATTTCAAGGGTTCCCTATAAGAGATAAATAGAAGAGCATACATGCAACATTCCTCTTTTTTCCAAACAAGATTTGATTAAACAACTATTGAAGACAAAAATCTTAGAAAGATGAGTTCATTTTAAAGCCCAAATGAAAATGAGGTGGTGTTCATTTGACCCCTTGGTCTTAGTTACAAACTTTGAAAAACATTCACCAAAAACATCTAAATTGTTTATTAAATACCCAAAACAAGGTTCCTAATCAATTTTTAAGCATGCAAAGGTGATTTAAACATGTTTTAATCAAATATCCCACTTGGTTCTATAGAAAAATCATTACCATGTCCTTTAGCTTTGAAGCTCTTTTGAGTTTGAAACAAAAAACTTTAAAAAATTAGTTCCCGGGTCTATGTTTTTTGAAAAACAAAGTGACTAACATCGATTATTACCACCGACATTGGTTACAGCTAACCAAGATCTAACTGATGTTAGTTTTGCTGACCAATGTTAGTTAAGTCAAGTAATCAATGCTGGTATTTCCTATCAATGTTGGTTACTATGTAAAACTATGTCAAAAAAAATAGTAAAATAAAGTCAGAAAATCAATTTGTAAGAGTTTTTAAGGCTCAAATAAATATTTTAGAGTTGCAAAAAGATCTCTTTCAGGTGTGAGATGCATCTAGTCCCACCAGGTGTGCCATTATGTGATTTATGAATTTGACTCAAGAGAGTATGGTTAGTATAGTGTTAGTTCCAAAATGAAAACAAGATGACATAAACACACTAATAACATAACATCTCTAGGCCTAGACACTAGGGAGAGCTTAGTTAACAATCATGAATTAAACACACAACTAAAATGCAAAATAAATCTTTATTTTACCTCCTTTAGATGCTCCAAAGTACTTGTTGTAGTGGCTTGGTCAGCTTGTGTTCATTAAGTCCTTGGCAATGGAATCTTGGTTACCTCCATCTCTCCTTGGCACCTTTGGCTTATGGCTTGGCTTGGCTTGGCTTGGAATCAATTTGGCATTATAACACTAGTTGCTTAAAGATTTTGGAACCAATTTGGTATTATAACTTTGGACTAGAAAATCTTTAGGAAGATATTTGAGCATAATAACTTTGCACCAAAATAGCTTATAAATGATGCTGTGAGGCCTCCTATTTATAGCTTTTTGGATTTGATTAGAATCAACCTGAACAATCCATCTCAAGATTGAGATGTGTGGTTGAGGATTAATTCAATTTTTATAATTAAGTTTGTAATTATACTTATCATGACATTAGAAGAAGGGGAAATTAGGAGGCATGGATGGAATCAAGGAAGGCATTGATGAGGCATGGGAGGCATGAATTCTAATATTTATGGCATTTATGGCCTTGTTATTGGTCCAAAATTTGATTGGATTAGAATTAGAAGGTAATGTCAGATGAGTTGGAACTGTATTAACATTTAGGATGTTGCCAACAAAAAATAACAAAAGCACATGTCTTATGAAAAATATTTGATAGGAAAGAGCAATCCAGAGCACACAAGTGCAAATTTAGCAATTTAAATCGAAACAAATTGATCAAAGTTAGTTGGCCCATAAATTGCATTGCCCCATTTAGGGATACCCTAGCTAAAATTGGCACTTGAATAAGTCAATTTCACATCATTTAGTGTGTTTAAGTGTTTTTAGGCCAAATTGTGCATTTTAGGTGGAAATTAGCCAAAATCCTGATTGGAGGTTATCAGTGGCTAGTTTTAGGTGTCTACACATCCCTTGTTTGCTATCTCTCATGTGGAATGTTCTCTATAATCGTATTACTATACAATTTATAACTCCACTTACATGCATTTTAGCCCATATACATGGTTTCTACCTAGATGTATATGCCTCCTTGGCTAATCTTGTTTCAATGTCATATTTCATGCAAAAGAAAGAAATCCATTCTCTTCCTCTCCCTCAAGAGGGTGATAATTACTTTCCCTCTAACCAAGTCCATAATATCACCCCTCTAAAAGGTGAGGTAGCCTATAATATTATTTCTAATGCATACATTTAGCCTATAGCTTATTCAAACCATCTTAAACATATGTGCTTACAATTTCAATCAAAAGCAACTAGGGTTTGCACTTGTGAGACTCTAAGGGATCAAATCACTAGTATGAGCAAGTTAATTTTATATTTACACATGCAAAATCAGTTACTACATGAAAAGATCACAACATTGGAAAATCATATTATAATACAAAAATCTCAAAGGCACACTAGTGTCAATCATGTATATGCACCTTCACCTAGTCAATTGGTTGTAAGCAATGTTACATATCAAAACACAAAATCACAACAAAGTAACTCTACAACTAGTGATTCAAAAAAAATTCAAAGATCAACTAAGAGTTCAAGTGAGGTACTAAGGGAAATGATTAAATCTAAGTTGATCAATCTATCTCCTCTACATCTAGTGAGAAGATCTAGATATTATTTTGCATATCATAGAATGCATGGGCATCACATAGATTCATGTTTGGCATTGGAAAAACATATAAAATAGATAATTGCTAATGAGGACCCTATACAAAGTAAATCAGTCAAGCAATCCATGGTGACACAAGAACACATTCATAGAGGGTCAAATTCAAAAATAGTACAAAAGTGGTTACGAAAGCATAAATCAGAACAACAAAAGGATCAAAAATTAAAATAAAAGCAATAAAAAATACCATAAGCATAAGTAAAGTATGAAAAAGATGCAATTCTACCTATCTAAAATGAGGCTCAACTTTCAAAGCAGTATGGGGTTGATAAAAAATATCTACAATAGTTTGATTTTCAAGGTCAAGGGTTGGGAAAGCATGATCAAGTCATCACTACTCCTATTCTAGCAGTTGATAATGTTTATCACCAAGGTTTGGGATTTATTGAACATCCTAAGGAAAATCATTCAATACACAATTTATCAAAGGAAAAGATCTAGATACAACAAAATTCAACACCAACATTCCATTGGTTGAAAATCAAGATGATAATGATGAGTGGAACAACATAGGTTATTATGATTTCCAAGATACTGACAATAAATCTAGATATTTAAAATCATATTCACATCCATTCCCTTGTGCTTCATAATCATACATGATTCTTTTGCTTGATATAGGACACCATGACATAGAGTCTCATATGAGACTCATCGATTAGTATCATTTATTCTTAGTCTTTCTCGTACGTATCTTATTTCAAAAATAAAATAAAAACAATATAAAAAAATACAAAAACATTCAAATAATTCCAAAACACAAAAACATTTCAATTGTATGCATCATCTATGCTTTACATTGTTAGTACTATTCTAAAATTACATTTGTTGTTATATGTTATTATTTAGCAATTTATCTACATTACCTTGCTTCACTTGATCTTATTTGAGTGTGTGAAGTGACATCAAGATCCTTGATTGCTTCACTCTACCCATTGAGGGGGCATCCTACTTTTACATTTGAGACACATCGATATGCATACCCACTGGGTGTTAGGATAAATTAAAATCTAGATTTATCTCCAAATTACATACAAGAGAAACTATGAAAAGAATTAAACAAACATACAAAAAATAAACATATTTATGCAAAAAATAGGAGACACCAGATTTAAAATGGTTCATCCAAGATGGGCTACATCCACCAAACTTGTCCAATATATTATTTCCAACAATACAAGGGATAAACAAATCTTGTAACAAACCCTATTACACCTCTCTACCTCTTTCTACCTCCTCTCTGTGTTTAATATGTTTCATATTTCATCTCATCCATGTAACAATATATTTTAGGAAAAAAACACATAAATATAACCTCTACCATTAGATCTAGAAACCTTTAATCAATGGCCTAGATTGACTGTGAAATTACAATTTTATAAGGTAATTTTGATAAAAAAAAATTCCCCCCTTGAAACCCCCTACACCATCACAAATAAAAAGAATGGGATCCAAAACCTAGCTGAAATAACATAAAAAATTTAACCTCTGATCCTAAAAGACAATCAAGCTCCACACTTAACATTGGGGGCATATTCTATATGAATACACCATCCAAGTTATGTCATTCCTACACCACACACTCTATTTATCATATTGACATACATTACTTACTAAGCTTACATAGATTACTATATAGATATTTCGCTAGTATCTATCACTTATGTATCTCTTAGCATATACCTAGTCCAATACTTAACATGTTTTTCATACTTTCACTCTTGCTTTGATTAGTTAAATGTGATCCTATCTTTCCAGTTATTACATGATTTCTATTCTTGCTTAGCATAGCTTATTGGATTACATTTCTAATTCCTATTTGTCTCTTATATGTGCCTTAAGACATTTGCTAATGTCCTTCTCTTCTATTCATGTGTGTTCCTTTGGACATTTGTCAATGTCCCTTGCTTGTACTTTTCTATGTGCCTGTGGCCCTCATGCCAATCTTGCTTATTCTATGGTATGTGTATGCAACATTTGAACATGCCTTGTATGTTTTCTTTCTAGTATGAGTGACATGTGCAAATGTCCCTTATTTTATTGGACCCTTGGCCACCCTTGTATGCTTCTTACTTCTTGATTTGTATGCTTGTTTATTGATTTTTTATCCTTGTTTGCAATGCCATTATCCATATCATGCATTTATCTTGATTTCTTGGACTCCATGATGGACATCATGCTCCATCCCTCCTTAAAAATTGACAACTAATAACTAACAACTAACACTTTTGATTCTAGTTTAGTACATTACACATGCTTTTACATTGGTATATCTATTTAGACATATCCCTATTGATCTAACAATCTCTCAATACAAATATTATTATATCTTGAGATATCTTATCGATATATCATTGCTGTATCATATATCCATGTATCATAACACACTTATAAGGCTATCTCTTATGAGGAAAGTCATTATAGGGTCTTCATTCCTCACCTCGAAAGAGGGGAAACAAATAGGGGTTTTGTCATAGAGATCAAAACTCCTAGTGGTCAAAAAAATAATTTTTAGAAAACTTAGAATAGAATCCAAACATCATATCAGGAATAATAGACCAGGCAGACATCAGAGAATCTAGAATAGTCATTATATTTGGCTTTAGACAACACCAAAGTTGAAATAAACAATTGGATAGTAGGGTGTCCTATTTTTGGTCCTCCTATCTAGACAATATAAAAATCAATTTTTATAGAAACAAATAGAAAAGTGAGTTTAGTCACAAGTTTGTCATCTTACTATAGTCCAGATTCAACATGTTTCAATATAGTTTTTGCTTAGAGAATCTAGATATAAGGGCATCATGCATAACATGATGGATCTCACTTCCAATTTTAGATTAGGTAGTTGATATAAATTATAGTTTAAAATCCATGTTCTAGACACCAATGATTAGGAACAATGTGTGTGACACATTGATCCTCCCCTTTTTTTGAGTTTAGTTTATTTTCTAGGCATTTCTCAGTAGTTGTATGCCTTACTCCATCTATAAGTGGTTGGCATCCTTTTTCAAGTTTGTCTTTCATACAAGCTTAACTTCTTGAGTTTCCAATTTCATGATTTGGCTTCCACATAAGCCTATTGCACTAGTTTTAGAGTGGCTTTCATACAAGCCCAATATCCATCTTTTAAAATGGCCAAGAGTGGCCTAGTTTCTAGCATACATTCAGCTATCCACACCAACATTATCAAATTATAGTATATTCATAGGATTTAGGAGCCATCTCATATGACATCTATTCCATATCAATATTAATTCATAACTTCACTTCATAGGGAAATGATGGAGCTCAAGGACTAACTAGCCTTTGTATTCTTGAGCCACCTATTCAAAGGGATTAGACACATAGTCCAAACATTGATTGACACATGCATGATTTTGTTAACTTCACTTAGTAGGTGATAATGGAGCCAAAGGGTTTGCCTTTGCATTCTTGAGCCACTTCTAGGGAATTGAGTACATAGCTCCATTTATGTTGGGTGTATGTTACAACATACACCCAACATAATCTAACATCACAATAGGTTTTGTATTGGTTCACATACTCGATGAGGTGTATTCATTCTTTTATTTCCTCTCTCCTTACCCAACTTTTATACATTATTATTTTAGATATATTCTATCTAGTAAGGACTAATCTACTTTATATTTTTCAGTGTAGATTCATACTTCACACCATGCTCTCTCTATGCACATCCAACATCACACAGCTTAATGAGCTTCACCTTTATAGGTAAGTTTAGGTATGCTTTCTATTTTTCCTTTATTCTAGTATTTCACTTTGCTATATCACTAAAATAAAGGGAGAGGAAAATTTAGTCATATAAAATGCAAAATTTGGTAACTTGAGTATGGTTAATGACACCCAATCCATAGGTCCATTTTAATTTCTCTCTTGACCCTCTTAGGCATGTTTTCATAGTTTCCTAGTCATATATATCCTTCCAAATTAAACCCTTGTTGACCTAGGCTAATCTTTCTATGACAAATCCATCCCCCTAGGTCTCTTGCCCTTAAGACAATAGCACCCAAACTTGGATTATAGCATTGAAACTCAGGGTGTCTTGTTTCTGGCATTGTTTTCCAAGTGAAAATTTGGTTTAAATGATAATATTCTCTCAAATCCTTATCCTAATTTCTATTAGCTTAATTTAAATTCATTTAACTAATGATCATTAAATACCCTATAAAAGACCATTCAAATTATATTTAGAAGGGTTGGCACTCATTTACAAGAGAGAAGAAAGTATACAAGAAAGACTACCCAAGTATTATTCCCTATTCTCTACATACAACCATCTCATAGTCTTTCAAGCTTATTCAAATCTCTACACCAGTCCCTAGTATTTCTAAGTACACCTAGATTCACATTTACTTGCATTTTCATCACACTATTTCACCAAGCACTTCAATGGGAGAACTAAATATAACTTGTTCCCTCCTTAGAGTATTGGTATGTAGGTAGTGTGCTCACACATGGGGTGTGAAGTGCATCCATCATATCCTTTACACACTAAACCGTTTTCCATATTTTCCAAAGTTCTATTTAATTATATAAAAAACACGAGCACATGAAGAATCGACTCTATCGGGAGTTCCATTGACAATGAGGATCTAAAATTTGGTATACAGGCTCATACTGATGCTACAAAAAAACCTAGAAAAATAATCTCTATGAGTAGTTTGGACAATAGCAACAAGACCAAGACTACAATGCTAGAAATTAGGGTATCCTATTTTTGGTGGTCGTATCCAATCAAGAAACAAACTCTAAATCTTAGTTTGTGATAGTGTACCAGTCTTGTTCCTCTAGTATCAGACTTTGTCTCAGTTGTAACATCCCATAATAAGCTAAGTCATATATTCTCACTCATTACTATTTTTAGAAAAGACAAAAATACTATTTGTTTACACAAAATTAGTGGCTTAATTATTACATATTATTTATTGATTTTATCTACTCATACCCATTTATTATTTAGGAATTAAACATCTTATTTTCCCAAAAATTAAAAAAACATATTCTCATAAATATTTGGTATGGAGAGGCATTAATGAGGCATGCATACCCATAAACATGATATTTGTTGTATTTATGGATTATGAATGCCACCCCATTGATCATGTCATTAGGTGATGTATATATTATGAATCAATTTGAATTAAAGAGATATTCAATTTTCCCAATGGAATTATTACTTAAGCTCATAATTTGGATTAATTTTCCTTAGTAAGATTAATCAATTTTAGTGAAATTCTATGGAAATTGGTGCATAAATAATAAAACTAGTCAAAAAGTCATATTACTGGGTCATGATTTGACTTTATAAGAATTATAAGGTGATGTTAGATGCATAAAAACCATTATCCCATTTAGGATGTTGTCAACACAAAATAATATAGACATGTGACGTGTGCTTATGAATTAGAAGAAAAGAGTGATCCAGGGCACCAAAATGTGAAATCATAATTTTGACTTAAAATGTTTTAAGAAAAGTTCAAAATCACATAAAATAGTTCCATGTGTTGGATAAATTATCCTAAATTGTCAATTGTATATGAAAAGTTTGAACCATTTAGCACGTTTAAGTGATTTTGGCATAAATTAGGCATTTGAATGCAATTCGATTAAGATTGAAAATTTCAACACAATGGTGTTAGGAATTGGATGTCTACACCAAATACTCAACTTTGATATTTTATTTTCCTTCTTTGTATTTTATCTTCAACCTCTTTATCTCTTTAATCACTTTATATTTACTAGGTCTTTCTTATTCACTCTTACCTATTCATTGGATCTTAAGCCTCCTTGTAGTCAATTAATACTCCTTATCTAATTGAAGTAATTTTACTAATAAAATACCTCCACAATATTTCCTTTTAACATCCTCCTCCTTAGTTCATACTCTATTTGCATGTTCTCTCTCTTTATCCTTGCTCTGTTCTTTACAATCTTCTTATGTGTTTTCATAGGTCTACATGAGACTTTCAATGTGTTTACATTAATTTCATACATATCCTTTATCCCTTACTCATCCTTCAATCATTTATAAATACATTTTAAACTGACTATGTTCTCCTCTTTTTGACTTTGCCTAAAGATAAAGTATTGAAACTTGGGTTTCACCAATTTGAACCTGTATACTACTAATTTGAATATTCTTTGGCTAGAGATATGAAAACCACATGATTGATCATAAAATACTAGACAATTATTTACATTTTATTCTATCCAAAGAATATTTAGAATTAAGGACACATTTATTGATGTCTCTTATTCATTTTCTCTCCCTAACTTTGCCTTGTCAAATTGCTACTATTCTTTCCACATCTTACTCTTCCACTCACACTTCCTACATGTATTACAATTTTTATATTACTTCCAACATGAAAAATACTTGATATTATTGGACATTTCATATTGCATGGTAGTTAAACTTTCATGATTTTTGGTTTACATTATCTTTTCATGATATGCATGTTGAAATATGTTGCCAATATATCCTGGTTTACATTGAAAAAAAAATTCCATATATATCTTTGATACTTTATATAAATGTAAGTGAGACCTTGTTTACATGGAAAATTTATAGATCAAGTAGATATTCTTCCCTCTCTACAAGCTGAGATCGATATAGGCATTAATGATACAATGTCATCTACACAAGTGTTGATAGAGGTATATATTAACTTGTAATTTTTAATTGTAAAAATAGATGAGTATTTTAATAATTTTACTACATACTTAGGGAAAATGTAACTTATGTGAATGTATTTTATATGCAAGGTTGTCCTATGACATCTGATAGTCCCAGTTAGATGATTAGTAGGGAAACTTCTCATGGTTCTCCTATATTTTAGATGCCTATTCAAATAATTGAACCTACCATTGACTTGTTTGAGCATAAAAAATAAATTGAGTAGGACTATGATCTTTCAGTAAGTTCACGCTTAAAGTATTTTTTTTATTTTAGTTTAAAATTAATTTATTAATATTTGGTTGAATTTATTTTATGTTAATTTCTTAATAATACTTGTATTTGAACATGTTCAGTTGGAAGCAAGCTATGAGCATAGGACCCAAAATTAGACCTTGGAGTAATCCAAGGAATTATAGGGGTCTACATCTACAAGGAGAGTCTTCTTTGAGGAAGGCAAAGAGAGTGAGGCTATTTGGTTAATATGATGTCTTACATGAGATATACATTTTTGTATGCCTATATGGCAATTCATGCATTTTTGACACTGTATATGCATATATGACATTCACCCAACATTAGATATTATTTTTGTAGATGTAATTTATTGTATGCCTATTCCAAAAATCTATGTATTATTGACATTGCACACATGTGCCTATATTGCATGCCTATCATGGTAATCTATCTAATTTATATTCAATTTTTATTTCATTGTGTGTTATTAAATAGTGTTGTTTTGATCTTCCAAACTATTATCTATCAGATCTCATATTTAATTTTCTACGCAAATGAGGATTAAAAAATTATTCTTTTTAATGTTATAAATCTAAAATCTCCCATATTTTTTTAAATTAAATATTTTATTTTATTGTGTGTAGTGGAAATGACTAATGAAACTCTTATCTATTTTTCATTTGTCATCACCCATTTACAACTTTTCAATTGATCATTAACACAATTTGATTACACTTAAAACCCATACCCAATCATGTTCAAACTTGTATAATGCAAAGACATAAAATCATTCATAAATCCTTACAAATGTCCCACTCGGATAGCTATACCTGTAAGTTACCTAGTCTTTCACCTTCACCTAAATCTAATGCCTTTTTGAATTGATTTCATTGAAACTAGGCATACTTCTTGTATGCCTTATATGATTCTTGTTCCAATATATTTTCCCTCACCTCTCCAGTAATATCTATCAATACCTATTCTGCACTCAACTCCTTTTGGTGACCATGTACATGGTCTACTTCTTCATCTTTGCAACTTTATCTTTGCTAAAATTGAAATATGACCTTCTCCATGACCTTTAATATAATGTATTTATTCTAATAAAATGAAAAATTACTAACTTGAAATATAATATTCACCCATGAGACAATGATCCATATTTGGCCAAAACCCTTTATCATCCCCTAATACTACATAACACACAGTTTAATATTCTATGTTTAAGAAGGATATGGAAGTAATATTAATATGATCTAATATTATGAATAATTAAAACCTCACTTGTCCACTCTCAAACAATCTTATTTTAAACTAGTTAATTACTCGTTAGGTCTGCTCTTAACTAGTCACCAATTTCTTAGATATACTCTCCTTATTTTGAAAAATATTATTTAAGACACTTTGGATAGGTCTTAGGAAAACTCAAAGATTTATGTAGGTCTAAAAACTTACAAGGAATCAACCAACTATAGGTCTCTAAGAGATTGAACTCTCATTCTCAAATTGTATCTTTTTAAGTTTCTCGGTATCTATACCTAATTATTGCTCCAATAGGTCAATTTATAAAAAATAGAGTTTATAAATATTAAAAATTATATTTATAGTATTATTTATTAATTTTAACATGTTCTAACCCTTACCTAAGTTTATATATATCAAATCAACCAAAAACTTGTCTTACCTAAGTTTTAACATGTTTTACAGGCTGAGAGTTTATCAAAAATATTGTTATGATGATTCTTGACCAAATTATGACACTTAAAACACATTTTAGGTGGTATATAATGTATAGTATTAGGTTTTTGGTCTCCCATTAGGACCGATTGACAAACCCACTACCCATTCGGGCCTCAAGAATGCCTTTCCTAATACACAAAAAATGCAATTTTTAGATTAAGTTCAAACATGCATAAAACAAAACATGTAAATCATTTATGTGAATCATCAGATATATAACATAACTATTTAATAAGTATAATATCATATTGAATCACTCAAGTGGAACATTCAAGATAAATCTATTGGACAAGTTATAACGAGGGGTCCAAAAATGTAGTTTTTTGGCATTAAATAAACTTCTTAAGCTCCAACTGGCATTTCAGCCTCTGAGACATCTTCCTAATAATATATCACTTTTATCACATAAAAATATAAAAATTTAATATTATCACAATGACATGATGTTCAAATCCACTTAAAAGTGCATTTTCACCACCATTTTAGAGCACAGAAACACTGACAACAAATGTTATCAAAGTTTAAGTTGTGGTTGCAAAACTCTAGTTTATATGCTTCTTAACTAAAAATTTAAACTCTAAACATATATAAAGTGTAGGATAATGTTTATTACTAGGTTATTGGACTCCCATTTTTCCTGATCGATAAACCCACCACCCATTTTGGCCTAAAAAATGCCATTCCCAAAACAAGAAAAATGTAAATTTTTAGCCTAAGTTAAAACATGCATAAAATGAAACCTATAAATCATTTATATGAACCATCAGATATATACCATTCTTATTTAATACCTTTAATCTCACCCTAGAGCACTCAAGTGTAAACTTCAAGAGCAATCCATTAGATAAGTTGCAATGAGGGGTACAAAAATGTAACTTTTTGGCATTGAACAAGTAACTTCTTAGGCTCCAACTGGCATTTACACCTTTAGGACCTACACATGAGAATATATCATTTTTATCACATCCAAACATGAAAATTACATGTTATCACACTTTCAAAACATTCAAATACACTTAGAAGTGAATTTTTGCTACCATTATGAAGTGTGGAAACACTGACAATAAATGTTTAAATTATGGTCGCAAAACTATTCTTTTAATGCTTCTTGAAAAAAAAATGACACTTAAAACACATTAGAGAGGGTGGATAATGTCTAGGACCAGGTTTCCCTCTCCCATTAGGCCTGATCAACAAACCCACCACCCATTCTGGCTTCAAGAACGCCCTTCCCAATACAAGAAAAATGTAATTTTCAGCCTAAGTTCAAACATGCATAAAAAAAACCTATAAGTCATTTACATGAACTATCATAAAATTAACCTACATATTTAATCCTTATAATCACACCATATATCACTTAGGTGGAACCTTCGAGAGCAATCTATTGGACAAGTTGTAGTGAGGGGTCCAAAAATGCAACTTTTTAGCATTGAACAAGCAACTTCTTGAGCTCCAAGTACCATTTATTCCTCCAAGACCTCCACTTGATAATATATCACTTATATCACATATATATAGGCAAATTACTTGTTACCACACTTCCATAATTTTCAAATCCATCTGAAAGTGCATTTATACTACCATTCTAGAGTGCAAAAATACTAACAATAAATGTTGTCAAAGCTTAAGTTGTGGTTGTATAAATCTAGTTTCGTGCTTCCTAGATAAAAAATGACCCTAAAAACACATATAATGGGAGGATAATGTCTAATAATATGTTATTGGCCTCCCATCAGGCCCAATTGAGAAACCCACCACCCATTTTAGTTTTAAGAACTCCCTTCCCAATACAAGAAAAATGTAATTTTTTATCCTAAGTTGAAACATGCATAAATAAAATTGTAGGTCATTTACATGAATCATAATATACATACCATAACTATTTAATCCCTCTAATCACACCCCAGATCACTTAGGTAGAAACTTCTAGAGCAATCCATTGGACAAGTTGTAATGAGGGGTCCAAAAATGCAACTTTTGGCATTGAACCAACAACTTCTTGATCTTCAAATACCATTTATACCTCTAGGACCTCCACATAACAATATATCACTTCAATCACATCCAAATATGAAATATACATGTTATCACATAGCCATGAAGTTCAAATTGACATGGAAGTGCATTTTCACTACTGCCTTGGAGTGTGGAAACACTGATAACAAATGTTGCCAAAATTTAAGTTGTGGTTGTAGAACTTTGGTTTCAATGATTTTTGACTAAAAAATAAAACTAAAAACACATTTATGGGGATGGGGTTATAATTTCTAGTACCAAGTTTTTGGCCTCCAATCAGGCCCAATCGACAAACCCACCACCCATTCTAGCCTCAAGAATGCCCTTTCTAATACAAGAAAAATGTAATTTTTTAGCCTAAGTTCAAACACACGTAAAAAGTAATATATAAGTAATTTATTGAGCTTTGATCATGTATAAATTGAGATTTTATAAAATCTAACTTGAGCTTCTCTTAGCTTCAAGAATATATAATTCTCTACTGACAGTGCCAACACATGAAGGTGGAAGTTTATCTGTCACCACAAACCTACTAAACAATTTAGTAATTAATTAAAAAATGAAATTCATATGTACTACCTAGAAAATAAAAAACATTTGTTAAAATTTATTACATTACATTCAAAAAATCTACATACCTACATATTTCAATCCAACTAACCACTAGGATCTGTTCTAACCTTGATATTATCAAGAATAACTTCATGGTCTGACTCCCAAACTTTCCAAGTTTCTTGTTTAATGGCCTCCCATGATATTTTTTTAATTAAATATTCATTGCAAGAATCAAATTTGAATCATGCAATATTTTCCTAACTATTTCAAACTCTTCAAATAACCATTGATCTAAATATTTTATAGTATATCATTGAAACTGAGTTCCATTGATACTAAGTTCCATTGACCACTATTAACCTAGCGGGATAGTCAATATTTTCTCCATATATAACTAGGGAAGTCAATTTGTTCTTTCTCTCTAAACACTAACATAAGTAGTAATCAGGGCCCTCTTTACTATCCTCATCTGTAATAACTATAGAAACGTGCCTTTTATCACAAAAAATCATTTTTAGTGACAATATGAAGATATATAATGAGAGTAAATTATACATAATTAAAAATATTCTACCTGGTTACACTAGATTAGATACATGGTAAAATTCATCTAATGATGTCATATTTGTAAGTTGCAATGTTGTTGGAACTTGATATGTGCTTATTTGAATTAGAGGTTTGGAAATCGAATCATCTACCCACTCTTGTGATTCACACTCATTCTAAATAGGGTCCACTCATGCAGAATAGAAGCATGCTAAATGTCTCGTATGAATAGTACAAAAAATTTCATTTGAGATATGAAATAAGTTGAGGTAACTTGAACCCATTAAAGTCATACAATCCTCATACTTTTCAAAATTTTATTCCTCCATTAACCATAAATGTCTATGAATAATAGAATCTGGTTGATCACCATGAAACATCTTCTTATTACACCATTCAACCACAAGTTTTACATTTGTCAAATGAAGAACCTCTTCAAATTTCAAATCCTCCCTTACAATAGCTCTTTTGAAACATGCTTCAACACCATCATGCTCCCCTTTTCAATGGCTAGCCTTGGTAAAATTCCAAATATGTTCTACACTAGTGGTAATGTGCATCTTTCTCAACCAATAAAACATTTTTGCATTTTTGAATTATAATGTGTAATTGTCTAACCAAATGTAATGTTGATTGAAAATAATTTTCCTATGACTCAACTATCTATATAACCTATAAAAAAAACCTCGCACATACTCTAAACAATGTGATTGGTCATCATTGATAAAAAAATATTACTCCCTTAATATTTTCTATTATTTTTTTGTACTATTAGGTGCATGCATGAATTCTATATGCACGAATATGAAAAATTATGATGAGTTGTAATACTATGAATGAACTTCCATTTGGAGATTGAATGTGTAATTTTTAGCAAGTTCAACTACTGAAAAAATCAAACCAAGTGGGAATGTATCCTTTCTTATCTTGAATGTTAATCAAACCATCTAGCCCTGTGTATGTGCACCTTGCATACTCATAAATAATTTCTCCATAAATTTGACCAAAAAATTGGAAACATGTATCTTTTTTGTAATAAGCTCACACCTTTTAGATTCTTTGCCATCTTTTAATTGACAAGTTACTGATTTATATTTTCTTAAACCAACTAATTCTTGTCTAATTTTACTTGTAATATCCTCATGGATACATTTTTTTAATTATGACAATCCACCGCAAATTCTGAAATTTTCATTTAAACATGATTTGTTGTAAAATAATTATCCATCTAGTCTTTTGAAAAAGATAGTTGAAATAAATTTCATTTCTGATTTTGGTGGCAATTCAATACCACACTCCTATAAAATGTTGTTAGTATGCAAAGTACAATGAAAATTTCAAAACACATCATAGTGCATTGAAAATTCAACATGTTTCCTACAACAAGTAATGTGTGTGTGATTTTTTTTTACATAAAAAGGTTTGGCCATATCAATATATCTTTGAAAAATAAAAATTTATGAATGTTTTTTCATAAATTTAGAGTATAATTGTGTTTGAGTCATATCTAATAAATTTTTTAGATTCGGTTCATAATTATGAGAACCAACTATTCTTTTCACTACATCTCTTACATTGGGTAAACCTCTTGTATTAACTTTCCAAAATTGAGCAAGTCACTCTTTAAGAGTATCAACTATAGCCTTTCCCTTTCATGGAAGCCTACCAAAGAATGCCTTGAGCTCATTGGTATTAGGTTAATTAAGTCTTTCATGTCTTTTAATTTATTTCATTAATGTTTTTCTGTTTATATTAAGTTTTTGACTTGTTTTTGAAACCATTTGTTTTTTTCCCTATTTAGTCACTTACTACACAAGTTGTAAGTATACGCTGGGTAGCATTACAATCTCGGGTGTGTGATTTTGAGCCTATAGTATGATATACATCATGTAGATTTTCAATAGTTTAACTGTTTTCATCATCCATGTTAGATGTTCTTAATCTTAATGTGTAGATTATAGGTCTCATCTTAATTAGTTTTATCAATGAAACAAATCATTTAACATATTTGACTATCATAATCTAAATTATGAAAGAAAGTATCCCATATTTGTTGAGCCAGACTTCTTAAATGGTGATCACACATTTGAATATGCATTGTTTCTAAGATATTTTCATTGACTTCAATTAAGTACTTATCTTTTTTACACAATTATTAGATCTATTATTAATGGTGGAATTTGTTGAGAGGGATTTTCAAAATCATTATTGCTTTCATTATTTAGAGGTGGGATGATATTTTATTCATTGTTTATTTCTTTATTATATGTTTCCATCAAATATTCTTCATTCATGGGGGATGAAGCATCATACATAGACTCATCATCAACAAAAGTAAAAACTTATAACTTTGAATGTAAACTTTAAACATTATCTAATTCATTATTGTCAATTTTATTATTATTCATTTCATTATGGTCAATTTCATTATTATTAAATTCATTATGGTCAATTTCATCATTGTTTAATTAATTATTATCAATTGGCTCATTATCTATGGCATTTGGTTCATCAAGATTAGGGTTTGTACCTTATCTACCATGAAGTTTTTGCATTCATATCTTGTTTTTATCTTTCAAATATTCTAATTCCTCTGGTGTTTTGTTCTCCAATTCTACCTCTTCCTTGAGCATGACCTATCACCCATCAAGGAAAATTGATAGCTTTTCGAAGGTTGGGTCAAGTACATAGGTACCAAAGGTCCCATAGAAGTACATAAAGAATGTTTTTGGGGTCATAATTATCAATTTGGGTTAAAAATAGACACTAAAAACTAAGCTTAGTCTATAATAATAAAAAAACATGATCTCATTATATAATGTGATTGCATTATTACATAACACGATCCCATTATTTGTTATATTAGGTTCTACTTCAACATACATATTAAGAAGTGTATATCAAGAATAACGTGGTCATGTTATGTAATAACACATTAACATTATTTTTAATACTCAATTGGGGTTAAAATTTGACATTAAAAATTGAGTGTTATATATATTAAGAATAACATGATCACGTTATTAAATAAAATGATCACATAATGCTTAATATAGATTAAGGATTATAGATTAGGGATTAAGCCATTAGTGCATATGGTTTAGGGATTAGGGATTGGGTAATATAATTTATTTTTTAAGGTTTAGGGATTAGGGCATGTAGGGTTTAGGTTTAAGGTTATATATAAGGTCTAATTGCTCTATGCCATATGTGAACCTAATTTTTACTAAAAAAGATGTTAATTGGGTATAATTCAATTGGTAAATAGATAAAGTTTTTGTTTTACAATTTAGGGTATAGTATTTAGGTCTTAGGTTTAGGGTGTATATGGCCAATCATAAAGATAATTCTTAGTCTAAATGATGTTAATTTAGACTAAAATGACTGGTTCAAGTTTAAAGAGTTTATATTTATGGTTTAGAGTTTAGGGATTAAGAACTTTAATGATTAGAGTTGTTGGGTTTTTATTATTTAATAATGTTTCAAGTGTTGAAATGTAGCCCCAATAAGCTAGCACACTAGCCCTTCATGCAAGATTGTGGTCTCACGTGCTCACTTGAAGCATGTAACAAGAGATTAGTTCCTATGGGTTATGTTTTGCAGTAACATATTAGTCATATTCTTGAGTTTGAAATTATATCTAATTGAAAATTACATAGAAAAAGAGACACTTTACTTTGGTCCTTGCTCAAAAATTATAATTACACAGATAAAATCCATGGAGTTAAAATATTATTACATAAGACTAAAAGTAAAGATTGCATAGATATCATAATAAATTACAAATACAAGTACTTAATGCAAACCTACCAATAGATGCATAACTATCAATCAATTAGAATATGAACATCAGAACTAATTTCAATATCTATAACTCTATATTATACTTTAGTAAAATGATATCCAATATCCATCACTTTACAATGATTTAATACAAGGGTATTTATACTTGTTTTTCCTTGACCAAGTACTTACATATTAAATTACATGAGTGAATGTCCAACAGACTCTTTATGGACTGAGAGTCATGGTAGTCTATCAACTATTTTCTACTAAGGATCTGGGCCTTTGAGACCCCTATATACTTGTTCTATGTTATATCCTTTCTTTCATGTGTCTATCTCTTTGTGGTCTAGTGAAAAACTCATGATGAATAAGGTCTAAATGGACCTTGAGAGTCTCTCCTCAACCATCTCTCACTTCCCATGAACTCCTAAAGTCTTTAACTACTATTCTAAGTCCTATGCTCTTAGGTTCCTTATATTTATATTCCATCTTTGACTGGGTCTTCTTGTGATGGTGATTCCACACCCTTATCCTTTTACATTTTGTTGGTTATGCACCATGGTCCTTCTATGGTAGTCTAGTTTTGTGCTCTAGTATCTCTACTTATGCTCTTCTAGTGTTGTGCTGATTTTGCACAAAAATACCAAAATACTTACCCAAAATTTGGTGTTCAACATCACCTAAAACTATGCTCTTAGATCATCCCAAAATAAGTCTTGGTTTTAGCCTCTACCAAAAATTTAGGCTCCATTTGTTCAATCTACTTCTGGACATTGTTCCAATGTGACAATGTGTTAGGCATTTCTGCCATTATTTATTTAATGGTTACCATTGATTTCTTCATTTCCTTAGGTTAGTCAAAATTCTTGTTGGCCTTATTGACCAATTCATCTAAGGATGTGATGGCATCCTTATAAAATTTTTCTAATGTTGAGACCTTACTGACAACCTATCCTTAGGGCATTGTAAAATTGGCATTCAATTTCTATCAATGCACATTTATTTTCTCTTCAAAAGATTCAACATCCTTGAATGCCTTTGTATGCTCAGCATGATATTTTATTAATATGGTAGCATCTGCTAACTGTTACCTCTGGGAATATTTTGCATGGAGCTGAGACTCTAATATTTTATTAGGTCACACCAACCTCTCAAAAATCCCATCCAAGATGGGGATTACTTCCCCATCTCTTTTGAGGGAGTGCTTACACACCACTATAGCCTCTGTAAACTACTCTGCTAACACTAGTACCTCATTTCTCGGTGCAAGTTATTATTTGAAATTATTTAGAAGGATATTTACCAAGGTTTCTAATTTATTTATGACATCCCTATCTAGAGGTAGTCCATCTGCTAAGGTTGGCTCTTGGCCCAAAATTGATTTACACAAATTTAAAGTTTTTACCTTGGCATCTGTGTCTTCCTTTATTTATTGTTTCAATACAACCACTTATTATATGAGTCCTTTCAAGTGGAAACCTCTTTTTCATACATACACACCAACTTATTCTTATGTGTCTTCTCTTTATCACATGTGTTAAAGTCAAAAAGTATGTTTTGGCACATGAATTCAAAAGCCATCTTAAAAAATGTACTGTTGGCTTATAGAGGGGTAATATTTTGGGGATCAACCAATAATGGGGTTAATAATGCTAGATATTTAGGACCTAGGAGGAGGCTATCTGGAGGGATCTCAAAATGTCATTCCTCATTATATACGTCTAATAAGAAAGACATTTTTTGCCTTGTATTAATGGTTAGATCTTGGGGGAGGAAGTGCGACCATAAGTAAAGCATACTTTATAGGATGATAGTTTGGTACTAAGTGCACATATTGGTAGATGAATCAATTAAAGGTGGTTCTCCCTCATAAACTAGTAGTTTTTTTTCCTTTTTTGGGGTCACACTCTAAAATCTTGACCTCTATGTTGGTAGCTAAAGAAGTAATACCGATCACCATTTAGCTCATTTACTTAGTATCATCACCATCCCCCTCTTTGGGAAATAGACCTCCAATGTCCAATGATGAGTCTTAAAATATGGTCTCCTTCACTCACATTGGAGAGGGTGTCTTCTCAAAATTAGAGTCCTCAAACTCTTCCTTCTAGTTTGTAGGTTCTTCCTACACTAGTTCTTTCTTTGGTGCACTCTATAATATAGTCCCTAAAGGTGAAACCCTTGGGGGTAATGCCTATGAAGTTATCTTAAGAGGTTAATATGGGGGTGGAAGAACCTATAGGGGTTAAGTTGAGGGTGGAGGAATGTATGGAGGTGAAGTTCTAGGTGGAGAGCATTTCAATGGAGAAGGTTTGAGAGGAGAAGGTCTAAGAAGAGAAGGTCTAGGTGGTGATGGTATACAAGATGGTGCCTAGGTAGTCCTCTATAATTTTGGAGAAGCTTACTATGAACTTGTGTTGGAATCATGCCAAACCTAATTATTTTTCATTAGTGGAGGTACTAGTGGGATTTTATTTTGTGCATACTCTTCACCCTTTGAAATATTCTTCTTGGGTCATAGCATGTATAAAAGAATATGCACCTATTCTCCCACCATTATATGTTTGACCTATATATTTGTTTTATTAGTCTACCACTTCTATCTATAGGCCTTCTTACCTCAATAGACGTACATATTCTAGAGAGTATGAATCTCCAAGTTAATTCTATTTTCCTCTAAGGTGATAAGTTGTGCATCAAAAATTTTGTTCACTAAGATGATGAAGTACCACACCAAAAAGGCATAAGATAGATTTATCCATGCAATGGGTTTAGGAGAAGTAACCATTTTGATGCACACCAAAGAGAAATGTTTCTTCATAGTGAAATGAGCTTGTTCTCCAACTTGGGTGGGCAAGTCTTTTGGGATGTGCCATTAATTACCAAATGCTCCATTGAACTAGGACTTAATATTAATTTTTTAGGTGGGGGTGATGTGCCTAGGACATGTGAACACCTTATAGTGCTTATAAAGGGACTTGTGCTTGAGTAGGTATACCCACAATGCTCTTGTGGTGCATTTAAGTATACTAATCTCATCAAACACCATCAATATTAAAAATACTCCCCATGGAAACCTATGATTGGGTATTTGATGGGTCTTATCTACATCTTTAATGATTTTTTAGGAAAAGTACATAACCCAATTATAATTGAAGACCTTAGTTATTTTGTTGGTAATGTATAGGTGGGCCATATCTAACTCTTTCTAAAAATTGATGTCACTGATCTTGGTCATTATGATGTGTACCACTACTTAGAGGGTAGGATCCTATAGGTTCTTGATATGCATGGTGTGGCACTACTTTTGGTATATTATTATTGTGTCTATCTTTACAATCTCATCAAAGTCCTCCAAGTGAAACACTTCATCCATTTTAGAATAATACAACCCTAACACCTTACTTATCCTTTGAGGCATAATTTTCATGCTGCACCTAGTGAAGTAAAGGTAGTCCTCATGAATGCATGAGAGTAGAAACTTAATTGCCTCCAAGGTTTTTCCAAAGTATGAAAGGTTGAACAATTGGAATAAACCCATAGTGTCCAAAGCATTGAAAATGTTTAGGTCATACACTAATTAGTTTTTGGTGTTCTAGTTATCAACACGATAATAATTTTATAACTCAACCTCATTCCTATGTTGATGGTGATTGTAGTCAAAGATTTTATAAGAGGGTAACTTTGAGACCCATTTTTACACATGTAGAATTGTCTCTGGGTACTACATTTCTTTGAGTTACTACATTTCTTTTATCATCAAAGGTAGGGGTATAAATGATTATGCCTTCTTTTCTTGGTGTGTCATATTAACCTCTTCTCCTTCCACATGCTATGCCTATTCTTTAGGGGTATTTTACCTGATTAATAATACTTCCGCCTAAGTGATTCATCTTCCTCTAGTATAGTTGGCAATGGATCAGTTCTTAATGCCTTCTTCTTAGGCTGCATCACCCTCCAAGGATCTTGAAGGTTGAGGCATGGTCGTCCAATGTTCCAAAATGAATATGTGATTACTATGTCTATGAATTCAAATTTTATTTATTTATTTCCTTCTAATGGAGGATGTCTACCTCTACAACCTACAACTACCGCTTCTCTCTATTATGGTCATGTTCTAGAATTAGCCTTGTGTTTGGTTACCTCACTTGATATTGGCTATAATAGCTATTTATAGAATCTTGATGCTATTTTCTTGCTTTGGAATCACTTTGGCTCAAATCATTCTTTGGATTTATAAAACACAAATCGAAGCAAAGGTAAAAATTAAAAATGAGATTTCTTGTCCTTTTATAGGCTCCAGGGGGGGGTTAATACATATTTACTACCCCCTTTCCTTTCATCCATCACTTGTCATTATTAATGCATTTTTAATAGTCGTAATTCTTCAACTATTACTTCTCACTTAAATTCATTTAAAGGTATTATATTGTCATGATGGTGGCACATTTACTACAACCACTATTTCTTTCACATTAATGACATGTCTTATCCCACACTTTCCTTTGAAGTGGAAATAATTATTATGTTTATTTTAAATTTTCAAACTATTAGGTAGGAATACCCTATCCTAGGGTTATGTAAATTGTGTACCTTAAATAACTTATACTCCTTAATTAACTTGTGTGCCTTTGAACATTAATATAGATACATTTTATGACACACTAAAATTGTGTTGTGGTCCTCCATGAAAATACAAGTTCAAAATTTAAACTACTCTATATTAAATAAATGTTGCATGTAACAAAGGTAGAACTTTTATTGAAAATAAGAAATTCTAGACTAATGGAATAATCCTTATTTTTATAAAATCTAAACTATTCAGAGGTGAAATACGGCTGTAGCCAGATTCCATTATAATTTCTAGGAAGAAATTAGTCCTCCAACCTTTGTAATAAAAAAACATCGGTAGGTCAAATGCTATAGATTAAAAAAGTACCATCCTAGTGAATTTTAAGTTTTCTAGAATAGCATGTGAGCTTGGAGTTGTAGATCAATAATTTCATCCCAGGGGTAAATGTTTTATGCTTGATGTGTCGATCATGCCATGTTTTTTATTTGTGCTTCTCTACATCTTGACTCTAATGAGCAAGGAAATGGGATTCATTTAGCTACAAAAAAGTATCCAAGTGTGATTTCAAGGATGAATCCTAATAGAATTATCCAATTCACATAATATAAAGAGATGGTAGCAAGAATTCAACTAGTAAAACTACTTCTTTTCCATATACCAAGTTGAAAGGTGTGTTCTTGTTTAGGCACTTATAGGTTGCTCGGTAAGCCCAACCTACCACATATACTCTATCATCCCAATCAATTTGGCCAATATTAAAATATTTTATTAGTGTTGTGCCTAATATTTTATTGAATGCCTTAGTAATTCCATTAGTTTTGGGGAGAAATGGTGTTATTTTATGATGAAAAATCAATAATAAAAATTAGTGGGCATCCAAACTAGGTTATGTTATGTTCCCAAATGAAGCACATAGTAGTAGTAGTAACATTACAATCCCTTGTTGGCATAGATTCATCCCAACATGTGAGATAATCAATTGTTGTGATGATATACTAGGAACCTATTCATCATTTAGTTGGATTGATAGGGCCAACAAAATCAATGGCATACTTTTTAAATGGTTCTTGTTATAGAATTAGACGTAAAGGCATGACATATTATCAATTTGGTTTTTATATACACTAAAAAATGTCACACTTCCTAACAGATATCTTAGCATCTTGGAAAAGGGTAGGACACCATAATTTGACCAGCAGAACCTTGCACACGTAGCCTCTCTAGCATAGTGTCCACTTGAAATTCCTTCATGAACTTATTAGAGTACTTTAGAGTGCTCATGTTTCATGAGATAGTGCCTAATAATTTCATCATGACCAAGCCTATATAGGTCCCCTATGATGAGATAAAATATTTGGCACAGACCATGATTGTTTCTTAGCTTGAGAAGTTAGATAGTCAAGCACTAATCCACTAGTTAGAAAGGCTGCAATATCTTCCAACTCCTTAAGTACACGAGAAACATGAAATAGTTGAACATCAAGAAAGTCATCTTAAATAACATGTGGTGGTTCTCTAAAATTAATTTGAGAGAGGTGATCAGGGCCATAATTATTTTTTCTTGGTTTGACCATGATAAAGAATTGAAATTCCTGAAACAACACTAACTAGTGATAATATTGTCCATGCAACATAGGTTTATTTACTAGATACTTTAAAGCTTCATGATATGTATATAATACAAAAGGATTTGCTAATAATTGTTGTCAAAAATTATACAGAGAATAGATCATTGACAATGTTTCATGCTCCATGGTGGTGTAATTCTACTCAACTGGAGTAAGTTTCTTACTAGCAAAATAGATTGGGTGATCAAAGTGACATTCATCTAGATGAGAAAGTATTGCCCTAATTACCATTTCAGAAGCATCAACATGTATATGTAATGGTCTTGTCTAATTAGGAAAATGGAGGATTGGAGTGGTAACCAACTTGTCTTTTAAGGTCTCAACGGCTTCTTCATAGGAACAAGTCCAGATGAAGTACTCATTATGTTTTAAGAGTTATTCTAGAGGCATGATAATCTTTGCATATCCATGAATGAATTTCATATAATAACCTATATGTCTTAGAAATGTATATACTTCATGTTGAGATTTGGGTGATAGGAGGTAAAGAATGATAGATACTTTTTTAGGGTCTACCAAAATTACATCCTTACAAATAATATATCCTATAAGGACACTGAAAGGTGTAGCAAATAAACACTTATTTAGATTCAATGATATTTTTAGGACTCAACAACACTTAAGCATGAACCATAGATTAGAGAAATGGTTGTTGATCAAGCCATAGAATGTCCAATCATCCAAATAGACTTGAATAAATTTAAGGATGAAATATTTAAATTACTTAATAACTATACATGAAAACACCATTGGCACATTATTTAACCTTAAATGTATGACAATATATGCAAAGGATCCCCATTTAGTGGCAAACATAGTATGTGGTTGATCCTCCTCAACTATCTATACCTAATGGTACTTGAAGAATCTATTTGTGAAAGTATAAATTTCACACCCAATGATGCCTTCAATTATTTCCTCTGTGAATGGTGTTGGGAAAGGATCAGTGATGCAAGATGTGTTAAGTACATGGTAATCAATGTAAATTTTAATGCATCCATCTTTATTTATACTTATCACCATGGGATTGTCCTAATTAGATTCATCAATTAGGGTGATTAATCCAACATGTAACATAATATCAATTTATTCCTTTACGTGTGATTTTAGATTTGGATTCATCCTATATGATTGTTTCCTGACTTATTGAGAAACATCAACTAGTTTGATATGCATCTTGCCTAGAGATGGAGGAACACCTTTCATATCACTGTATATTCTTGAAAAGACATCTTGGTATTCTTTCAATAACTCAAATATATTTGAAACTTCTATTTCAATCCATTAATTACCTATATTAGCTATTTTTGGTTCTTCTTCTATGTTGATGTTACATTGGATAGTTTGAATAGGCTTGAAGGGTGGTCTACATCAGGACCAGTATCATGAATAACTCATGTGCCATAGTTTATAGGTACATACAAGTAATTTTACAAAGTATCAAGTGGGTTTTACCTTTCACCTTCCTCTACCTGAAATACTAGTTTATGTTTCCCTTGGCATATATATTCATATTGGTCCTGATCAAAGATTGGGTCTAGCACAGGAACAAGTTGTGTAGATGGTTTATTGAAGGGAAATAGACCTTCTTCTAGGACATTATGGATATATCTCATGTGATATTCAATGGGACTAAGGTCACCAATAACTGATTCATGCATATCCTAGAGAGTGAGGCAAAAATCCATTCTTAGAGAGGAATAAGATAGTTCTGAGTTCATGTTTTTTTAAATAGATGCCAAAACTAGGTACCCATATGTATCTCTTCATGAACTTACCATGATCTCACCTAGGTGCATAAAATTCCATAAAAAACATGTACCCATAGGTACTCTAGAAAGAATGCCTCTTTAACACTCCACATGGATTCATAAGCCTCAATATGGGGTTTAGGTGCTTGTACTCCACTATAGCTGATTGTTCCCTTGATTTGGTTTTCATGATAAAAGAAGTGATGTAAAGCAAAACATACTTGATCCCACTAGAGAAGTCATTCATTATGGTTTCACTACCATCTTGGAGCTATATTGTCAAAGTGGTGAACCAAGGATCATATACAATCATTGTTAGAGTTATAAAAGTCTTCAAGGCACTGAAAAAATTTATGACTTCCATTTTTTTGTGAAATCAAAGGGCTTAATTAAGTCTTTCTAGTGGTGCATATAGTATTGGTCCCCTCATTACTTGTCCAATAAGAAGGCAAACAAACTTGTGGAATTTATGATACTATTTTAAAATGTTCTCCTGACTACCAATGGCACTACACACTCTTCTAGTGAGGTCATAGTCACTGTGGTCCCAACAATTACAAGTATTACTTGTAGTATAATAAAGGGACTGAACATCTATCTATCAAAGGATTATATCAAGAATAAGATCATGTTGCTCACCATCTCTAGCTATGACATTATAGATGTGGTTAATAGCTTCTTCCACATTAGTAGGTTTTACGTATGGAGGCCCATGTACTTTATCTAATGGAATCACAATGCATTGATCAATATTCTCAAAAATGATGTAGCACTTTTTGAAAATTAAGTATACATTATTCTCATAACACCAAGGTCACCCCAATAGAGATGGAAAATCATCAGCCTATGCTAACTCAAAAAAGTCAAAGTCAACTTTAAAATGTACTCTAAGGATATCTACTACTGCATTCTTGAAGACACCAATTGGGAGAGCGCAAGTTTTATTATCCATGAAAAATACAGTCGGTGATGGTTATAATATTGGTCTATCCATTTTTCACCATGCATCTTTGGTGAGGATGTTAACCTTAGTGACATTGTGAACTAAAATGTCCAAAATTACCCAACCGTCAATGGTAATGTTTACCAATATTTATTTTTCTTGTGTAGAGTTAGGAGAAATAGGAGAATCTTATCATCGAGCATGATTTAAATTATGATCCTCAATTTTCCAAGTAATTTGAGGTTGAGCATCAGTTGTTGTTTGCACCTATTTTTAAGCTAAGTACTTAGTTATGAGACAATGTCTTTTTCCAACATACAATTTCAAAACTCTTGAAAATCATCTTGTGTCACATTTTGAGGCTCTATTACCTTCTGCATATTATCACATTGCATGTCTTCTTGGTTCTTAAGGAATTAAATTTCTAATTTTAGTGATCATACCAACATCATAGTGTTCTAGAGTACATCCTATTTCTTGGTATCAAGATACTTCCTTGATCGAGGTTCTTCACTCTATACCTTCTTAATAGGAGTAGATTTGGACTGAGATTGTCCTCCATTATGCATGGTGATATTCACCTATTGATATATTAGGGTGCTTGATCACAAGAACAAATGTTGTTTCTCAATGTGAATCATACTTACACCCTTTTCATTTATCTCCTTAGTGATGGCTATGTATAAGTTAGGACATTCTTCCAATAGATGGTCCTTTTTACAAAAAAAACACACTGGGTAAACTAGACAATCCCTTTAATAGTGGTTTAGGGATCCACACTTATAACATGTTCTTTGTGGGAAATGACCACCTCCTCATCCTCATCCTCTACCTCAGCCATGATAACCACCATTATCTTGATTTTTTGACATAGAGGTTTGGTGCATACTATGGACATATGCTTCAAAGATATCACTAATTCTCTGATAATCATTTGTGTCATGGGTTTAGGCATCTTATATTTTATAATATTTAGACACCTTTGAATGTGTATCTCACTACAAGAGAGGATAGGAGCATACATCATGCTCTTCATGGTAGATTTTACACAACTACTTCTATACAATGCATATGTTTTTACATGGGTAGTTGCTTTGGTTATGACCTTCAGACTCATAGTTAGTACACCAAAGACCATTAAGAGTATTGTACACATTATTTGTAGTTATTTTTTCATGTTATGATGCCATTGAAGCTATTTGGGATTTTGTGAAGGGACTAATCCTAGTGTCAATACTACCAAGCGCTTCAACATGGAGGGCATCTTCTAGAGCTTCATGCAAGCTAGTGAAGGTCTTCCAGGATAGTGTTCATCGAAACGGAAGTAACAAACCTCCTATTAACCATTATACATGCTAAGCATTATTGATTTCAAATGACAACTTGGATATAAGTTTTTTAAACCATGAATCATATTCCCATACACTTTTAGTGATCTCCTACTTTATATCTTTTAGCACAACAATAATTTATTGATCAAATTTAGAAATATCAAATTCCTAAAGGAATGTTGTTTGAGCTGGTCATAGTGAATTACCACTTATTGAGGGTTAAAATTTATATACCACTTGTGCTTTATATTTAAAATTGTAGTTATGAATTATGCCACCTTTTCTTTAGAGGAAGTGATGCCTCACACCCTATAAATAGGTTCACACTTATGGACATGTTCTGTAACATTCTTTATGCCTTGATATTTAGGTAGGTGAAGTGTCATTTCATAATATACTATTGAAAACTGAGGTGCTTATGATAGTGGTTATTGATAACCCCAAGATCCTATCCCTTGAGGGGTAAGTCCACCACTTCCTCTTGTGCTACCTCCTAGTTCACCTCCAACACCTCTGATAGTAATGTCCATATCATGAGGAATGGTATGTTAGGTTGTGGAGCCAAAAGCTTCAACCTTTGTAAACTGAGGAATAGATGGTTGCTGAGTTCTACAGGAACCGGCGTCGGCAGCAGGACCGACGTCGGTAGAGATTAGTGCAGAAGTGTTCCCGAAGTGTTCGTTTCACGGACAGTTAGTTAAGTGAACGATGAGTTTGCATGTTAAGACCAGCCAGAGTCTTGGGCTGCGAGGATAATTGTCTAAATTAAGAGTCTAAGTTATTGTTTGAGTTAGGGATCTATTTATAGACCCATTGGCATGTATTGTTTAAGGCATGAGATAGAAAGGAAGAGTTCCTTCTAGTTGTAAGATCTGTGAGTTGAAGGGTGTTGCAAGCTCATTGGGGATCTACATGTAAGTTTGGTCTTTGAATTGCAGGTTGCAGGTTCATGAGAGATCAGCTTGAAGTGCTATAGAGTGCTTGGTGTACCGGCAGGGTTATTACTGACTGGTTGGTGAGGTGAACACCAATTCTGTTTGTGAGTTGGTTGTTGGGACCATTTTTTGTGTAGGAGAGTGTGTGTGAGAAGAATTACTGTACACTTGAGGTGTGGTGAATCTCTGTAAGGTGAAAGAGTGTGGCGGCTCTTTGATGTATTCTTTTCTGTATAGTGTTAATACAAAATAGTGTATTGTCTCTCATATTCTGTGCTATTGGTGAATTCTAGTTACTTGTGTTTCTGGTTATTTCTGCATATTCAATTGCTTATATTTGGTAATCATACTGTGCTCTTTCTGAGGAGCAAGATCCTAACGAGTGGTGTCAGAGCATGTTTGTTGTTCTAGATTCCTGACAAGTGGTATCAGAGCTTTTGGTTGGGATACTAACATATTGGTGTAGATCTGGGTAGTGTGTTTTGATTACAGGTTACTCACAGGGTTTCTGTTTGAGTGGGAGTTGAGCAATGGCAGAAAATAGTCAACTACGAATGGAAAAGTTTAATGGCAAGAACTACCAATTATGGAGGATGCAGATTGAGGACTATCTGTATCAGAAAGATTTGTACTTACCGTTGGGCGGGGTTGCTAGCAAACCCTTGGATATGAAAGATGAAGAATGGGAGGTTCTTGATCGGAAGGCTCTGGGATCTGTTAGATTGAGTCTTGATTCATCTGTGATTTCCAGCTTATCACAGTGTAAGACAACGGTGGAGTTGATGAAATCTTTGGCAAATTTATATGAAAAACCCTCGGCTTCAAACAAGGTATTTCTTATGAAGCGTTTATTTAATTTGCAAATGTTGGAAGGTGGATCTGTTCATAGCCATCTTAGTGATTTCCATGGTTTGGTAAACCAGTTAAGTTCAGTGAATATTGTATTTGATGATGAACTTAGAGCTCTCTTAATCTTGTGTTCATTGCCTGAAAGTTGGGAAGGATTGGTAATGGCAGTTTCTAATACTGTGTCTCCTTCAAGTCTTAAAAGTGGATGATGTTGTGAGTGTGATCTTGAATGAAGAGATACGCAGGAAAAGCACAGGTGAATTATCTAGAGATGCTTTGAGTGTTGAAGGAAGAGGAAGGCCAAGAGAGAAGACAGAGCGTGGGAGATCAAGGTCGAAGATAGGCAAAAGATCCAAGTCCAGGTATGGCAGAATAACCTGCTGGAAGTGTGGAAAGCAAGGGCACTTAAAGAGAGATTGCAGATCAGGTGAAGATCATCATGAAGAACATGGAGAAGAAGCAGATGTTGCAGGTTACGTTGCACAGGATGCTCTGGTATGTTCTTTGGATAAAGTAGAATCTTGGGTATTAGATTTTGGTGCCTCTTTTCATGCATCCCCACATAGGGAATTTTTTCATGAGTATGTCCAGGGAGACTTTGGAGAAATTTGTGTAGGGGATGGTAAGCCTTGTCAGATTGTTGGCAAAGGCAAAGTGAAGCTGAAATTGCAGACAGGTGACACATGGGTGTTAAAGGAGGTCATGCATGTCCCAGTTCTGAAGCGGAATCTGATTTCTGTTAGAAGTTTGGGTGAAGAGGGTTGCACAGTAACTCTCACAGCAGACTCTTGGAAGGTTACCAAGGGTACACTTGTTGTAGCTAGAGGTAAGAAAGTAGGTACGCTTTATCTATCTACTTGTTTTACTGATTCTCTTTCTGGGTTATCTACTTCAGCTGTAGATTCAGAGATGTGGCTTGATAGGCTTGGTCACATAGATAAGGAGATGCTTGTTCTTGAGTCAAAGAATATGCTTTCAGATTTGGAAGGCATGGATCGTGGTTTCTGTATGCAGAAGAAGAAGGTAAGGTTTCTTGAGGAATCTGATGTTAGTAACAAGAACGGGAAAGCCTTGGTTTTCAAGGAAAAAGTGACGGACAGAGTTCAGCATAAGGTGTAGAGGAATTTTGAGCAGAGCAAGGGTGATTTGGACAAGGTTTTGATCCAAAAAGAGCTCACGGGAAAAAGTCAGGTCTCACAAGAAAAACATAGAGACCGACGTCGGCAGGAAAACTGGCGTCGGTGTCCAGACAGGGACCGACGTTGGCTATGTGCAGCCCGACGTCGGTGACTCAGGGAAGAAAAGAGATCGGCGTCGGCCAGGGGAAACCAACGTCGGCAAGGAGGCAGTCGCAGGGAACCGACATCGGTCGGCTGTAGACTGAGATGTGACCGGCATCGGTTACTGAGATGAATTTTGGGTGGACAGCGAGTTGTCATGGAGTCTCAAGCGCCATATGGAGGACTGAAGGTGTAAGTAAGTTCTTAAATTCATCATTTCCCTTCTTTACACTACTTGTTGCTCACTTATGGAATAGGACCAGGAAGTTGTTGAAGAAGCAGAACAGGTAGATCCAGGAAACAATGGGAGCTTGGCATGGATGAGGATGTGATTCCTTGGAGGAGAACCAAACAGGTGTTTTGGGTAGTGTTGCCAGCTGGAAGTAAGCACTGAGAGACGAATGGATGTTGAGGATGAAGAAGAGCGGAAATTGATACGTGAGATGGAAGATCAGGGTATATGATCTTGTATTAGCTGCAGGGCAATGGAGGTTTGATCATTGTGTTTCTCTTTACCAGGTTGGATAATATTAGCTACATTATCCTATTTTCTGTATGATGTGCTTGTTGCAGGGTTACATATACAGGTATTGCTGAACTAAAGGTAAAGCTAGTTCAGGTGTATGTCATGGAGAATCTGGGAGCAGCAAGATTCTTTGGCATGAGTGTGTTCAAGAGACATGGAGGTCTTGTTGACTTTGTTTCAGGATGATTGTGTGAAGCCGGTTAGCATGCCGATGGTTAGACAGTTCATAGAACAGGTGTCTTGATTCACATAATGAGGTTGAGTGCATGGTATGTACTAAACCTGAGTTTTCCCAAGCAGTGGGAGTTGTCACAAGTTTGGAGTCAATCCGGGAAAGTAATACTGAAGGGCAGTTCAGTGGGACCAGCAGCAGGTGCACATGCTATGCAGGGTCAAGTTCTTTTTCTACATGGTTGTAGATGCGGATGTGGCAGTTAATTTGGATGACAGATTTTTCACCACGGATTTTGTGGTGGTTGGTCTTCAAGAGTGATCTTGAGGAGGGATACAAAGCCAAGGAAACAAACTAGACGGTGTACAGGTATAGGTACAGGTTACAGCTGTTTATCTCCAAGTGGGAGATTATTAGGTTGTGGAGCCAAAAGCTTCAACCTTTGCAAACTGAGGAACAGATGGTTGCTAAGTTCTACAGGAACCGGCGTCGGCAGAGATTAGTGCAGAAGGCCACCGGCGACGGCAGGAAGTCGGCCGACGTCGGCAGAACCAGACTAGCAGGGACCGGGGTCGGTCGCCTGTGTGTTCCCGAAGTGTTCGTTTCACGGACAGTTAGTTAAGTGAACGATGAGTTTGCATGTTAAGACCAGCCAGAGTCTTGGGCTGCGAGGATAATTGTCTAAATTAAGAGTCTAAGTTATTGTTTGAGTTAGGGATCTATTTATAGACCCATTGGCATGTATTGTTTAAGGCATGAGATAGAAAGGAAGAGTTCCTTCTAGTTGTAAGATCTGTGAGTTGCAGGGTGTTGCAAGCTCATTGGGGATCTACATGTAAGTTTGGTCTTTGAATTACAGGTTGCAGGTTCATGAGAGATCAGCTTGAAGTGCTATAGAGTGCTTGGTGTACCGGCAGGGTTATTACTGACTGGTTGGTGAGGTGAACACCAATTCTATTTGTGAGTTGGTTGTTGGGACTATTTTTTGTGTAGGAGAGTGTGTGTGAGAAGAATTACTGTACACTTGAGGTGTGGCAAATCTCTGTAAGGTGAAAGAGTGTGGCGGCTCTTTGATGTATTCTTTTCTGTATAGTGTTAATACAAAATAGTGTATTGTCTCTCATATTCTGTGCTATTGGTGAATTCTAGTTACTTGTGTTTCTGGTTATTTCCGCATATTCAATTGCTTATATTTGGTAATCATACTGTGCTCTTTTTGAGGAGCAAGATCCTAACGAGTGGTGTCAGAGCATGTTTGTTGTTCTAGATTCCTGACATGGTATTTGATTGATTAATAATATTTGGGCCTCTACTCTATCCACTATGAATGCTAGGTCCGCTAGGAATTCTAAGTTGAGCCATGAAATTTCCTTGAAAAGGAAAATAAAGTGTTAATTCTATATGAGTTATAATTGGCTTCGCTACAATGTCCATTATATGACCAATTTATAATTCTATGCCATCTATATACCAATTCTTTATATTCAATTTATTTGATTTAAAATCATGAGCATGTACTATGGCTAGGGAGCTTGGTTAATTCAAACTTGTTTCTTCAGTTTTTGGTGTCTGACTAGTTTCTCCTTCATATGATAAAAGTGACATGGGGTGTGGTTATAAAGTGATGGATTCCTCTTTGTGTGTTTCTTCTTCCCTAAAGATACTAACAACACTTCCTGAGTTCTCTTGGCCCCTTCTCACACCACTCACTTCTATGATCCTCTACTGAGCTTCATCATACTTTTGCTTCCATAATTCCCACTAACTGGATACCATTCCAAACCTAAAATATTTTACTAACATTTCTCTATTTCCATTTTAAATGTGTGGCTCATGTAAAGATGGATTTATCTCTCCATTGGAAGAGTTTCAAGTCCACAATCAATGAACAACTTCTTCACTTCTAGTGGGAAATGACTAATATACCAACTATACAGTTCTCTAAGGAATATCAACTTAGATTCTTTGTGACAAGAGTAAATGGTTATGGCATACTCTATAATGTAGCTATCCAAAATGCCTCTCCACTAGATATTAAAAACTTATTTCCATGATGTTCCTAGTCGTGCTAAAACTCTTTGTTTTTCTAATGTCCAAGACTGTCTCTCCCCAAAGTTTTGTGATTGGCCTTGAGCATAAGTAGATAGCTAGGTATGCAAGTGAACATGGATTTCAACAAATTAAGTTGTATATAATGCACTTTAGATATTTTGTTCCACCCACTTATGAGCAAAAACTCCTGGTTCAAGATAAGGAATTGCAAAATTATCCTCAACCCCAATAATCCATTGTTTAATACCTTCAAGGGTGATACATTCAAGCATTTTTCATTACTATACAAAAAGTGCTATGCTTCTTGGAAATGGAACCAAAATTTTGAGTTTTTATTATTTAATAATGTTTCAATCACTAAAATGTGGCCCCAACAATCTAGAATGCTAACCTTTCACACAAGATTGTGGTCTTGTGCACTCACCCAAAATGCATAGCAAGAGATTGGTTCCCATGGGTTATGTTTTGAAATAACATATTAGTCATATTCTTAAGTTTGAAATTATATCTAATTGAAAGTTACATAGAAAAATAGATACACTACTTTGGTCCTTATCTCATTAATCTCAATAATTATAATTATGGAGATAAATGCCATGGATTTTAAAGATTATTATGCAAGACTAAAAGTAAAGATTTCATATATCTCATAATAAATTACAACTACAAGTACTCAATGCAAACCTACCAATAAATGCATAATTATCAATCAATTGGAACATGAACACCAAAACTTATCTTAATATCCATAACTCTATATTATATTTCAACAAAATGATATCCAATATCTATCACTTTACAATGATTTCATATAAGGGTATTTATACTTGTTTTCCACTGACCAAGTAGTTACATAATAAATGACATGAGTGAATGTACAATGAAATATTTATGGAATGAGAGTTGTGGTAGTTTATAAAATGTTTTATCCTAAGGAGTCGGGCCTTTGTTCCCCATATATCCTTGTTCTGTGCTAGATCCTTGCTTCCATGTGTCTATCTCTTTGTTGGTTGATGAAAAATAAATGATGGATAGGGTCTTAATTCCCCTCCATAATTGTTCCTCAAGCATCTCCCATCTCCCATGCTCTCCCCAAGTCTTCCACTATTTTTTCAAGTCCTATGCTCTTGGGTTCCTTGTAGTTATATGGTGTCTTTGATTATGTTTTCTCACATTGGTGCTTCTTTGCCCTTGTCCTTTTGTGCCTTTATTGTTCTACACCACAGTCCTTCTATGCCAATCTAGTTATATGATTTAGTATCTCTACTTATTTCCTCTAGTGCCATGCCTATTCTATGCCAAAATACCAAAATACTTAGCAAAAAATTAGGGTCTAATAAGGGCTTGGGGTATAGGTTTTAGGGTATATAAGGTACAATCACGATGGTGATTAGGGAAAATTGGAGATGATCTACCCCAAAATAAAATTTTATAGTCATGCAATTAGGTTGAAAGGGCTTGATTTATTTCCAATTTACTTCATATGCATAGATTGATTGATACTCAAAGGCTAAGTTTTGGACATTGGTTTAAAAAATGTATTTTATGACATCTCATGATAAAATCAATTATATCGTAAGGCATGTATGTTTGTGGCCTGTAGTGGGAATTATGGCATAGGGATTAAAATTTATGTTTTAGGGACTAGGGATTAGGGCATATGGTTTAGGTTTAAGGACCTGTATATAATGTATAATCACTCTCTGTCATGTGAACCTAATTCTTACTACAAATGATGTTAATTGGGACAAAATCAATTGGTAAATATGGAAAGATTATGGTTTACAACTTAGGGTATTATGTTTAGGGTTTATGGTCTAAGGCTTAGGTTTTAATGTATATATGGTTTAGGGTACATAGGGTCAATTGCAAAGATAATTGAGGATAATTTGCATCACTTGGACCCATTTTTGACTATAGAATGTGTTTTTAGGTTGTCATTATACCCCACGTCATTGTGAAAATTGAGTGAATTAGTCAAATGGGGTAATCATTCATGTGATTTGGGCCAAATTGAGCATTTCAAACTTAATTCTATAGTCTAAATGATGTTAATTTGGGCTAAAATGATTGATACAATGTTTAAAGAGTTTAGATTTATGGTTTAGAGTTTTGAGATTAAGAAATTTAGGGAATAAGGATCAGGGCATATGTTTTAGGGTATATCTTACGATTGTGATGGTGATTGGGGAAGATTTGAGCCCTTTAGACCTAGATATGTGAACAAAGAATGTGATTTTGGGCTCAATTAGCCCCCACATTATCATAGATTGAGCCAATTAAGTCAATTGTGGTAATGAGTTATATTATTTTGACCAAGTTCATCCCTATGAACCTAATTCTTACTATGCATAAAGGATATTTATTGGTCGTAAATTTATTGGTTTAGGGTTTAGGGTCTACAATTTAAAGGGTTTGGGGTCTAGGTCTTATGTCTTAGGGTTTAAGGTAAATGGTATAGGGTTTAGGGTTAAAGTTAAATGGTATAGGGTTTAGGATATTGGATATAGGGTCCAATCACTAAGGTAATTGAAGAACATTTGAGCTGCTTGTTCACCTACTTATGATGATTACCTTCATGTTTGCATTTTTGATAAAAGTAGGGTCAGTTAATCCATGTACAAGTTGCATACATGTTGTACAATTTATTTAGCCATAAAAATTTTTAGGGGCTCAATTTTGCCATAATCACACCCTTAATTACACAAATTAACTAATTAGATCATTTCATGATAGAATCGATATTTAGATTTTGCCCTAAATCATATCTTGCTCTTGAAGAGGTTCAAATTGGCCTCAAATGCATCCTCAATTAAATGATTCAATTCTTTGATTAATTATATATGACATGAAATTAGGGTTAATTTCACTCCAAATCACATCATATGCAATTTAAAATAGGTTTATGTGGCTCATTTTGACCCTAATTACCTCCATAATTTATCTAATCAACATTTGCATTTATTATTTGATGATTTCAAGTGTATTGAGATCAAAACCATATTCTATACATGTAGAAATTGCATATAATTAAATAATGTTTCTTTGCTTCAATCGCGATAATAGAATTTGAGTTGATCAACCCCCAAATCACATTTTATAGTCATGAAATTAGGTTGAATGGGTTTGAAATAGCCCTAATTTACTTCAGATGCATAGCTATATTGGTACTTCAAAGGCTAAGTTTTGGCCATAGGTTTAAAAAGTGCATTTTATGACATCTTGTGATAAAATCAGTTATATCATAAGGCACATATGTTTATGGCATGTAGTGGGCATTAGGGCATAGGGCTTATAATTTATGTTTTAGGGATTAGGGATTAGGGCATAGGGTTTAAGTTTAAAGACCTATAAATAATGTGTAATCATTCATGCCATGTGAAACTAATTCTTACTACAAAGGATGTTAATTTGGACTAAATCAATTGGTAAATAGGGAAAGTTTATGGTTTACAATTTAGGGTATAGTTTTTAGGGTTTATGGTCTAGGGCTTAGGTTTTAATGTATATATGGTTTAGTGTACATAGGGTCAATCACAAAGATAATTTATGATAATTTGAATCACTTGGACCCATTTGTGACTATAGAATGAGTTTTTTAGTTGTCATTATACCCATGTCATTCTGTAAATTGAGTAAATTAGTCAAATGGGATAATTAGTCATGTGATTTAGGCCAAATTGAGCCTTTTAAAATTAATTCTTAGTGTAAATGATGCTAATTTGGGATAAAATTATTGGTTCAAGGATTAAAGAGTTTATATTTATGGTTTAGAGTTTTTGGATTAGGAACTTTAGGGATTAGGGCTTAGGGTATATAAGGTATAATCATGATGGTGATTAGGGAAAATTTGAGCTCTTTGAACCTATATATGTGAGTAAAAAATGTGATTTTGGGCTTAATTAAACACCACATCATCAAATATTGCGCCAATTAAGTCAATTGTGGTATGAGTGATGTGATTTTGACTAGGTTCATCCCTGTGAACCTAATTCTTACTAAATATAAATAAAGTTAATTGGGGCTAACTTTATTGGTTTAAGATCTTCAATTTAAATGGTTTAGGGTTTAGGGCTTATGACTTAGGGTTTAATGAAAATGGTAAAGGGTTTAGGGTTTAATATATCAGATATAAGGTCCAATCACTAAGGTAATTGTATAAAATTTAAGCTACTTATTCACATATTTGTGACAATTACCTGAGCATGTTTGCATTTTTGATAAAAGTAGGGTCAGTTAATCCATACATGTTATATAATTAATTGAGCCATAAATTTGGTTTAGGGGATCAATTTTACCCAATTCATGCCACTAATTGCATAATTTGACTAATTAGATCAATTCATGATAGAATCAAAATTTTAATTTTATCCCAAATCATATCTTACTCTTTAAGGGGTTCAAATTGGCCTCAAATGCCTCTTAGATTAAATGAATCAACTCTTTGGTTAATTATATATGACATGACATTAGGTTTAATATCACACCAAATCATATTGATTATAAAATTTAAAATACATTCATGTGGCTCATTTTGACCCTAATTACCTCCATAATTGAACTAATCAACATTTGCATTCATTAGTTAATGAATTTAATTTTATTGAGCTCAAAATTACATTCTATACATGTAGAACTTACATATAAATAAATTATGTTTTTTTTCCTCAATCAAGTTAATGAAATTGGAGATGATCAACCCTAAAATCACATTTTATGGTCATGTAATTAGGTTGAAGGGGCTCAAAATAACCCCAATTTACTTTAGATGTACAGCTAGACTAGTACTCCAAATGCTAAGTTTTGTCTATAGGTTTAAAAAAATCATTTTATGACATCTCATGATAAAATTAGTTATATCATAAGGCATGTATGTTTATGACATCTTTTAACATGACAAAATACAACTTCTTATATGCAAAACTGGGTAATAATGCATTGATATACCTTGAAAATAGATCCTTATATAACTTCATTTACTGAATCAAAAAATCTTGTCAAAGACTCAAACAATACTAAAAAGTTTATAATTTTTTTTCAAGTTCCAAACATCACCAATTATCCACAAAAACTAATGTAGTCCTGTTTAACCAAATTTAGCTTCTTTTAGGACTATATACACTCTTGATACAAAATACAACTACCCTTGATTTATTTGTTTTTTTTTTAAAACACCATTTGAATATTTTGAAAACTATAAATTCATTTTCAAATACTAACTTTCAATTAACTAATACTTAAACATTTATAATATCACTGAACTCTCTTTCGGACCTAATACTCTAGGTCCATTAGTACTTAGTCAGAGGATCCTTGTACTCCAATTGATTTTTAGAAAATACAATTTATTTAATCTTGTAAAAAATTAAATCTAAATCAAACCTACCAAATTATGAGTCATTAGCATCAGTGTATCACCAAAAATCAACTTTTTACTTCTTGACCTTGTCTAGGATGAACTAGAACTGTTTGCATTTTAAGGAAGATTAGACTCATGTTAAATGAACAATAAAGAAATTTCCAATTATCATTCAATGTTACCAAATCTTAACAATAACATTGGTCCCAAAAAATAATCTTAGTCAACCAAACTTTGTTCTTAAGACTACTAGGCCTAATGGCTCCTTTAGTAGGTCAAAATGCAAATTTAGGTTTTTGGGTGTTATGAATATATAATGTGATCATGTTATTAATGTAATTTTTTTAATACCATAATTATGTTATTAACATGATATTGGTATTTTAATTTTAATTCAAATCCCATGCCTTTTGGCTTAGGAATGGCTTGGATCCCCAAGCCTGAGGCTTGGACTTGTCAATCTATAGCTGAGTCCGAGACTTATGATAAAAAATTAAAAAATTAAACTTTGATCACCAAATACACTATGAATTTCAACCTAAAAATTAAAAAACTTAATACTATCACAATGAACATGCTCTCCTCTTTTCAAAAATATGATTTTTATAATTTTTGGACTAATTTAAGGTTTCAAACTATGTTGAATTCTAACTATACCTTTTTTAGGCCACTACATGCCAAAAATATACATGCTTATATATGTTCATGTAGTTTTTATTTCTTTGATATAAGTGAAAAACAAGTTATATGGTCACAAACTAGGCCTAATTCTTCACACATTTTTAAAAAAAAATGATTTTCATTTTTTTTGAAGTAGTTAGGTGTGTCACACAGATGACTCTCCATTTTTTTAATTAATTTTCAAGATCTATTTAATTGAAAAATTCATAAAAAAATAAGTATTCATTAAAAAAATATAAAAAATATAGGTCACAAACTAGAATATCTTATCTAAATTTTTTGCTAAAAGGTTTCAAATAATACTAAATTCTTCTTAAAAAATGGTGTGCCACACAATTGTCTATTTAATCTATTTTCTTAAAAAAAATAGGTGGTCCCCTTCAAATTTTAAATGTTTGACCTAGTTATACTTAACCATTAAAAAAAATATAGTTTTTTGGAAACTAGACTCTAAATAATATATTTAATGTTCTTACACCATCTTCAAATTTGGAGTGTAGATATCTCAAATTATCTATAAAAGTTCAAATTTCTAAAAATTTAGGAAAATCATGTCCACAGGTAGGTCACTTTTTATCCCCTAACTTTGTGCACTTACCATAAAACTAGGTTTAACTTGGTTTTAAAATTGCCTTCGTTCATCTCAACTTGTTTTAGACACTCATACATTGACACCTTTTTCCTCACATTGAACTTGGCCTCCCATCCTTCTCTAATTCTCACCATTTTTAATTTACATTTATTTATTATAGTTCGTGAAACAAAACCATGTGTATCCTCAGAATCAAATAAAATAGAAACACTAAAATTAGATAATGTACCTCTGGTTTCAATTAGAGTTACCTAGGAGTCAACATTTTGATTATCCATAGCTGCATATACTTAGTGGTTGGCTAATTGTCCAAGTTTTAGTTTGGAACAATCCTTATGGTAATGATTTTCACCACATTCTCAACATTGAATAGTTCTAACAAGTGAAACATTAACAAAATTAGCCCCTGTGGCTAGTCCATGTTGATTACCTTGGGTATGATTTCTACTATTTGACCTCGATTTAGGTGAGTTTTGAGCCTTGAAATTCTTGTTCTACCTTTGGAACTTGCCAAAACCATTAGTGATTCTAGTAAACCTTTTATTCAAATTTGATTTATTGAAAATTTTAGGAGAGGGGAAAATATTTTTGGGTTTACTTTGTTATCTATCCTTCTTAAAATCTTCCCTTACTCTTTGCCAAGCCTTCTCCTTCTCTTCAACCTTATGGGAAAATTCAATGGCAGCCACTAATGTTTTTGGATTTGTCATTTTGAAATCATGCATAAATATTTATTTTAATCCCATCTTGAACTTAGTCACTTTAGTTTCCTCATCATGCATGTAATTCACATGATGTGACAAATTTAGGATTTTTTTCATACTCAGTGACTGACCTGTTTTCTTATTTTAACATAAAAAAATAGTGATTTTCTAATCCTTGAAATTGAAACTCAAATGTCACTTTCAAAACTTCCTTTCAAAAGTCTCCTAGGTGAGGGTCATATGATGATATAGATCTAGGTCACAAAGATGATTCCACCATAATACAATAGCTCCAATCAACTTGTAGGATGACACCACAACTTTCACATTAGAGGGCATATTATGTAGGTTGAAATAATTTTATAGGTGAGCTAGCCAAACGTCAATTATGTCACCAATTTTTTCACCAGAAAAGGTAGGTGGGTAAGTTTTTAAAGTTATTTAAAGATTGGATCTACAACTTCCAAATGTTACTTTGCCCCTCTTTGCACATTACCCTTCTCTTATAGTTATTGTTTTAGAAAACCCTCAATATTATTAAGCCTACATTCTTGCATTTCCATTTTACCTTGGATGGAGTTTAGAGATGACAAGAACCCATTAAAAATTTATTCATGCTTATTAGAGAAATTACACCTAGTTGTATTAGCATTAATAATTTTATTATTGATACTTGCATTATTTTAGGTTATGGGCACCACAACCCCTACCCTAGTTTCTACCTTTGCCTCTTCCTAGGTTGTGGTTTCCTTTGTTGATGTTGACATGGATTCTTACACTTTTCCTAGTTCTCACCATCCTAAGTAGTTCAAAAATTTCAAGGTTAAGGCAGATTATCATACAAAAGTTATCCCAAAGTTCCATAAAGCTTAAAAACCTCAATATTTGATTCCAATGTCGTAAACCACAATTTTTTTATTTTTGAAAAAATAGATTATTAATATAATAGAAATAAATTAGAGTTATCAACCTTAGCTTCGATTGGTAAAAGGTTATCAAATATTCAAACACATTACACAAAGTTTTCCTTAGGTAGAGCATATAAGAAAGTGTCCAATCCCTCATCATATATTGAACTCGGGATGTATAAGCATACTAATAGTGTTCACTTTTTTTCTAACCTAGTACCCATTAAGTATGTGCCATCATTTTATTAATCCAATTAATTCATGGTTAATTAATAATTAAAGTTAATTTCCATATAATAATAACCATTCAAATTATTTGCATTTTACTCTAAGGTCATAGCGTTATAGATTCACATGCATGTTAGTACCTTGGAAAAGTGATTACAAAACACATTATTGAGTTCATTTTTATTTAGCAATCAATTTTATAACTATATGCCCTGCCATACAACTCAATAGGACACATTCTATTTAGGGACTTTATAATTCACACCACTAAGAATCATCCCTCTTCTTGACTATAGACCACATTATTATAATTAATAATTCACATTCCAAATAATAATGTGGTCTATAGTCAAGAAGAGGGATGATTAGTTGGTGGTGTGAATTATAAAGTCCTTAAACCCACAAAGATTTGCCTATGATAATTCACTATTATAATTCACACCACAAGAATCATTATGGATTTGCCTATTATAATTCACACCACAAGAATCATCCCTCTTCTTGACTATAGACCAAATAAAACATAATACAAGGATTTGCCACAAACTTCATATGTTTAAATTCTCATACATCCTTGATTAGTTGGTCATTGAACCCACATAAACACTTCACTATTTATGGCTAAATCTTTTATTATTTAAACCATTAACCAAAAAACATTTTATATTAACATTTATAAATTGTGTATATTAAGTTGATATTAATTTCTAATACTTTAAAAAGAAATAAACACTTTCCAATTTGTATTTATCTAGCAAAGAAACATTTTCATGTAAACACCATACTACTAAATGTAATTCCATATAGTATAATTCAGATGTATTCAAGAATGAAACAATATTTATGATATAATGCACAATTTTTATTACCAAGAAATATTAGTAGAACCCATACAACTTCCTTAGCATATTAAAATTTTGAACAAATCTCTATTAGAGTCACAAACACATTTCCTGAGTAATTTATTGTATTAATAGGAAAATTAACATATTGGATCCTCCAACTAATCAAATTATTCTTTCTTATATCAATTTTTTGATGTTTCTCATCAAAATAACAATAGTCACTCTAATTGATATAGATTCAATATTGACTATATTTCTCACAAATGATTTAAAAATAATCACAACATAAATTAAAACATAAAATTTTATATTATATTTCACATTCCAAATAATCCTCCAATATGAATGGTTAATGTTGCCAACATTACATTAGGAAATAAGTTCACCTTTTTATATCCCATTGATCCATGTTATAATTTAATTGCATTTCATTTAAACATTCAATTGCATATCAATTAGAGAAATTGAACATTCAAAATCAAAAGAGTCTACTTCCCTATTAGAATATATTCTCATATATTTAAACTAATACAAAATCATTCAAAATATACCACTTATATGTGCATATACTTACCAAATTTCATTATATAAATGAAATCATATCGATACACATTATTTCATATATGAATATAATTCCCAATAGTAATAAAATGCCCTAATTCAGTTAGCAAGAATTATACTAATTCAGATTAATAAATCAAGAATTAAACATTCATATTCTACACTTAAACAATCATAAGAGTAAAGTTTACATTACTTAGTTTCTTCAAAATCCATTCACATAAATGAAAATATTAAAACCCATTTATGGCGATATGACACCACATTGTCGATAAATTTCCTTAATAAGTAAATGTAATAACCTTAAGGTGCATAATGACATATATGGATCCAAATAAATCACCACAATAAAGTTATATGTAAAGACCTCTCAATCACTATTCAACTTCTGATTTTGCAACATCAGAATTTGACATAAATATTGTATACACTTTAAACCAAAATTGATGAATTCTACTACCAATCCTTTTTCACTAACTTACAAAATTAATAGAATAGACTCATATTTAGCACTCAATGTGACCAAGTCATAATCATTAAAGTCAAAAAATCATAGATTTCATCACATCATCATATTCTTTTACACTACAACAATAACACTTAAGATTGAAAAATATTTATTATTCATGAATTATAAAGAATTGATTACTATCCCATAATCTATTTTTCATGTAAAAATGATGTCTTTAATCAAAACGAAATAATTTTCTCATCTCAGAAACACACCGTGAAACAAATATCATGGCATTTCTAATAAACAACCTCATTATCCATCCAACTAGTATTTAAATGAAGTCCCACACATCCAACCCTTTAAGCCCTCCATATGTGGACCTAACCATCCCTAACCATCAAATTTATGGTGGATCAAGGTTGATTTTTTAGTGGTATTTCACATAAGTTCCCAAACCACTTAAGGAAAAATAATTAGACAAACAAAAACTTCTAACAATTAAGTGAATTAGAGCAAACACTTAAACACCTTCGAGTCAAATACTCAAGTTTCTCCTTGAAATAAAATACCTATAAAATATACCACAATTAAACATGAATATTAAAGTTTATCATGTTATATTTCTCCTCACAAAAAACAATAACATAAAACCTAGAGTTCAACTTATTTGTAACGAACAACCTAAAAAAATAAATCAAACAATCTTAATAACACAAAAAAACACATATAAACCAAACAAGTACATTAATTCAAAATAAGAAAAATAACCCTCACATAATAGTTCAAAAACCATTCCCTCCCTCAAAGTAGAAAAACAAAATAACAAAATACTTGCTTCAAAGTCAATGTGGTGGATTTTTACCCCCTTTCCAAAAAAGAGAAGAATGGTATCTATTTTCCCCTTTATTTTTTATTTTTTTTCACATTTTTTTTCTACATCCCCTTGCAGGTTTTTTAGTTTTCCCTCTTGTGCAAATATGATTTGCCCAAAAGAAACTCACACGTGTCTGCCACTTTTCTTTAGAATAATTTGAGTCACAATAAATATTAAGAACATTATTTATTAGTGTTCACATTATATATTTGTATGTGAATAATTATATTATTATATGAGAGATAATAATATAATGTGTATGTGTGAGTGAGTTGTAATCACAACTCACATAGCTATTTTAGATGTGTGAGAAAGAATAGATTTGAGAGAGAGATATTAAGAGATATATTTAAGAGATTATTAAGATTGGATGAAAAAAAGATATAGAGACTCATTGAGCTATATATTTATATTTATCTCTATTATATGTAAAATGAGTTACTGAAAGAGAAATAATATTAAATATGATTTTTATATGTTAAAATTGTGCAAATATGAGTTAAACCTATCATCTGATATCATAGTAGGAAAGTTTAACTTGAATAAAGAATCATCCTTCATGAAAGTTTGTGTGAGGTTTTTATGAGTGAAGGGGCAACTCCACCATTATGATTTTCCCAAATCGATGGTCAAAATTATTTAAGTATTGTTTGTTCACTTGTAATATCAATTATTTTGTTTACTTGGTATAGTAGATGTTTGAGGAGGAGTGTATCTATTTTTTTTTTAATACAAAGTGCCATCATTCTAGAGAGAAAAAAATTCTGAAAAAATTAGCTATCACGCCATTTGTGTAGGTAAAGTGTCGTATTTCAAGATTGGTGAGGAAGACGTTGCAAACAAAAGTGTGACAAGCGAATTGAGAAAGAGAGAAGAAAATTTGGATGCGCTAGATGATTTTAGGGAAATGCCAAGAAGATTATGATTATGTACTTAGATCTGCATAGACTTGTCGTCTCAGAGATTAGTTGTTTATTTGCATCTACTCGGTGCATTTGTAAATTTAACGCTATTCAAATCTTCAGATCTATCAGTAGTCATTGTCTTGATGTTTCAACCATTATAAAGCCCGTGCAGTCCAACGAGTAGGTAGTGGATGAGAAAGTGATATAGTCCACTATTGTAAATTTCAAGAACCATGCAATATACTATTGTGTTCTTATTCAAGACCCTAATAAGGAGAAAGTGGAATCAATTATTGAAGCATCAATGGTTAGCGCATAGCCACTTGTTTAGCTCATACCATTGAATCAGTTATAAATCCATGCACAGGCGACATCGAACCTTGCTTGGTGTCACCAATCAAGATCCTCTATCTGTCTACCTCAAACTCCACATTTCCACCATTTCAAATTGCTACAATCCATTTGTATGGTTATAAGCTTGATTTATTCATTCGATCAATCTATCTTTGGTTTGATTTGACATCCAGGCCTCGACATGCATGCGCACCTTATTAGTTTCGTATCATGTTTTATTCATTTAATACAAATTTAATCCACAATAGTTTTGTGTTTGTTATCACCACAACTCTATTGCATAATCAAAATTTTCTGCATTCTTAATGCCAACCTACAGCCGAATAATTTTTAGCTATCTCAAATCTGCTATCGTCCTTGTGCATGGAGATGTTTCATTTATTCACCGTATGATCTTATTTATTTGTTTAGTTTTTTAATTGAAATGACATCATAGGATTTTCAATTGATATAGTGTTGAGACGATAGCTTGTTACTTTACTAATAAGTAGATATCTTTTGTTAAATCTTCGTCAAAGAAAAATTTAAACAATTGATTTTTATTTATAGTCGTTTTATATATTTTCAAATTTAAAAGTCAAAAAGAGTTTTTAAGTCTATGTTTGTTAAGTAAATTTTGTGTCAGGGAGTTTCAGCTTTCAAAAGTGTTAAAAATGTGAAAAAAGTGTGTCAATTATATATAAATGGATTATCGAGGTAAGTGGGATTCGTTTTGTAAAAGGTATGTCAAAGGTGTGAAGGGGAGTTGGGGGGAAGGGCGGCGAGAGGAGGGGGGAGAATTTTATTCATTGATTTATTTATTTGAGTTATATGCATGACAATGGAGGTAATGAAAGGAGGAGGACAAATTGCATCCTCTCGTCAGTCACTAATGACATGACCATGCATATGATTTGGTCTATTTTGTTTTAGTTGTGTGTTTTATTTCCAATATAGTGTGATATAAAATAAGAATAGATGAATCATCCCTGTTTATGTGATCTAATAAGTGAGAAATTTCAAATGTAATCCCCTGATTTAAAAATGTAGTAGAGTGATGATCAAAAAATATTGTAGCAATAATGATGCTTGTAAGGGTTATTAGTGATCCTGTAAAACCATCTGTAAGGGTTATTGGTGATCCTGTGAGATCATCGATAAGGGTTTTCAGTGAAGCCTATACAAAACTCTCAATATACAAGCGTGAAGGATCAACAAAAATGTGGGTCCCTGTTCATACCTGGGTGGTTGCTATATACATCCATTAAAGCCACTTGTGAGAATATAGTTTTGGAGAGCTGTGTGATGACACATGTAGATAAAGACCATGAGCATGTGGAGGCGACACACTATACTATGAGAATGAGATGTGTTATATCATGTTAGCACTAAAGGTGGGGAGGGCAGGGAAGGGAAGAGGATGTTAGGAATACTATTTCTTAGTACACACATTATATGTTTTTATGTGAGTAATTATATTATTGTGTGAGAGATAATAATATAATTTGTATGTGTGAGTGAGTCGTAGTTATAACTCACATAGCTATTTTAGGTGTGTGAGAAATAATATGTTTGAGGGAAAGATATTAGAAGATAGATTTGATATATTTTTGGGATTGGGTGAGAAAGATGATAGCCTTGACTCCTTAGTTGTAGGGGCTCATTGAACTATATATTTATATCTATCTTTAGTGTATGTATTCCAAATGATTTACTGAAAGAGAATTAATATTGAATTTGATTTCTATGTGTTAAAATTGTGGAAATATGAGCTAACCCTATCAAGATAAACATAATGAAATAATAACTCTATGCTCCCCACATCTCAATTCTATCTAGAGAAATTTGATAAAACTCAAGACCTTAACTAACCAAGCATTTACCAGTTAAACCACCTCAAGCATACCAACTCCATGACCTTCATGGTGACAGTTCAAGTTACCAAGCATCATGATAGCTACATGAGAAAAAAATTGCACTCCCACTTGACTATGGCCCAAACAAAAACCAATAAGTCAAAATAATGATTACCAAGAAAATACGTAATGTCAATTCCATCTAACACCAAGATCAATTCGATGTGTCATGGGTCCAAGATCAAATGAACCCTCATCGACACCATGAACCTACTCAAAAATGACCCCAAGGTGAGTTTCAAAATTAAAACAAAAGGCTAATAGTCCACACCAGACTTGGAACACAGGGGTAATACCTTTCTTCAATCCTAGTAACAACAACTGGTACAGACAAATATATTCATCAAAGATAAATGATTCAAACAATAAACTAGAAAGCAAAACCAACAAGGTAAATTACATGAAACTAAAATAAACAACATGCCTTATAATGAGCTTAGTTGAATTGAAAATTGTAGATAAAAAAATTAAAGAACTAATGGAATAACAATTGTTAACTAAAAATAAGAATAAGACATGAAACAAAAAGAAGCCAAACTAGCAGTACATTGTGTTTTTTTTGGTTAACTCATGCACTAATTAACACTGATAAATGATCAATTGGCACAAATCAAAACTAGTCAACTTGGCCCCATGATCAAACTTAGATCATAAGTGTACCTTAGTCACAATGAGATGATATCAGTAGTATCCACTCAATCAAATCATATGAACATATGAAGATGATCAACTGAATGTAAAAAATGTAACTAGTATAACAACTAAATATAATTGTTTTATATAAGCAATAAAATATGGTAATACCACACATTATTCTTTAGAAATACAATACTACATAAACCAATGTTATCTTAAATCTATGTATTGAAAGCCATAATTAGAGTAACGTGGGGTTATTAAACAATATCCATGCCATAATAATAAGCCAAAGTTTATAGTCAAATAATGTAGGTCATGAAAAAAGTATTCGTATTTAAAACATTATCTTCAACTTCCTTATCTTCCAGATAAGAGTGTAACTCTTCATATTTACAATATTGTCCTCAAATACATATATTTACCATATGATATTTTATGAAGGAAAACACAACTAACCTGATATTTTAATTTTCACATCTTTTATTTTTTTTAAAAAATTCAAACAATATCATATCATTTCATTTTACAAATGATTTTATATGTTAAGAAAAAACTCTTACATATTTAAATAAGAAAAATCCTCACATTTAGGTTTAATTGATTGTTTATTATTTCCTACTCAACCACCAAGTTTGATTTCAATGCTATACAAATTTTTACTCGTTATAAAATGTTATTTTTAAAAAGAGATTCAATTTTAACAACATATTGATTACTATTTTACAATGTTTACTCATTACAACATAGTAAAATTAAACACAAAAACCATATGAAACTTTAGGAAGGAAAATACAATCAAACATATATCTGAATTTTCACTTTGATAATTTTCTTGTAAAAAATCAAACAATATCATATCATTTTATTTTATATTTTAATAAAAATTTATTATGTATTTAAATAATAAAAATTAACATATTTGGGTTTGGGATGAAAAATATAATGAAACATATATAAAATTTTCATGTCTATGATTTTTTATTAAAATTCAAACAATATTATATCATTTCACTTTATATGTTAATAAAAATTTCTTACATATTTAAATAAGAAAAATTCTCACATTAGAGTTTAATTGATTGTTTCCTATTTCTTAGTCAACCACCAAATTTTATTTCAATCCGATACAAATTTTTACTCATTCAAAAATGGTAATTTTACAAAGAGATAATATTTTAACCAAAGCTTGATTATTTCATAGTTTTACTCATTACTAACCAAAGACTGATTACCATGATACTATTTTCTAGTGTTTGCTCATTACAACAAAATAAAATTGTCAAAAAAATATCACATCATTTTATTTTATATGTTAAGAAAAATATATTAAAAATAAGAAAAAATCTTACATTAGGGGATTTCCTAGCCAACCACCAAGTTTGATTTAAATGTGATACAAAATTTTACTCATTATAAAATAGTAATTTCACAAAGAGATACTATTTTAACCAAAGATTGATTAGTATTTCATATTTTTTACTCATTAAAATTTATTAAAATTATCACTACATTGATGTATATCATTATCTTTGACGCATATGATAAAATTATATATAGTTCAAAAAAATTTACCAAATCATTCTTCAAGTGTTATTATTTTTAAAATGTATCATTGTCCTAATAAGAACAAAAATGATTTGTTAAAAATTAGAATTAAAATTGAACTTCTCAAAAAAAATATTATGAATTATGTGGTTGGGATGCCAAATAAAAGTTCCTTCTCATGTAGAGGGAAAATTTTGTCCTGAACATGGTTTGGAGGGACCTCATGGTTAGGAGGTCTCCCAACCATGGGGATGTGAAATTTTGGTATTTATTAATATAATACAAATTTATATATTTTGTTTAGAAAATAATATATTTATAATTCAAAAAATATTTATTTTTATATGTAAAATTTAAATATATTTATTTAATAATTTAATTTATAAAGAAGTGTTTTTTTGGATCCTATGCATAGTATAATTTTATATATTTTGTAAGATTTTTTTAAAAAAAAATCAGTTTTAAAGTTCAATTACATTTTGTAAGAAAAAATAATTAATGGAAAATGAATTGGTGAGGCAAAAACAATTTAGCCTCCTCATGTGTAGGGATATTTTGCCTCCCCATGGCTTAGAGGGATCCAAACCATGAGGATTCCAAATTTTATCTTTCACTTTTATAATAAAAATCAATACATTTTAGTTATAATATAATATATTTATAAGAAAAGAATTATTTATGTTTATGTGTACAAGATAACTACTTTTTTATTAATGAATAAATATTTTTTTAAAATGTAAATTGAAGATAAATCATATTTTTTGATCTTATGTACATTATAAAATTAAATGTTTTATAAAAAAATAATTTATTAAAAATTAATTTAAAAATAAACTACATTTTGTAATAAAAATTATATATTTAAAATAAATTTTAAAAATCAAGTAATTAAAATAATTTATGAAAAATAAAGTAAGGAGTCAAAAAGTTTTTGTCTCCTTATGTGGAAAGAAAATACTGTCTTCCCCATGTTTTGGAGGGATCCCAACCATGAGGATGGGAAAATTTGGCATTTATTTGTACAATTTAAATTTATACAATTTTACTATAATTTAATATATTCACATTTCAAAAATTACTTATTTTCATGTGTAGAAGATAAATACCTTAATTTTTTATTAATGCAAGTTGAGGAGAAGAAGTATTTTTGGATCCTATTATCAATAAAAATCACAAATTAATATTTAATTCACCATATAAATCCTTGTCCTTATCATTTTTATCTATATATCTTATAATCAATCACAACAACAAAGTAATATATTATTTTATTGTATTTTTTTGGATGTATTTTTTCTTTCAATACATGAATATCTATCTTGTGAAATTTTGTCATGCCAATCTTCATCTCCATAGACATTTCCCTTTTTAACACATAAATAATGCTCCTCACTCTACTCCATTGTTTGTATTATCCCTATTACATATTCAATTTTGTTTAATGAAGTATAATATTTATACAATTTTTTATTATTATTATTATTATTATTATTATTATTATTATTATTATTATTATTATTATTATTATTATTATTATTATTATTATTATTATTATACCTGAATGTTCATCTTATGAATTCTTGTCATGCACATCTTCATCTCCATGGTCATTGTCATCTCTAACATGCATGTTATGCTCCTCACTATGCTCCATTATTTATGCTGTCTGTAATATAATTTTTATTTTGTTTAATGAAATATGATATTTATACAATTAGCTTTTTCATTATTTTTTTTAAACATGGTTTTTTAACCATTTCATTATAAATGTGTATTAATTATTTTAATTTATACCTTTATTTGAATAAAAATATTCAATCCCTAAATCAAGTTGAAATAAATATGGATCATGGTTTACAAATATAATAGAAATAATAATAATCAGTATGATATAAATATAAATAGAATACATTTAATTTTTAACAATAAAAAAATGTACCTTCATTAATGACTTTACCATTTATAAATTGTTTGCTCTATTCTTCTATTGTATAGATCTAAATGTTTCTAAAATTTCAACATGTAAGAAACATGGTCCTTTTATCAACAATACATGATAAATTACGATTTTATAGAAAACACACTATTGAGAATGTTTGTCTACCATATATTGATAATTTTTTTGGTACAATATCATATGGGAGAATATTGTATTGTTGTACAATTTTTTACCAAAAATCATCACTCATCCACATCTAAAAGGGTACCCATCTCTTCTAATTAAAATTAAATCAAAAGTTGGTAATCTATTTAGATATTACAATTATCATTTGGCATGGGTATCTATTTAGAGTGAAGTATTTTCCATATAATATTTTCTTCCCATAAAATTTGTCAATATAAAACTCAATAGGAGTCATCATCAATAAATCATGTTAATTACCATGTGGACCAAAAGATATTATCCAAAATTTGCTTTCCTTATGATAAATTTCACACTAGTTTAATTTTTTGAAAGGAAATTTTAATACTATCAACATATTCATTCTCATGAATTAAAATAATAAGAAACATATTTATCCCATTACTATCAATTAAAATTTGGGTAATGTTTGTGAGGTGGTCACTTTTAAATTCACTTTCTAAATTAGAAATAATTATTATAACCATATTTGAATATTTTAAAGATTCAAATACATTGAATGCATTTTACATCACAAATGACACAAGAGAAGATTATCTATAGTGGTAGATGAGCTTTCTGAATATATTCCTACAATTTTACCACTTGCAAAATATTTTTTAAGGTTCTTTTGAATCTTCAATAAAATTTTTAATTTTCCACCTTTAAATTCTTTTTTTTCAAACTTTGTATCTTTTAAACAACATTATTTGAGATATTATATATTTCAATAAAAATATTATTGAGATACCTTATCCTCTAAAAATGAATTATCATTATCTTAATATATTAGAACATTGCCCTATAAAATTCTTATTTATATTTTATGTCATGCAAAAAAAACTTTCATGCACACCTTTCTAGTTACCTTTACAAAGAAATATACCCTTTCTCTAAAATATTAATGAGCTTCATTTTATCGTTATCATCAAGACATTTAGAGCTCTTAAAAAGAAATTTTCAATTGTTCCTTTTCATTTTATTTGGTGCTAGGTGTAGATCCAATTAATGCTCCAAGTTCAAGACAAACAAAAGATTTATCAAACACTTTCTAATTTCTTCTGGCAACCATAAAATTTGTTTTATATAATTAATTTAATCATTTTTTTTTCTTTTATCTTTTTAATCAATGCATAATAAAGATAATTTGAATATGATGAATGTGTTCAAGTGATAGGTTTTAAAATGTGATCCATTGCTATATACAACCTTGCCAATTAGATTGTATCAATGAAAGATGATACATGATGATTTGTAGTTGCATCATTATATTTCATATGAATAAATTGATTCTTTTTAAAAATATGGTATTTCTAATGTTCATCTTTTCCCTAACTTTTATACAATTATCATTCTTATTTTCATGGAGAATATTTTGGGTAGTCTAGATAGAATATTTCGATCAACAATATGGTATATTTTATTGGGTATGTATTTCATTTAGTTTAGAGTTTCAAAATAAAAATTATAATCTCATATTGGTTTCTCATTCTCATCTACAACCATTTTCTCATCTACATCCACTTTATAAACATAAGGGATTTATAAAACATCCCTAATAAAGACTTCAGTCATTTTAATGAAAGAATTCATTAAATATCTTATTATAGAGTTTTTTACAAGGCAAATATTTATTGTATGTGGTGCCATGCCACAAGCATCAAAATATACATTAGAAACATATTTTGGCATTCAAGTAAACAAAACCTTAAAATTTTGGATTGTTTTATTGCTTTTTTTAATTCCTTAATTCTTACCTCTTCATATAATTCCACCTTTTAATAGTTGATAATTTTTTATTTTTGATAAGAGTAATATATTTTACAAAATATTTTAAATTTTTTTTGTAACTTTTTCAAAAATTTCTTTTATTTACAACTGCAAATATTTTATAAAATATATTCATAAAATGAATAATTAATGATGTTTTATCACCAAAATCATGTCTTGATTTGAGATTCCTCTTAATCAAGTTTACTAAATTTTCACTCCCTATGAAATCATATATTTGTCCAATATCTTAACAAAAAACTATATGTTGCCCATGATGTTTTAATAGCAAATTTCGATATAACATATCCATACTATTTAGTGAGTGGTGAGAAGTCGTATTAAGAATATATCAAATTTATTGAGGACTCATCTTATTGTGTTGTAGTGTGTGACTCAATTTTAAATACAAGTTCATCTTAAATTTCCCCCTTTGTGTATGAAAAAATAATGCCAATGGTATTTTATTCATATGAATCTATTAATACATGCAAATATATATCATGGTGAAGAATTTTTGGTTGACCAACTTGTATAAGCCATGATTTTCTAGTCATATAATATATCCTGAATCCACTAATAAATATTTTAATTTAATTATATTGAATTAGTGGTGGCAACGTAAATTCTATTACCTCATTATCCCCATTAGGAACTTTTTTTTAATTTTATTTTTAGGTATTTCCATGTAATAATTTAATTCAAGAAAATAAAATTTACAATAAATTTTATTCAAAGTATTTTTTTTCTTCTAAAAGCTATGAAAAAGACAATTACCAAGATAATGATAAAAAAATTATTTGAGATATGTTATAGTTATCAATGATAGAGTTTGTATTGTGTGATCAAGATTAGGACTTGTGTACAATGATTGAAAATTATCTTTTTCTGAGATGATTTTATTTAAAATGTTATAAATAATGTGACCTTACTAGTACTAAACATGAAAATGGCATAAAATGTATTATAACGAGTTATGTGTAATGACTGAAAATTAACTTTTGTGAGATGTTGTGATATAAAAAGTTGTAAATAATGTAACCTTGTAAGTCCTAAACATGAAAATGGCATAAAATTTTTTGACCTTCCCATGTGGAATTAAAATGTTAACCTTGTGATGGATAGGGATAATTTTATCTTCCACATATTCAAGATAGAAAATATTATAATATACCCATGGTTGGGAGAGTTCCTAACCATGGTGAGGGTAAAATTTTTCCAATGTTATGGTTGGGAGGGCTCCAAACCATAAGGATATTTTTTTTGTTCTCATCATGATTAGGAGAGCTTCCAATGATGGTGAAAATTGCTTTGTTATCACCATAATTTTTACTTCCAACCATATCAAGATTTTTTTTCTCATAATAATTAGGAGGGATCCCAAACATGGTGATATTTTTTGATCATCATGGTTGGGAGGGATCCCAACCATGGTGGAAAAAAAATTGCTTTGTCCTCACCATGGGTGGGCATTAACAAAATACAATATTAGATTTATTGGGAGGGAATTGTTTTCCTTATTTATGGTTGGGAGGAATTTAAAATATGGTGATAATTTATTTTTTCTAACCATGGTTGGAAGCCCTTACAATAATGGATAATAAAACATTTATGCTCTCCATGGTTGTCAAGACTCCTAACCATGGTGAATTTATTTTTTTTTACCATACTTGGGAGCCATCCTAACCATGGTGAAAAATATTTTTCCCTCTCAACTCCCAACCATGGTGATAAAAATGAATTTCTCATCATGGTTGTAATCTCTCCCAACAATGGAGAGGACAAACTTTTCCCTCCCAAGAAATCATTTTTTTCTTCTCCATGGTTTGGAGGGATCCAAACCAAGGTGATAAATTCACCATAGAGAGGGAAAAAATTTCCCTCCAAAGAAAGTTAATTTTTCCTCTCCATGGTTGGGAGGGATCACAACCATGGTGAAAAAAAATATCACCATGCCCTCTCCATTTTTGGGAGCCCTACAAAACATAGATAGGAGAAATTTTTGTTCTCTAAAACCTCTCCATGGTTGGGAGGGATCCCAAAAAACCATGGAGATGAAATTAATTTCCTCTCCATGGTTGGTAAGGCTCCAAACCATGGTGAGAAACAAAAATATTATCACCATGGTTGGGAAGGTCCTAACCATAGTGAGGGAAAAAAATATCACCATGGTTGGAAATACTTACAATAATGGTGAGAATTTATTTTTATTTTCCATGGTTAGGATCCCTCCCAATGATTAAGATGAGAAATTTTGGTCCTATCCATGGTTGGGAGGGTTCCCAACCATGTTGAGAATTTTTTTTATCACCATAGTTGGGAGCCCTCCAAACGATGGAGCTGATAAAGTTTTCCTTCTTCAGGGTTGGAAGGGTTCCCAACTATGTTGAGGATAAAATGTTACCTCTCGATGTTTGGGATCCATCCAAACCATGGGAATGGAAAATTCTATCTTATCCATGATTGGAGAGTTCCCAAACATGGTGAGAATTGCTTTCCTCACCATGGTTTGGAACCATCCCAACCATGGAGAAGATAAATTTTTATCCTCTCTATGATTGGGAGGGCTCCCAACCATGTTAAAAAATTATTTTTTCATCATGTTTAGGATATTTGACAATCATGGAGAGGAAAAAAATTTCCATATTCGTGATTGGGATCACTCTAAACCATGTTGAAGACAAAACATTCCCTCTGCATGGATGAGATCCCTTCTAACAATGGGAAGGGAAAATGTTTTCTTCTCCATGATTGGAAGGGATCCCAACCATGGTGAAAATTGATCCTAGTAATGGTGATAATTTTTTTCTCCTCACCATGGTTGGGATCCCTCTCAATCATGGAGAGGAGATTTTTTTAACTCTCAATGGTTGGGATGGATCCCAACCGTGATGATAAAATTTTGTCCTTACTATGGAACAAATTATTCATGGTTGGGAGGGATCCTAACCATGGAGAAGGAAATAATTATCCCCTCCATGGTTTGAATCCATCTAAACTATGTGACCTTTTCCTTTCCATGGATGGAAGGTCTCCTAAACATGGAGAGAAAAATAATTTTCACCCAACTCCCATGGTTGGGATGGTTGAACCTGACTAGTATCAATAAAATGGCTATTATAAATATACACACATATTATAAGGTATAAATTATATTGTATCTCCCAACCATGAATAATTTGTGGGAATAATTATATTGTATGACCGTGGGAATTTAAGGTAATAATTATATTGTATGACAAAATATTCATGGTTGGGAGGGAATGGGTTATAGGTTGGTTCAATCACAAGGTTTTCAATGGAAATATTTATAAATTAGTTTGATCAATTGAGGAGACCATATCCCTTACATGTCATGATAGATCAATTCAACACCAAGTGTTTTTATCAATCAAGATCTAGTCCTAATTTCTTATTTTTAATAATTTGAGGGTATATTTTTCATTGGAATGTATTTCATATCCTACAATCATCACATTGAAATATGCCAAAATCTCATTCATACATTTTTTGAAACAATTGATGTGTTTTTTATGATCCAAACTACATGTTTTTATACAATAAAATTACAATTGAATTTTAATTATCAAAATTTTATATTCCTCAACATATTCAGAAGTACACTACTTTTGGGAACTTGTAGCAAAAACATCTTAAAAAATAGTCTTTTGACATATATTTAATCAACATTAGCCTATAAATAATTTATGTAGACTTACAACTACAACATCTAATAAATACAAAACACAATCAAAGATTACATAGATTGGGTATGTTCTATTTTTTTTGCATTAGTTCAAATATTTTGAATTTTAAATTTATATTGGGGTGATTATAATAGTCCTAAAGATATTATAGAATATTTAATAATTATTTTCACCCTGATTAATATTGGTGTTTGGTTTTCTAGTAAAGGAAAAAATTGGTTCTTAATTATAATGATGGGCGACATAAACTTATAACAAAAAATACATTAAAGAATATAACACTTTTTGTATAATTATGTGTGTGTTTTGAACTTAAAATGTTTTAGATCATGTCTAGTGATCCAAAACTTTTCATGTTAAAAACACATATAATTATATCAAATGCATCATAGTCAATATTAATGGATTGTGAAAGCATAAAATATGTTTGTCAATGAAAAAAAATCTATATAATAAATATGGATTGGAAGGGGGTTGTAATAATTAATATAAATAAGTGATTAATGAATTTATTTTTATGATAATATTACTTGCATACAATTGATGTAAACTAATATATAAACTAAACTTTTTGATGACATATGATAACATGATAAATTTTATGTTTAAAAAAACATTGGATTGTAAAAAATTAATAGAAAAAATGCATAGAATATGTTTTTTGAGGACATAAAAATTATTATGTTAAAAAAAAATGATAGCCCTCATAAAATTGATGATAAAATTTGCACAAAATAGGATTGTAAATTACAAAAATTAGCATAATAAAAATTTAAGAAAAATTGGTGATGCAATAAAAAAATATTATTATACCATCCTCCATAAGCACAATAAGAAGGGGGATACTATCTCGTTTGATTTTTTTTTTTTTTTTTTTTTTTTAAATTTTTTTTAATTTTGTGATTTATTTTCTTATAGCCTTTGTTAAAAGTATCTTATTATGCCTAAGACAAATTTGTAGAGGGATAGTATTTACCATTTTGTCATATGAATATTTTTTTAGTATGATAAAAATTATAAACATAGACAAAACTTAGCACATGATAGTGAAACTATAGTTTTGATAAATGTCACTATAGATTTAAAATCTATTAGATTTACATGCACTATTTAGAAGCTCTGATATTTTTGAGCAATGTAGGGTGGCTTCTAAGTTTGAATGTTAGTAGCAGTATAGTTAGATTTAACTTTGGAATGAAAAAGGTCAAATTTCTCAATTTTTAATTTTTTCTTTCATTATTTTCATTAGTCTTACATTTCAGAGAAATTTTGTTGCATCTGGTTAAAAGTAAGAAAGCAAAACTATTTTTATATTTTCAGGCTGAGTAGATTACTAGATGAATATATAGTTATAATGTAAGACACTATAGGTTTAAAAAAATTTGAGTAGCTGAAGGAGAATGGCATATTATTCCCAAACCATTTCATGAAGAATTCAATATAATTAAGAATGCAAAAAATATGATATATATCTTAAATTTTAGATAAAATTTGTTAGATTTGATTCAAAACAAGAAAGGAAAATTATATATGTTAATTAGAATGTATGTAATAAAAATATTATACTATCTAGTTTAAAGGTTAAATTTTACTTCCATCATTTCTCTTTTTATTAATGTCTAATAGGTGCTATTATAGACTCTTATTAATTTTTAGGTAATTAAATAATAATGATTTATTATTTATTAACATGGGTTAAAAAATCTCATGTAAGTAAATAATAAAACATATTTATTTCTTTACTATTTATTTAAAATGTTCACGAGAAAGGTTGGACCCATTGGTTACAACAACCACCTTCCCTCAGTTCCATTATAAATAAGGTTTTTACCACTATTGTTATACACATTAGATACACTCAGTGAATTCTATGATCGAGACAATTTAATATTTACATGTGGAAAATATATTAAAAGGTTTTGTGAAGACTTGTTGAGAAGAAGAGAGTTGAATAATATTGTATTGAGAAAATAAATTTCGTATATATGAATATATTAGTTTGTGGGTTTTTTACCTTTTAAGAGGGTTTCCCACATTAAATCTCTGTGTTTAATGATCTGGTTATGATTTTCTCTCATTCACTCATTTAGATCCATATTTTACATATTATTTTATATATTTCATGCATTCTTTCATGGTATCAGAGCATATGGTGGGTTGAGTATTGGCAAATGTGATTACCTTTAGAATCCTAGATCCATAGAGAGTAGTGTTTTAATCAAATTCAAGGAAAATTATTTAATTTTCATCTTTGAATAGTAGTAGTATGGACTATGGCATGTCCCTCATGGAATATGAAATTTAAAAGTCTCAAACGATTCTTTTAGTGGTTGGCTAAACATTTAGATATTTGGTATATCATCCTACATCCTTGTCAAATAAACCAAAGGACAATTCAAACATTTAGTTCATCTTCCCATCTCCTTGTGGTGCACTTGTACAGTGCCCATGCCTTAATAAATCCATTGAAAATTATATAAAATATTTTTGATGTTGGTTTTGGGTCTTTGAAATTTGGTTTGTCAATTTTTTTACTTGAGAAAACCCCTTCCAAATCCTCTAAAGCATCTGAGGCTTAATTTTATTTTTCTAAGCTCCTTGAGGCACCATAGTATGGCCTAGTGGTTTGAAAAAAGCTAAATTCAGAGTCAAAATTTTGATTTTAAGTGTCTAATATGATTTGTGGAAATATTTTAGAAAGATTTACAAATTTTCATGGTCTTTGGTGGATTATAAAATTTAACGTTATATCCAAACTTCCACCCAAGTGCCATATTTTCTCCTAAAGCATGATACAAGTATGTAATAGATTTTTTAAGTATTTAATAAATCATATATTTATTTATTCTATATTTTCTACTTAGACATAGTGGTCCCCACCTTATCTATTTAGGTTTTAAACCAAAAAGTTAAAAAATAATGATATTGATTTACCATTTTATTTACCATTTATAGTTTTTATATCATTATTATTAATTGTTCTTACATCAGTGTATTTTTGTGACACCATATTTTATCAATATATTTTGTAATATTTTTGTTTTGTTCAACATTAATCTAAACAGTTATTAGTTATATACACTATAAATTTAATTTACTATCAAATAAAGTATAAAATCACTTTGAAAAAAGGTTCTTTTTAAAACTTTATCTAGTGTTGTAATGTCATTCTTAAAGGCAAGCAATGTCTTCACATAATTTTTTAATAGATAAAAAATGTATTAAATATGAGTTTAGGGCTCAAAAATTCTAAAATATTGTGGTTAGAATTGAAAAAGCCTCCATAGGGTGGAATGTGTCGATTAAGCTTACCAATGCATTTTAATAAAAAAATATAATAAGTAATATAGATTATCTTGCAGAGTTTTAAGGATGAATTCTTACTCCATATTGGTAATCAAAAGTCTCTTAGTGATGCTTGGAAACTCCTTGAGTCTATGCATGATGGCACTCATCTCTCTAATATTATTAAGTTGATTCTTGAATTGCTTACCACACCTATGAAATGTGATGCAAAAATTGTTAACTTTCTTGCTAAAATTAAGAATATTAAAGCTCAATTATATGGATTCAATTGTAACATAATTCAAGATAAATTGAATGTCTAATATGCTTTCTGTCAATATTTTAGGAAGATTTATAAATTTTCATGGTCTTTGGTGGCTTATAAAATTTGATGTGTATCTCCAAACTTTCACCCAAGTGCCATATTTTCTCCTAGAGTGTGCTACATGTATGTAATAGTTTTTTAAAAGTATTTAATAAATAATCTATCTATTTATATTATATATTTTCCTCTTATACATAGTGGTCCCCACCTTATTTATTTAGGTTTTTATCCAAAAATTAAAAATTAATAATATTATTTTATCATTTAATTTACCATTTATAGTTTGTACATCATTATTAATAATTTTTCTTACATTAGTGTAGTTTTGTGACACTTGTGACAACTTATTTTATCATAATATTTTGTAATATATTTTTTTTAATTCAACATTAATCTAAATAATTATCAGTTATATATACTATAAATTTGATTTACTATCAAATAAAGTATAAAATCACATTAAAAAAGTTTTTTTTTTAAAAATTGTATCTACTATTGTAGTGTCATTCTTAAAGGGAAGCAATGGATTCACCTAATTTTTTACTAAACAAAAATTGCATTAAATCTAAGTTTAGGGCCCAAATATTATAAAATATTGTGGTTTGGACTGAAAAAAGCCTTGATACGATGGAATGTCTTGACCGAGCTTACCAATACATTTCAAAAAAAAAAAATTAAGAAGCAGTGTCGATTATCTTACAAAGTGTTCAAGATGAATTCTTACTCTATATTGGTAATCAAGAGTCTCTTAGTGATGCTTGGAAACTCCTTGAGTCTATGCATGATGTCACTCATCTCTCTAATATTATTAAGCTGATTTTTGAATTGCTTACTACATGTATGAAATAGGATGAAAAAATTGTTAACTTTCTTTCTAAAATTAAGAATATTAAATATCAATTAGATGGATGCAAATGTATTATAATTAAAGATCAATTGAGTGTCTAATATGTTGTGTCACAAGATTTTAGGAAGATTTGAAAAATGTTATGGTCTTTGGTGGCTTATAAAATTTTATGTGTATCTCCAAACTTCCAACCAAGCGCCATATTTTCTCCTACAACATGCTATAGATATGGAATTTTTTTTAAATATTTAGAAAATCTTATATTTATTTATTATATATTATCGACTTGGATATAGTGGTACCCACCTTCTCTGTTTAGGTTTTAATCAAAAAATTAAAAAATCTAATATTGATTTACCATTTAATTTACCATTTATAGTTTTTATATCATTATTAATAATTGTTCTTACATTAGTATATTTTTGCGACACTTATGACACCTTATTTTAGCTTAATATTTTATAAACTTTTTTCTTTATTCAACATTAATTTGAACAATTAATGGTTATATACACTATAAATTTGATTTACTATCAAATAAAGTATAAAATCATATTAAAAGGGTTATTTTTGAAACTTTATCTAGTGTTGTAATGTCATTCTTAAAGGGAAGCAATGGCTTTGCCTAAAATTTTTTACTAGATAAAAACTATATTAAATCCAATTTTAGGTCTTGAAAATTGAAAAATATTGTGGTTGAGATTGAAATATCCTTGATAGGGTGGAATGTCTCGATCGAGTTTACCAATGCATTTCAACAAAATATTTAGCAAGGAATGCCAATTATCTTGTAGAGTGTTAAGGATGAATTCTTACTCCATATTGGTAATCAATAGTCTCTTAGTGATGTTTAGAATCTCCTTGAGTATATGCATGATGACACTCACCTCTCTAATATTTTTAAGTTGACTCTTGAATTGCTAACTACACATATGAAATGTGATGCAAACATTATTAATTTTTTTTGCTAAAATTAAGAATATTAAAGCCCAATTAGATGGATACAATTGTAATATAATTCATGATCAATTGATTGTCTAATATTCTTTGTGGAATTTTTTTAAGAATATTTACAAATTTTAATGGTCTTTGGTGGCTTATAAAATTTAATGTGTATCTCCAAAATTCCACCCAAGTATCATATTTTTTCTTAAAACGTGCTACAAGTATGTAACAATTTTTTTAAGTATTTAATAAATTATTTATTTATTTATTCTATATTTTCCACTTAGATGTTGTGGTTCCCACCTTCTCTATTTAGATTTTAATCCAAAAAGTTTTAAAAAATAAATTTTTTATTAGATAGGTGAATAAAGTAGGTTTAATAGAGATCCTACAACCACTAGTCCAAATAAAAACAATACATAATGAAATATAAGCTAAAGATCAAAAATAGTTTAGTTAAGGCCTTCAGTCGAGAAAAAATATATCAATAACTAAATTATAAAAGATGGACATAATGATAACCAAAACACAAAATGACCACAACTAAAGCCTTAGTTAGAACTAGATAGCTCCTCATAGCTAGTATTATCTTGTGTAGCCTCCTGCTCCATCTCCTGACTAGTTTCATTCAACAAAACCTTTTTAATTCTACCCCTAGTATGATTCAAGGGGCCTTTAATAGTGGTAAGGATGGTATTTTCCTCAATTGAACTTAGGATCCATTTATGATGAAAAGTGGTCTAATTAATGGGAGTTTCCTCAGACATGATCACTAGTTCAATCATATTTTCCAATGGGGTTTATTTCATCTTCAACACCACATCCAATTCATTTTTAAATCTCATAGTTTCTACTTTAAAATAATTATAATCAATGATAAGATTTGACATGACCATCCCAACATTCTCAAACTTATCCAAAAAACACCAAGTTCTTTATTGCACTGGCCAATAGAGTCCTCCAAGGAGAGGGTTAGGGTGCCCTTATGACTTGTTGCCTCCTTGGTGGGGTAAAGGTGGTTTTGCATTTTTTAACAAAGGGTGGTGAAGGGGCTAGTAGGAAATTAAGGGGTGTATGATACAAGGTAGTTGAGTGGGTGAAGGACCAAGGGATGGCGGAAGCATCCTCATTTTTAGGGGGTTCAAAGATGTCAACAAGAAGGTCTTCAACAAGGGAGATGGATTTAATCGGTAGAGGCTTACCTTTTTAAGCCAAAATATATATCAAAACATGGTAAATAATATCATTTTTGTTACTCACTTAGTAAGTTAGGGTTTTACTTTCTTGGGATTTTAGAAAATAAAAAATAAAACTTATTTTATAACCTTTTAAATGGTTAAGGAGAAGGAAGTGATGAGATAAAATCACAGTGAACTTACCTTCCAATATAAGATATTTCATCACTTGCAGACAAATTTTTGGCCATCATTTGGGAAGGTTAAGACTAGGAAAGCCTTTCTTGTCTATCTTCATATCCTCATTGGTATTGAATAATTTTTGCATTAATTCAAGTGCATGGATGCTATCTTTAAAGGCTTTCATCCCATTGTAGGGTATGCTCATCAACTCACCAATGCTTTTATCTAAGACAAATATTGTCAGTCCCTTCATTTTGATCATTCACTTATTATAGGTGAGAATGAAATCCTTCAATAGGTTTTCATCATGACCTTTAATGCATTGCATGAATGAATCTAGACCTCCTTTAAACTTTTTTCCCCAGACTTTCATATTATTATGGACTTTCAAACATGAGAACGGTATAATGCGGTCTCTATCATCGACATGGTCAACTTACTGTAAGAATTATATCCCATTAAATTAGAGTCTTTATTTTTCTTTCTAGGTAATTCAAACCAATTTTTAATACCAATAGAGTAAATTGTGAATTTAGGGTGAGAATTATTACTCAACGAATTTTGCACACTATTCATTAATGTTGCCTTCAGGTCATGCCTGACCAAATATTTTGATGATTGTTTACAATAATTATTAAGGGTGTTTAAGATTTGGGTTGGGATTTGAGTGGGGTTATCCCATGTGACCAACCTTTCAGCACTTCCAAAATTGGCAAGGCCTAGATTTCCTTTCGATGCACATCAAAATTGAGCTTGAACCAACCAGAAGGGGGCCTAGACCACTTGGTATCTCGATGAGTTATTATAGAGGGTGGTGTTTTCACCATTTGAGAAGTGTTACAATAACATAGGATATATAATTCAATCAGGGAACATCTAACCTTATATTTAGGGGTTAAATCTTTCCAATTCTTTGAGATAAAGGAGCATAATCACTTTAAAATCAACCTAAGTGAAGAACTTTAATTTTTAAAAATATGATCATTCCTAGCCTTCCAAATAGCTCATAAAAAGTGAGGGAGGACAAGGAGCCAAAAGAAAGAAAGAGATGGGAGTGACCAAGGGGGTTTTCATTGTTGAAGGAGATCTTGAATGGAGCTCGGGAAGACCCAAGAAACCATGAACAGATTAATTAGATGATCAAGCATCGAGAGACTAAGGGGGAAATATAAGAATAAATGGTAAATATACTTAGTAGAGGTTAAGTAGAGTGAATAATGATTGGGTATTATTAGGCCCCTCTTTATAAGATTGTATGTGGTGCGTATCCGATTATGTTTTACCATCCAAAAAAGTATATTGATTTTTAGGATCAGCTGTTTGATCTAGAGTGGGTGCCAAAGATCAAATTGATCCTCCAGATCTAGCTCAACCAAATATTTTTAATTCACTAAGTAAGACCCACTCTCTTCTATAAACCAAAGAATATAGTCCTCTTTAGAAAAGTTGGGGATGTGAATTTACTGGAGTTTAGAGTTGACATCAAGAAAATCTTGGGATTCCTCATAGGTAATGTTATTCTGATTAATAAATTTCTATTGAGGGGAGCCATTGGAAACATCCCATTAGTCTTTCACTTTTGTGCTAGATTTAGCTCTGAAGCTTATAGAAATATTAGTCCATTGATGTTGGAAATTGAAGGGGATTTGGGATAACCAAGGATCATCCTAAAAAACCACCAATTCCTTGTTGCATATTTTCCACATATAGCCTTTTTTAAAGAGATTCTTGCCACTAGATATCACTTTCTAGAAGGTCGAGCCGTCCACTAGGCCTTCCTCCCAAAGAAAGTGATCTTCATTATTACCCACTATGCATTTGGCCTTAATGATATGTGTCAATTATTTATCTTATTTCATGATTTCGTATCCCATTTTGGCAAGGAGAGATTTTTTCATGTCTCTTATTTTTTTGGAGGCATAATCTTCCATCATATTTAAGGAGACAAGCCTTATCCTAATGAACTAGAGGGAACCTGAACCTTTCTTCCATCCCTTTCCCCAATAATTTATGTTGAATTTGTTCAATTTAATCTACAATTCTATTTAAATTTTTGAAAAGAGACATGAAGTATATTGGGATACTCTGTGTAGCATTTTTAAGTAATTAGAGCTTATTGGCCTAAGTAAGTAGATGACCTTTCCATCCAACAAGTTTATTTTGAATTATATCCACTAAAGGGTTCTAGTATTCATCTTTTAATTTGACAGTGAAAAGGGGAACTCCCAGGTAGATGGAAGGTAGCTTCCCAATTTGATAGTTAAAGATGTTAGCTAACTTCTTTTGAAGGCTTTCTTGAGTGTTAACGAAGAAGGCCAATCTTTTGTTGAAATTGATTTCCCATTTAATTTATCATTTATAGTTTTTACATCATTATTAATAATATTTTTTACATTAGTGTATTTTTTCAAAACTTGTGACACCTTATTTTATTATAATATTTTATAATATTTTTGCTTTATTCAACATTAATCTGAATAATTATTGGTTATATACATTATAAATTTGATTTACTATCAAATAAAGTATAAAATCACATTAAAAAAGTCTTTTTAAAACTTTATCTAGTGTTATAGTTTCATTATTAAAAGGAAGCAATGGCTTCACCTAATTCTTTACTAAATAAAAATTTCATTAAATATGAGTTTAGGGCTCAAAAATTGTAAAATATTGTGGTTGGGATTGAAATATCCTCGATAGGGTGGAATGTCTCAACTGAGCTTACCAATGCATTTCAACAAAACATTTAAGAAGCTATTTCAATTATTTTGTAGTGTTAAGGATTAATTCTTACCCCATATTGATAATCAAGAGTATCTTAGTGATTCTTGAAAATTCCTTGAATATATGCATCATGGCACTCATCTATCTAATATTATTAAGTTGATTCTTGAATTGTTTATTACACATATGAAATATGATGAAAAAATGGTTAACTTTCTTGCTAAAATTAAGAATATTAAAGCTCAATTAGATGGATGTAAATGTAATATTATTTAAGATCAATTGTTATATTTAATTATTTAATTAAATATTCATGAAAAAATCATAATTTTATTTTAATTTTGAATTCAAAATACCAAGTTGAGGAAGATATCCCTAACCTCACTACCTTACCAACTTTTCTAATTCACGAAGAAAAAGTGATGTCTAATTTTTATTCTAAACATTATTCCACTCATACACTTTTAATTCTCAATTGTATTTTTGAGAATAATATAAACATGAAATCTAACCCTAATTTTGCTAATGGGAATAAAAAATCTAGTAATAAGAATCATAAAGCTAAGTTTAATGGTAATTGTAATATCTGTGGCAAAATTGGTCATATAAAGAAATGTCATAAAAACAAAGATATAAATAATAATAAAACATATAAAATAACCAAGGGAATAAATCTAATCCAAACCATCATTAGAACTAGAATCAAAACAACATTCAACAAAAAAATCTAATGTTATTGATTTATATGTTGCCTTGTTTACTTCTAATGAGAATGAATAGATTTTAGATAGTAGTGTATTACACTATATGAATTTTTTATCTCATATTTTATCTAATAATATATATATTTATAATAAAAAAAATTACTTAAGAGACAATTAATCTTTAGAAGCAACTAAAAAATGAAAGACAAAATTTACAAATGTTGTTATTAATTATGTTTTCTATGTACCTATAGAAAATCTATTATCTTTTTATTAACTTATGAATGATAATCTCATTGTAACTTTGATTAAATATAACTGATATATTATAAATCAATTATGTTTTCTAATTGTTAAAGGTATTCAAAAGAATGGTTTATAAATTTTTATGTTTCTTCTACATGTTATCTTTCATCGCATAGTAAGAATGAATCTTAATTATGGCACAAAAGATTAGGGCATATTAATTTTATAAGTTTACATGATATGTATACTCATAATATTATTTTTGTATTATTTCTATCTTTTCTCATCATGAAACTTTTTAAGGCTACTTAGGTGGTAATCAACATACTAATCCCTTTCATAGAATCATGATACGAATTCCTCACATCCTCTAGAATTAATTCATAGTGATTTTTGTAAGACCTATTAACTTTTATCTCTTAATGGTTATTTAAATACTATTAATTTTATTAATAATCATACTAAGATGATTTTTTTCATATTTTATTAAAAAAATATGAAGTTATATCTAAATTCAAATAATTTAAAGTTTTTTTTTTTTTGAAAATACTTCTGATCTTTCTATTAAGAGATTAAGATTTGATAATGGTGATTAATATATCAGTAAAGAGTTTGATTATTTTTTCATTAGTTGTGGTATTTAGCATAAATTAATAACTCCATATTCCCCATAACAAAATGGTATTCTTGAAATAAAAAATTGTACCATTATAGAAATGGCTAGAACAATGTTACATTCTATAAATATTCCTAAGTTTTTATGGGCTAAAGCTATGAATATTACTGCGCATATTATGAGTAGAGTCCCTACTAAATAATTTCATATTTATACCTCTTTATAAATGTGATATAAGAAGAAACCCAATGTAACTCATCTTAAGATCTTTGGTAGTCTTAATTTTATCTTCATTCCTAAAGCTAAATAAAAAAAACTTGATCCTACCTTGTATTCTTGAATTTTTTCAGGGTATGGAGCTAAACTTAATGGATTAAGAGTGTATGATTAATCAAAAGTAAAAAATAATTGAGAATATGAATATTATTATTCTTGATTTTTTTGTGAGACCTATGTGAAACCTCTTCAATGTTCTTTTGATGAACCTAGTTCTCTTGTTTCTCCTTACAAAGAAATAGATTCTCTAGAGGAAAATGATCCATCTTTGGATAACTTAGAGTCAGAAGAACCCATTGAATTTCATGTTCAATCTAAAATACCTAAATGGATAGAATCCATAATCTAGTCTTATAGTATTTATAATATTAATAAATTAACTAGAAATCAACATTATTATCATGCTCTAATGAGTGTAAATGAAAACCTCAATATTTTGAGGAATCCATTCAAGATGATATATGGAAAGTTATTATGAAAGTCGAGTATAATGCCTTGATTAAAAATCATACTTGAGATCTTCTCTTATCCTCCGCATAAAAGACATATTGTTGGTTGTAAGTGGATTTATAAAATCAAACATAATGCACACAATTTTAAAACAAGATTAGTTGATCATGGGTTTACTCAAAAACCTATGATTGACTATATAGAAACCTTTACTCCTATAGTGAAAATGAGTATCGTTATACTATTCATTACTCTTGTAAATTATAATTTTTTGATTACACCAAATAGATGTCAAAAATACATTCTTAGATGGTGATTTAAAATAAGAAATCTATATGACTTAGCCTAAAAAAATTATTGACTCTAAAAATTAAAATTATGTTTTAAAGTTAAATAAATCCCTATATGGTTTAAAACAAGCTCATCGAGCTTAGTTTTTTAAAATCGCTAATTATTTTTTAAAAACTAGGTTTTTCTAATTACTATTCTAATAATGGTCTCTTTGTTAAAATTTTAAATTGTCATTTAATCTTAATTGTATTATATGTTGATGATCTTATGATTATTGGTGATCTAATTTATTTAATTCATAAGGATAAACTAAGCTAAATGTTTGAAATGAATGATTTAGGCATTTTATATTTTTATAAGAATGGTTATATTTCTAGATAAAAATTAAATTATTATATCACAATCTCAATATGCATAAAATCTTTTTTTTAAGTTTTAATATGATTTATTTTAAGCCTACATCTATTCTTATTAAGGTTCGTGTTAAGTTTGACCCAAAAATTGCATGTGAAAAATCTAATCTCAGACTTTATAGATAAATTTTTGGTAGTTCAATTTATATAACCATTACTAGTCTAGATATTCATTTGTTATAGGTGTTACTTATATATTCATGTAGGATCCATTCTCGAATCATTAAAAATTAGTGAAATGTATACTTTGTTATATCAAAGGAACTACAAATTTTGGTTTATTTTATTTGTCTATTAATAATGTTAAATTATATGGTCGTTATGATGGTGATCATACTAGTGATACTATAGATCACAAATCTACTTCTTGATATGCATTTAAGTTTGGTGTAGGTTTTATCACTTAGAACATCAAAAATTAATCTATTATCTTTATTTCTTCTACTAAAACAGATTACAAAAGTGCTATGGAATCTACTAAAAAAGGCATGTGGCTTCAAAGGTTGTTAGGAGAACTTCATTTAAATGATTTTCAAGGTACCACATTTTTATGCAATAACCAAAGTTGTATCTAGCTCTAGTAAAAAAATTAGTGCAACACCAAATCACTAAGAATATTAAAGTTCACATTCATTTTATCTAAGAGAAAGTCCTCAATGGTGATATTAATCTATAGTTATATCCTATATATGAACTAGTGGTAGATATTTTCACAAAATCACTTGGTGCTACCAAGTTTTATAAATTTTATGGAATGTTAGGCCTCTCAGATTTTCCATTGAAGGGAAGATTCATTTAAAATATCACTTCATAATGGGTATGTGATTTTTCTTCATGTCTATTCTTCTTATCATTGTAACAAGTCATATTATGTGTTTTTTTTTTAAACTTATTTTTTTTGAGTTTATATTATGCCCAATACATAAAATCATACTTTGCAATAGATATCCTTATGTTATTAAAAACTCTAATTATGTTTTGTTGATTATTCATGAGAAACTATGAGATGTAGTCTCATAATCATGTTAGCCTATAATTAATTTAAAAAGTAGTTTATAGATTATAATTCTTTATAATTTAAAAGATAATGTTTGGCATGATAAAGGTTTTTAAATCCTTCAATTTGTATATAGTATGAATTCTTTATAAAGGTGACTATGACCTTTTTACCTGCTTAACATTAAGGGGGAGTGTTAGAACATTTAATGTTTAAGTGCTTTTATATAACTTTAGTGAATTTTACGTAATTAAAGAATAGTGATTTATTATTTATTAACATAGATTGAAAACCCTCATGTAAATAAAAAATATAAATTTATTTATTTATTTAATTTCTTTTAAAATATTCATGGGAAAGATTGGACCCATTGGTTACAACAATCAACTTCCCTCATTTCCATTATAAATAGGGTTTTTATTTCATTATACATGTTGGATACACTAGATGAACTCTATGATTGAGACAATTTAATATTTACGCATGGCAAATATAGTATAAAGGTTTTGAAAAGACTTGTTGAAAAGAAGATAATTGAAGAAGATTATTTTGGGAAAATAAGTTTCTCATGTATGAGTATACCATTTTGTGGGTTTTTACCTCTCAATAAGTTTTCTTATGCTAAATATTTGTGTTTATTGATCTGGTTATGCTTTTATATTATTCATTCATATATATCAATAACTTGTATATTGTTTTATGTATGTCATGCATTTTTTCATTTCTAGCCTTTGCTAAGAGTCTTTGACTACATCTAAGAAAGAATTGTTGAGGGGTAGCATTTACCACTTAGTCATATGAATATTTATTAGCATAGAAATAATTATAATCACGGTGAAAACATAACACATGATATTTGACATGTATTTTTGATGTATGACATTATAGGTTTAAAACCTATTGGACAGTTGAAATATAACTTATTCTTATTTCCCTGAGCATACCACAAAGACTTGAATATGTCTGAGAATGTAGAAAATATGATAGATGTTTTAAATTTATATATTTTTTTACATTTAATTCATAATAAGAAAAGAAAACTTAACATGTATTTTGGGTTGAGTAGATTACCAGGTGAAAATATAGTTCTAATACAGGGCATGATAGGTTTAAACCTTTTGACCCAAAAAAGGAGAATGACATATTGTTTTACTGACCATGTCACAAAGATGAATATTATTGATAATGGGGAAATAATAATAGATGTTTTACATTTTAGATAAAATATGTTGTAGTTGGTTCAAAATAATAAATGAAAATTAAACATATTGATCATAATGTACGTAAGAAGAATTACTTTGTTATCTAATTTTAAGGTTAACTATTACTTCTATCCTTTATATTTTTATAGCCTTTGCTAAGAGTCTTTGGTTACATCTGAGACAAATTTTTTGTGGGGTAAATTTTACCATTTTATCATATAAATATTTATAAGGCTAGAAATAATAATAACCATGGTGGAAACTCAACACATGATATTAAACTTGTAGTTCTAATGCAAACCACTATAATTTTAAAACCTATTGGTTAGTTGAAGAAGAACTTGTTTTTGTTCCAATGAGCATGCCATAAAGACTTGAGTATGATTGATAGTGTGGAAAATATGATAAATGTATTACATTTGAGATAATATTTAATTTTGATTCATAATAAGAGTAGAAAAATGAATAGATTATTACATATTCAGGCTAAGTAGTTTACCAGGTGAATATAGTTCTGATGCATGCCACTATAGGCTTGAAACCTTTTGAAAAGTTGAAGGATAATGACATATTGTTCCATTAAATATTGCACAACAACTTGAATATGATTTAGAATGTGTTAAATATAATAGATATTTTACATTTCAGAGAAAAATTATTGTATTTGATTCAAAATAAAAAAGGAAAATTGAACATATTGCTTAGAATGTACGTAAGAAGAATTACCATATTTTATAGTTTGAATGTTAACTATTGATTTTGGAATTTCTAATTTTATAGCATTTACTAGGATTATTTGGTTGCATCTGAGACAAATTTGTTGAGGGGTAGGATTTGACATTTTTTTGTATTAATTTTTGTTAGCCTAGAAACAATTATAGCCATGGTGTAAACTCAACACATGATATTAAATTTGTAGTTTCGATGCTTACCACTATATGTTTAAAATATATTGTCTAGTTGAAGGATAACTTGTTCCTATTACCCTGAGCATGACAAAAATACTTGAATATGATTGAGAATGTGAAAACTATGATAGATGTCTTACATTTTATAGTAATTTTTCTACATTCGATTCAAAATAAAAAAGATAAATTAAATAAATTGTTGCATTTTTAGGATGAGTAGATCACTACATGAATATATAGTTCTAATGTAGGCCACTATAGGATTAATACCTTTTGGATAACTAAAGGATAATGACATCTTATTCCTTTGATCATGCCAAAAATACTTGAATATGATTGAGAATGTCAAAAACAAAATAGATGTATTACATTTCAAATAAAATTTATCGCATTTGATTCAAAATAAAAAATGAAAATTGAAGAGATTGTTCAAAATGTACGTAAGAATAATTTACATAATATATAGTTTTAAGGTTAACCATTGCTTCTCGAATTTCTATTTTTATATCCTTTACTAAGAGTCTTTGGATGCATCTAAGATAATATTTTTGAGGGATATCATTTACCATTTTGTCATATGAAGGTTTATTAACTTGGAAATAATTATAACCATGGTGGAAACTTAATACATGATATTGAACTTATAGTTGTAATGTTTTTTTTTGAAAAGTTGATAAGTTTTTGAAAATATTTTTGTATTTAACACTAAATCTAATTGAATTAAATGTGAATAACCACCAACATAATTATTTAATATGCATTAAATGCACCTAAGCCTTTGAGTTTCTATTTGTTTCTTGGTTTATTCACAATACATTTTCATTGGTGATATTATTGTATTTGATGATTTATTATTAGTATAAGTAGTCAACATAGATACATATATGGGAATTGACATCATACAACAAGTTAAACATAATAAAAAATGTTTTTTCCATAGGATATGAAACGGATACATCATGCATCTTGGAAGTACACCTAGATACATCTCATGACATATATAGGCATATCTCTATGGTACACAATATATATGTCCCTTAAACTACCTATATTTGTATTGGATATGTATCATATATGTATTGGGTAAGAAGTGGATGAATCTGATAGCTTAGTTTTTAGGAGTATAGTGATGAACATATAACATGTCGATGAACATCATATTGATTTTTAGGTAATAGTTTTTACCTTGTTGATAATTATAAAAAATAATGGATGGAAATGTATTTGTGAAATGATAATTATTATCTAGGTTTGCATGAAATGTATTGATAATGATATATTATTTAGTATTAAGCTTGTATGTAGTTAAATTTTTTAGCAATACCCTAAGTTCAATTATGATATCAATAATATGTGGTTTTTATGTGTTTCTTTTTTAAGCATTTAATCATTTTATGGAAAAATGAGGTAAAGTTGTGATATTATTTAGAACCAACTACAGCCATTGATTTTTTTTTTAATTTAAAATAATATTATTTTCTCCTTATGTAGCCGTATTTCATGTTTTTAAGTTATTGAATGTGTTTTTATTGGAATAAATCTTTTTGAGGTGTTATATTTACCATGTCTTACATTCCAGATAGTTTTTGTATGTAATTTAAAATAAAAAAAGAGAACTAAACAAAATGTTGTATTTTTATGCTGTGTATATTACCATGTGAATCTATAGTTCATATGTATACCACTATAGGTTTAATACTTTTTGACTAGTTGAAGGATAATTAATTATTATTCCCCTGACCATGATATAAAGACTTTAATTATGAATGTCTAGTTTTGGCTGAAAATATTGACCTATAATTTTTTTATTAACTCTCCAATGGTTTGATATTCCCTGGAATTTTCACTAGCACTTCAAGGATTGTTCTTATAAAGTAGAATTTTAAACTCTTAACACCTAGATAAAAATATTTAGATCAACATAAATGATATTCATTAGGAGAAAAAATATTTCTTTCTTTTGATGATGAATCATGAATGTTGATATGAAATGTCAAGAAAAATATTTATACACAATATTTCCAAAAGCCTTCAATATAATTTTTATGGACTATGAAAGCATTAAATATCTCATATGGTTATAATTATTTTTAGGATATGAAATATTCAAATGAAAATAAGGTAAATTATACACCTCAAATAATTTGTCTCAGATGCAACAAAGAAGCAAAAGTTAAACTTCAAACTAGTGCATAAAAAATCATAAAGCATTAACATTTAATTACTTTATCACATTAAAAAATCACAATTTTCATAAATAAAAGTATATTTTGTAAAATATTTTTATTTTTAATATCTTTTCCCTATATTTTTATTATTTTACTTTTTTTTTTTTTTTTTAAATTATATATATTGAATTAAATGCAACAAATTTTACTAACACTAAGATTTTTACTAGTATTCTTAAGAATTCTTCCTTGAAAATCAGATTTATCTCTGTTGTTACAATTAACATTTGAAACAAAAAGATTAAAAATTAAAATCACGTGCTTATCATACCAAAAATTAAATAAATAATAAACTATTTGATTTTTGGATTTCTCTTAGATGCAACAAAGAAACAAATTTAAACTTTAGACTAGTGCATACGATAAATCATAAAACATTAGCACTTAATTATTTTATCACCTTCAAAAAAATCATAATTTTCATAAAGATAAATACATTATGTAAAACTTTTCACTTTTACAAATCTTCTCTTGCATTCTGAATATTTATTTTAATTTACATTTCTTATTTTAAATTAAATGCAATAAATTTTATTGGTACTAATTTTTTATTACCACTTGTAGGTTTTTACTAATTTTTCAAAGTTTTTGAAAGTCATTCGTAAGATTTTTTCCTAAAAATGGATTTATGCCTAATGTTTCAATTACCTTATGTAATGACAAAGTCAAAACTTAAGAGCACATGTTTAGCATACCAAAAACAAATTAAATAAAAAGCAACAAACTATTTATCTCAGATGTAGTAAATAAGCACAACTTAAACTTAAAACTAAAGCATAAAACAAATCATAAATCATTAACACTTGATTTATCACCTTTAAAAAATAAAAATAATTTTTACAAAACCTTCTACTTTTGAAGATCCTCCCTTTCATTCTCAGCATTTTGTTTAGTTTTCCTTTCTTATTTTCAACCAAATGCAACAAATTCTACCGACGCTGGGGTTTTTAATTGGCACTATGATTTTTATTAGCATTCATTGGTGCTTTTATTGATCTTTTTAGGATTTTTTAGAGTTTAATATATCATTACTAATGGTAATTGAAACATAAGACATACATCATTTATAGGAAAAAATTAAGAGAACATGTTTAGCATACAAAAAAATATTTTAAATGAAAAAATAAAAAGTTATTTATCTCATGTGCAACAAAGAAATTGTAAATCATTATCACTTACTTTAACACCTTTAAAAAAAACCTAATTTTCATATATAAATACCTTTTACAAAACCTTCCACTTTTCAAGATACTCCCCCGCATTATGAAAAATAATGATAATTTTCTTTATTTTTGAGACCATTTTATAAATTTTTAACATTATTTTCAATTTTATTTTATTATTTTCAACCAAATAAAGGGGTATTTTATTGGTGAAAATTTTTAACTGGTGCTTGGGTTGTTTACTAGTGCTAGGTTTTTTCTATTGGTGCTAAGATTTTTTACCAGCATTCTTATGATATTTTTCTATACATTAGATTTTTGTCAGATGTTGAGATTACCATTTGGAATGGTAGAGTCAAAACTTAATAACACATGTGTACCATAACCAATATATAGTCTTAAAGAAAAAATAACAAACTATTTGATTTACAAAGGTCAAAGATCCCCATACCTATCACCACCATTGATATTTTTATTATTTCTTCTCTTTTGGTTTCCCACTTCCAAAGAGAAAATTTCATATAATTTTATCTCTAGTAATTAAATAACTTTTTTTTTTTTTAAAAATCTCAATTTTTTTTTAATTTTCTCAATTTCTTCTATAGTAATGAAATAACATATTTATTTATTTTTCTATGAAGTAATGAAATCTAATTTGGTTTCAAATTTAAGTTGTCCATATTTAATTAATTTTATGTATACATCACCAATGGGATGTATAAGGGTTGGTTAATTGGCTTGGTTGTGCCTAGCTCCACCCAATTTCAAACCTCACAGGGCATTTATAGGTTGGATGTGGTCGATTGAGTTGACTTAGTAGTTTCAGTGGTCGATGGTGGCCATTTGTGTTGGTTTAATGGTTCTTAAGGATTGGGCCCCTTGACTATGCCCCAGATCTGGTTGTTAGCTCCTATCAAAATTAATTTAGGTGGGGGTCCTGCCAACCCTTATATCTATAAAAAGCAATTATGTATACATCTATTATTTTTTAATTTAAATTTTATTTTAATAATATATTTATTTAATGTTTTTGATTGTGATTAGCTATGAAAAGGGTCCTAGACCCATAAAAATGGTAGATCATAATAGAATTACAATAAAACAAAAGCTTGATAATAACCCTTTAAGGGCTAGGGTACCACCTGAAAAAGTATCAACTAACCATTTGCAAAAAAAAAAAAAAAAAAAAAACCAAAAAGAACCCCCCATAATGACAGTATGAAACTTAATCTCCCTGATAATAACCCCAAAAGGGTCAAAGAGCCAAGACCAAAAAACACAATAACATAATACATGCAATAGTAGCATTGTAACTATCCATCCTGATAATAACCAAATGGCTAGGATCATTAGAACAAAATAGTCATAACACAACAAGAACACAACATCAATAAAAAAACCCAATAGTAAAACTAAAACTTTGGAATATTACATTCATTTTACAATTTCATCCACACCTCCTCCCAAGAAGATGAATCTCTTTCAATCTTTTGTCTTTTATCTTTTTCATAGCCTTCATCTAATAGGTGTTTCCTTTTCTTTAGCCGGGTCTTAATTTTATTCACCTCATTATAAGTTAGTCATAATCCCATTAGTGAATTTAGCCAGATCCTTAAGGCCTTTCTCCAAATTCCCAATTGTACTTTGAAACATTTGACACATTTCAAACATGTTACTCTAGCTCTCTTGGTAGGTGGAGCAGTTAATCCTTTTGTTAAAAAATTATTCCATTTTGAGAAGCCTATTTGACAAATCCTAAAGGTCAGGGTTGGTATGATGACTAATGATTTTTTTAAAATTATTTGACTAAATTTCGAAATTCCCAATGTATGTTTGGATATCTTCAAAATAGTTGTCCTGGAAAGGATTTCCCCCAAAGTCCTCATTCCCATGAAACTGATTATGTTTATCAATCTTAAATTCCCTTTCCTCACCCTATTAATCACATTGGTTTTCTTCCTCATAACCCTCACAATGAATTTCTTGATTCTTTGTAGCCTCTAAGATTTGACCCTCTCCATCAACATTTTTAATATTTTCCTCAAATGGGGAATCATAAGTAATATTCTGAATTAAAACATCATTGCTCTATTTGTGTTAAATTTTGCTACTAGTAGTCTTTTACAAATTAGTCTTATCTAATCTTTCAAATCTCCTCTCAGAAGGAACATTAGTCTACCTAGGGTTATCTTCATTGTCAGCGAACCAAATAGCTAGATTTACCTTTGCTACATCAAATTTGATGGTGACAACTTTAGGCTTTTTACTAGTAGGGGATTGCACACTTTGCTCTTTTAGGGACAACAAAATATTTTCTAGAGAATCATTAACCTCAGTCATAGACTTTTTATTTAGATGGATTGAAGGAGTAATTGGGCTAGGGTTAGAACCAAGGCCTTTTCTTTTATAGGTATACAAAACTTTATTTTTTTTGTATCCTTAACCTTATAGGAACTATCAGATTTGCCAATAGAAGAGCCACTAGTAGTGATTACAAGTTTAGTCTCTCCCTTATGTAACCTAATTTTATCAAGCACATCCCTACATTTTTCCCATGGATTATGAGGGTTTAACATAACATTGAATTCATATAAAACCAAAATTAATCCCTGATGAAGAGGGGGATTACCTCCCTTAATAATGCTTCTTTGAAGGGAAGATAGAATTAAAAAAGGGGAAGATTATAAAATTGCCATGTTGAAGATGATCAAGTAGGGGAAAGTGATAACCATGAATAGTCTCAAACCTTCCTTCCATAGTGAAATATTTCATTAGGTGGTAAGAAACCATACCCCAAGGTGTAGGTAGTTCCATTTTTTGGTACCCATTTTAATGTCTGGTCATGTTTTCATCATCCTCCAAAAAGTTTTTCATGAAGTCCTTATAATCCCCATTCAACACTTTCTACATCTTTCTACCATCTAATGATAGGCCTATGGTTTTTGCAATTAATTCCTCTATGATTGTAAATGATATCCCATTTACAGTTACCTCCCATTTTCTTAAAATATTATTGTTAAGTTGTTACTCTATTTGATTTTTTAAAATATTGAGTTTCATTTTAAGTTAGTTCTATTATTTTTTTAAATTTCAAGTTAGCAATATTTATTTAATTTTATGTATGTTTTTATTTTTATTTAGGTTCATATTATAGTACTATATTTATTTAATGTTAACTTGATAATTTTATCGACAATTTGTGACATCAAAATATGAAAAAAAAATAGATATTGGATTATTGTCATCATATACCATTTATTTATCATGAGTCCCAATTTTAATCATATAATATTATAATCTTTCAAGTTTTATTCCACTCATCCTCTATACATGTCCTATGACCAAAATATGTGCAACTACCTAATCATCTTGTTGGTACAAATTGTGATTCCCATTTATTGAAATAAGAGTTCATCCTTAACAATTGGTCTTCACCTCTAGGTTTATTTTATTTGGGTCTACAATTACATGAAATAAGAAGCAATGAGGAATAACAGTAATGGGTTAAAATTCAATTTGAACTTATTCCTCCTCCAAATGGCATATAATAAAATCATCCTTTAAATATAGGGAATTGTACTAAACAATGCCAATAGTGAAAAACTCTATTCTTGTAACCATTTCACCTTCTCCATAAAAAATCAATAAAAATAAGCAATGACACCTTCCTAGACATGTATGCTTAATGCTAAAAATATATAAGCCATCTTAAATACATGACAAATATCCTCCAAAAAATGTGGTCTCATAGAATACGATGATTGTAGGATCCCCCATCAATTCGTAAGTGAGACCCCCTAGACAAGTATGTTTCTTGGATAGATTTTAAATTGATGGAAAGTTTGTACTTAGTAACTTTTTGTTACTTAACATAGCCACATCACATGAAATCAGGACTTTGAGCTTTGACCCTTGGACAATTTTTATTATTTGCATGCATTTCCCATTTTGGAGACCTTTAAAATTTAAAATTACAAGTTTTGAATAAATAATACCAATGATGACAACTTAACCATGTAGACACTTAGTTTTGGCCACTTTCATGCCTAAACTAGGATTCAGTTCAATTTCTAGAAAATGACACAATTTAAGTCTAGAAATCATCTAAATTACCCAAATTTATTTGCACATTACCTTATCTGGTGTATTACTCTGTATGCACCAAAAACTTAGTTGAATTTTAACCCTAGTAAAATTACAACCTAGTAATTTGACATTTTTGGCATGTCAAGCTATTAATTCATTACATTTAAAATAATTGGAAAAATCCAAAAAGCACTAAGCAATATTAATTACATTAAAAATATTAATTAAATTTCTTAAACAAAAGTTCTAAATCAAATTAGTGAACTTCATTTAACACAAAAGGCATTTTTAGCTAAATATGAAGTTAAAGGTCAAAGGAGCTAATAAAGTGATTTATTATTTCCTAAATATTCCAAAATTATGAGTCATAACCTCACAAATATTTAAAGTGAGTTGTCATGCCTAAAAAATATTTGAAATTGAGGTGTCAAGATTTTATGAGTGTTTTGACCCAACCCAGGGTTAGCCTAACTAAACATAGGCTAATTTAAACCCAACTAAAGTTAGAATTTAACCTAACCTCCCTAGGGTTAGGGTTAGTTATTAGATTTATAAATATAAGTTCCCACACCATATGGAAACAAGCTTTTGTGTGTAAGGTTATTCTATTGGAATACCTTCTTGAAGCTGTTGAGAGTAGTGTTATAATTCCCAATTTATGTGAAGCTTCACACCAAGCCACAAGTCACTATTGGAGAGATGCTACCATCATGGAATAACATTGATAAAAGACTCAAATCATCATAGGTTGAGCACAAAAATCCTTATTCCAAAAACTAATCATTAAATTTGATAAAAAAGGTAATAAATTTTTATTGTTTTTATCTCTATTTTTTATCTTGTTTATTATGTTATGCTCTCCCTAGTTATTACGTAAGAGTGTTTAATCTTAGTGTATTTTTGTGCTTGATTTTTATCAGTTAGACTAACAAGGGACTAATCTACATTTTGTTTACTCTTCAAACACTTAAGGTACATTATGGCATGTTTGGTAGGACCACACATCCTATATGGTCAATGAGAATGATATGATAACCTTAGTATTACAATAAAATGCATTTAATTCTTCAACTTTAGATTTTTAGCCTTAAAATTAATGTCATTATATTTTTTGAGTAATTAATGGATTTGCCTTGTGTAACAATGTCTTTGCTAGTTGTGTGTTTGTTTTTAATCTTTATGTGTGAAAAAATGATGGATTTAAAACTGTGATTTTGACTTGTTGAATGGTGACTTTGACCTATTAAACAACAACTATGCTCTATGGATTCGATGGCTTTGACCCTATTAAATAATGACTTTACCAGGTAACTTTACATTCTATTTACTTTTTTCCCTAGTTTTTTTAGTAGCTTCACTTGACCTAACTAATGGATTCACCTTTCTAAATAATGACTTCATCAAACTTGCTCTCTATGTCTATGTTTGTAGGAAATTAATGGCTTCACCTTACTAACAAGTGACTTCACTCTATGTTTTTCCAAAACTTGAGAGCTCAAAATGGATTTTTGTTTACTCATTTACTTTTTGACTTAAAGACAAGTAAACCCTATAACATTTTTCAAGATCTAAGGTGGAGAGAGAGAGTATTAGGAATTGTTAAAATATCACATACACTTTTGTTTAGTGCTTAAAATCCACTTAATCACACTTGTATTTTAGATTTTGAAGTTTATACAAGTGTAAACAAGGCCAAGGGTCCAAAAATTCAATTACATTTTGATTTAGTGATATTAAAAGGAACATTCATTTTAGTTAGAGCTCTTAAAAGCCTTTTCACTTTATGTTTATTTTATGTTGTTATCTAAATTTTAGGGTTCAAAGTTAGGTTTATTTGTTTGTGAAACATTAGAAAATATTTCATGTATGCTCTCCCATCCTCCCCTTTAGGGAACTTGAGTGACCAAAATCACTTAGTTTATTACCTTGTTTGTCTAGTCTTATCATAAATAATGTTGTGTATTCTCTCCCCAAGCTCTAAGTGACTTGGGAGACCTAGAAATGACCTTTAAAGTCTTTCTATTTTATTTTCTTACATTTAGTTTGCAAGATCCCATTTCTCCCTCACAAGTTCTCTAGGGTTCCATTACCTAGGGTTTCTTCTCCTAACATCATACCAATCCCACTCCATCATGGGGTATATAAATTAGGCACATGATACTAGGATTAACAAGGGTATGAGAAGCTAGCCTCTCTGATCTTAAAAAAAAACTCAAGTTAAGTCTTGTTAAACATCAAACTCTAGTAACCATTACATGGTGGGAGTCGCTATATAAAGGAATAGACCCTTGCATATTAAGTTATAAGGTATAAACCCAAAATGCATGATTACACCCTTATTTTAGCCACACTTGGGACTATTTAGTGTGCATTAGATTTATAGATTTTTAGTCAACCTCACTTACCATATAAGTTTTTTTTCAAATACCAAGTGTTCCTCACTCTAAGTTAGTGCCACCTACCAATTATTGAGGAAAAGATGGGGGCGTAAAACATCTACCTACACATGTACTTTAATTTTTGGATTAACACATAATTCCTCACAAGCATTGGTATATTGGTGGAAACTTTGGTAGATTCTATACACATCCATGTCAGTTTTATGTATAGGATGATATATTAGTGATACTTATATTTTCTTTAATTTACATGTGTGTTTTTTAGACTAAAACTATTTATTTATATTGGCATATCAAAACAAGTCCAAATTGTCACATTGTTTCAACACCCCTTTATCCTAAGAGGTGTTACTTTGTCTGATTTATGTCACATTTATTGCCTTAGAGATTTATTCCAAAATCATTTGTGTGTCACTTATTTAAATGGGGAATCATTATGATTCTCAATTCATCTCAAACATTTGATTTGGATTTTCTATTTCAAAACCATTATCATGACATTTGTTTGATGGAGTGTTGTTATTCTACCTAAATCATTTAATATATCTTATCAATTTTGAAACCAAGATCCAAACCATTGTTATACTTAGCTTATTTCAAATGCATCATTATACTGCACATTTTGGTCAAGCTCTTTTACCTTAGAACATTTGAGTCTTTTTGAATTAAATCTAAAAGTCAACTATTCGAAGTGCAACTCTTAAAATTATTAGGTTTATGTCAAAGCTTCATCTAATTTGGGCTTAGGTTATCTACCTTTTGTGTTTGGATTGTGTCACTTGGGTTGATTTCCTATTTGATCTAAAAGACCCCTCACCTAGACCTAAGGTTTTTTTCTCCCTTGTACCTTATTTGAGAGTCATTTAAGCCAAGTTATTTCCACATACTTTGTTTGAAGTTTGTTATGGCAAATTATGAATGTCCTAGTTTCATTGGTCCAACAGTCTATTATGAATCAAATATCAAGTTTTAGTGAGCCAATTACCAAGTGTTTCCTAAGCCAATTACCAATTTTTGCCTAAGCTAATTTCCTTAGTTTAAATTATTTTTGAGTTCTTTATTTCTGAATCTAGCCTTGTTTTTTGTGCTAATGATTATAACTAACTTTGGGAAAATCATTACTATATTTTCATCCTAGTTCATAATTATTCTACTTTGTCTAGACACTTTTGTCACTAATTATAACCACCTTTGGTAAAATTAGTACTTTATCCATATATGAGTTTTGATATTTTATGTTATTTTTACCACTGATTATAATTCCATTTGGGCAAATCAGTATCATTTGTTAGACTAGTTTTGAGTTTGTGTTGTTTTACCTTTGCCTAGTCTAGTTATTTTACCCTATGTGCCTTTTTTATAGATCCAAATGATCTTTTTTTTTAGTCCCTGATTGTTTTTTTCCCTTTAGACCATTTTTTTCATAATTCCTATCTATATATTTGAACATGCCTTATTACACATGTAGAAGGACAATGTATAATATGAACTATGAGAAATTTGTGACCAATGACCCTTTTGTTCGAGAGTCATATGATGACATATCTTATGAGATGGATCCATATCTATATTATAAAATTCCATACATTGAGCAAAGGCATCACCATTTAGTGTAGTATTTAGTGATTATACGGCCTTATCCATGAAAAGAACTAGAGCAAATGGGAAAATACCTTTTTTAAATGATGCCTAACATTAAATAAATCCAACAACAAGAGCCCTACTATGTTATGATGCCAACACAGATAAGATACAATCTATACTTATTTGAATGTCATTTTTTAGAGAAAAATATGAAGTTCTTATTAAAGTTGTCGAATTAGGATCTATGTTTTTCCAGACCTCCCACACAAAATTTTGAATTGTTTGATTATAACTCCTAGTAATGCACCTAAAATTCAACCATTAAAAAAAACATCAACTAGTTATAGTCAATATTTAGTCCAAATGACACAGTAGGACAAAAATAAACTTGTAAATTAGAAAGTCTCTATGGATGAACAAATGAAATAGGTACAACAAGTGTGCTAAAACTATCTAAACCTAAATCGTAATCTTAGTACAAGGGTTATTTTTAACATGTCACATATTAAGATAGATTCATCAATAGGTAAATAATTAGATGATTTGATCTATGCAATCCAAAATGTATACCCATTTAGCCAAAGCATAATGGTTGGTGACATGTATAATATCCTTATTTTGATGGAAGATATTTCCACTCAAATGGAAGGCCTAATTCAAAATGTTATAGATAGCATGCAAGTGCATTCCAATCTAAACCAAAGTGGGTATAGTTTATCATTAAGCATTACATATCAAATAAATCCAAACAATGCCATGAGTGGATTGAAACAATAGGGAATAAGTACACCTATTTAGAAAAATCAACAAGCAACCTACACTCCTTATTCAATTACTTCCTCAAGCATAAAACATGGGGAAACAAATCAAAAATAGGCAAACTTAACACCATAACAAATGTAAAACATTACACTACCTCAATAGGTGACAATAAATGTTCTACCACAACAAGCATATACCAATATACCTCATTTATCATAAACATTTCCTAACCAACAATGTGTTTTTATTGGTCATAAAGTGCCATTTGGTCAACAACAACAAATACTAAACCTCCAATAGTTTCATAACCAACAACAAGTGCCTATTCAATAGTAAGTGACTATCCAACAATAAGTGTTCAACCAAAAACAAATTTTGTATGTAAAATAGGTAATAGGTGCTATAAAAGAATTTCCTTTCACCTATTAGGTATCACATGTGCAATAATGATCCAACACCTCCAACAATAGGGATCTAGTCAACAATGTGTTCCCTATATACAAAAGGGTTCAATAAGTATGCAACATGTTCCCTCCCAAATCCACTAATACAAACACATCCCATAAATACAAATGCCATTATAATAGCCACATTCACTAGTTAGGGTTATTTAGCCAATTCAAACTAGAATGTGTTTCAACAACAATATATTCCATATCAACAGTATAATCCTAAAACATGGATATGCATACCTAGTCATTTGATCATTTCAACCAACATTACACAATATGCCTACCTCAATAAAGATAATATACCTTTGACTATGTAACCTCAACAACAACAAGCCACTCCCACTAATTTCCTTGGCCAAGAGTTACAAAAAAATAAGGATGCAATTCAAACTATAAAAAATGAAAAACAAACAAAGAAATTCAAACTAGATGAAATACGATTTTATCTATTTAACATGGATTATCTATAAATACCATTTCCATCAGGTTACGAGCCACATAAATTTGACATATACAAATTCAAAGGTGAACCTAAAGAGTATTTCATAGAATTATTTGTTACCTACCAGCTAGTGGCATATAACAACATATATTTTCTTCTACTCTTTCCAAGGAGTCTAGCTAGACAATCCCTAGAATGGTTGTTGAAATTACCAAATATTATGTACCTAATTTTGAGTATCTTTCAAAGAAGTTTGTATAAAACTCTTAATATAATATCAAGAACCATATTACTATTGTGTATTTAGGCCAAGCTAAACAAAAAACTGGTGAAAGCTTCATTGCATACTTGAAATGTTAGAGAGCAATAGCAAACTGATTTACTTACAATCTGCCAAATAAATAGTTGGCCATGATATTTACTAGGAGCCTACATAATGAGATAGCATACCATATCGAGTTATAATGTGCTCATACGTTCAAAGAGGTTATATAGAAAGGAATACATATTGATAAAGCCCTTTTCAATAAAGGGATAAAAAATTTACCCTCTTCTAATTAGATCCATAATTAGCATCAGGGCTAGCATAACCAGAACCAAAACTAAGGCTAGAACCATAATAAGAACCTAATTCAAATACCATATTTAATTCCACATCAAGCAAAAAATAATGAGATACCTAAACCTTATAACCATAACAAAAATGTTATTAGCAATGGGGTTACTTAATCATGCCATATTCAGATAGTGAAAACACCAATTGTCTATTTACCTCCACCTAGTTAGAAACCACCTCCTCCATACATTCAACCAAGAACTCTATAAAACCAACTACCAAAAAATCAAAACCAATTACAAGCCCCTTGTCTAAGGAGAAGACCAGCCATTCCCAAGTAATTTAGTGACCTTGGCGAGCCTATTTAATTTGTGTTTCAAATATTAGTTCAAAGAAATATGATCATTTGGTTGATACTAAAAATATTTATTGAAGTGATTCCTTTTCTTAATTAGTATAAGGAACATGAATTTTGTGAGTACCATCATTCAGAGGACATTCCATAGGATGATGTACCCAGCTCAATCATTTAATTGAGAATATGTAAGAAAAGGGAGAGATAAAAAGAGACACTGATAATCCTAAGACCAATCATAACTTGGGTATATACCATAATTAATTTCTCCAACATAATAATAAAAATAATGAGAATAGTACCGACAATAATAGAAATAAAAAATAAATCCATCGTAAGATCAATAAAAACAATGCCAACCACAACAACAAAATGGTCATAACCAAGGGAAATATGACCAAACCAACCAAGGAGGACATAATGCCATTGCATATACCTATAAAAAATTTGTAGGATGTGTTACAGGTGGTCATGTTTCCACTATCACATTAACCCTAGATCAACTACCAATAGATCTAGACCCTTCCATAAGAATGCCTATTTACTAAACAATGCTTACCAACCCCCTTATGTTTGTGATCCTTATATGGACCATGTCAAAAACCCAACTATATATCATCCTAGGATAATAATTCTAAGCCTCATTACCTACTCAACCAACTACCAAAGATAAATTACATATCAATATTGCATAGTCACGACTCAATGATCCAGCGTCACTTTCAAAGGACTACAACCAAATATGAAAATGAGCCTAATTAACCTTTTATGTCTATCAAAAATAAACTAACTAAAAAGACTAAGGGAAAGAATTGTGATATTTTAGAATAACTGAAGAAGATACCTACACACATATCTATCAAGGACTTTTTGAGTACATCTATCATCCACAAAGACATCTTGAATGAGTATTTGAACTAATCCCTCATGCCAGATGACATCATTCAAAAAAATTGCAAACCATGGTAGGACACTTGGCCCTTGGCCAACATGTCTCTTTTGACTAAAGTGACATGTCATCTCTGGTTCTTCTACATAATAACCCCTTGTATATTGTGGTTGGTATAGTAAACCATATAGTTAAACATGTCCTTATAGACAATGGTTTAGGTCTCAACATTGTGTCTCTAAAGTTTTTCAAACATGTTGGATATATAGTAGCTAAATTGTATCAACATACCATAATTATCAAGGCATATGATAATATATATTTTGGCCATTGACCTATGATACTCAATGCCATGTTTTACATTTGGGACTATCTTACAATCTATTATTAGGCTGACCCTAGATCCATGAAATCAATGTTATAACTTATACATTGCATTAGTGTATAAAATTTACACATTTATGAATTTAGGTGACTATAATAGCTAATCTTCAACCATATAAATATTGTAAATGCCTTGAGGCTAAATATAAAAGTTATAACTACCAATTTGGCATGAATCTTACACCCAAATTAGATGGAAAAATAGATGAAAAGGGAAAAGCCATTGAATCGAGACTAAAAGCTAATTACATTGACCCAAAAAACTTAGACTCTACCTTAGCCATGCCTCCACTATACATTTATAATCACTTCTATATAATTTACAAATGTCTCAAAGAATATAATACCCATAATTCATTCCATATTGCCAAACTATCTAAAAAATCAAAAGCTTATGGGAGACCTAAGGCACAAACTACTCATATGGAGTGGGAACCAAAGGAAAATCTCACTTGAACAAGCCCATTATTTTCAAATTGGACTTTGGCTTAGAATAGGACCCCTTAGAAAAATATGATTCATGGATCTACACTGATGAGTTAGTCGACTATTACCAAAGTGCAAAGTATCCTATCCCTAACTAGATTATAGAATACCTAACTTATGAGGGCATGGCATGGGGCTAAATCAATAAGGCATGATCAAACTAGTCTCAATGACTAAGTATAAGGGAACCCATGGTATCAGATTTAAACTATCTAAGGGTGACCCCACATACCTTATTTGTGTTCTAACACCAATGATTAACAATGAAGATGCCAATAATAACACATTATCTAATTATAACATCTATGATGATCTTGTAGCTACAATTTTTTTAACCCCCATGCCATTTGTACTATTATCCTTATTTATCAACCTTCACATTTAACCCTTTACCATCCATAATTAATAGATTGGGACTGGTAGGAGTCAACAAAGCCATTAGATGAATTTGAAAAAGATGAGGCCATATATGAATTCATAGGGTTGAGGAGTTACATTCCTCTTAGAGACCACATGTAGTGTTTTTATATTATAATATATCTATATGCCTACTTCAGAGAGTGGGTGAACTTCCCTAGACAAAAAAAACAAAATCAAACATTAAGGTCTAAAAGTGAAAACCTCTTTGAGGTAGTTTTTGACCAAGGAAAAAGTAAAGAGAAAGACAGGTCTCTTGGTGAAAACTAGTTTTATACATCATTAGATGGGGATGATCACCCCTCTTCCTATGAAGCATAAGATACCTATATTCCAAAGCCTATTTATAGATCAAAATATTAGTACCAAGGAGTGGAAAAAATTTTCATAGATTATTCAAGAGTGCCCTAGTGTATTTATTTCATGGTTGATGCTAGCATTAGGAGATTTTGATTCATATTTATTAGGATAATTATATGATCCAGTCCATCTAGAATACTTTTCCATTACCAATCAGTTCAACTCCTTACAAATTATTTTAGATGATGATTTTACATTTCTTATGGATGACACTTCAGAAGTGAAAATTGGGACTCCAAATTAGCTAAAGTGCATAAAACTAGGCACTCCCCTTATTAAGGAAGGACATGACATTTTTATAACTCTTTTGGGGGATTTTGTTGACATATTTTCATGGGCCTATTTGGGCATGCTAGGTTTAGACCTTGCCTTGGTTGTACACCATCTCATTATACATCCTGATGTCAAGCCTGTTAAGTAGAAGTTACATAAGATACATCTTCATATTGCCATGCTAGTCAAGAAAGAGTTGTAAAAACTCTTAGACATAAAATGCATCAGGTCAATCAACTATTTAGAGTGCATTTCAAACATTGTGCCAGTAAGTAATACACCAGAAGATATCATAATATGTACTAATTTCATAGATATCAACAAATCTTGCCCAAAATATGAATTTACTCTATCTAATATTGACATGATTGTTGACTCAATGGCTATATATGAAATTATCACTCTGATGGATGGCTTCTTAGGTTATAATTAGATTAGAATAACAATGGTAGACCAGCACAAGGTTATGTTCACCACTTTGTAGGGAATGTTTTGTTATTAGGTGATGTCATTTGGACTTACGAATGTTAGGGCCAATTATTAAAGAGCCATGACTATGATTTTACATGACATGATACACAACATTGTTAAGGACTATGTTGATGACATCTTGGGTAAATCAAATATTTGTGTTTATCATCCAACTGTACTATAAAGAATATTTGAGAGACTTCATGAGTAAAATTTTAGGCTTAATTTAAATAAATGTGTATATAACATTACTTCTGGTAATCTATTAGTATTTATTATCTCTCATAGTGGCATTGAAGTCTACCCAACTAAATTTCATACAATTACATAAATGCCACCACCATCTACCTTGAAACAACTTCATAGTTTACATGGCAAAATTCAATCTATAAAATGCTTCATCTCATAAGTAGCCAATAAATTCCATTTATTTAAGAAATTGATGAAGAAATTTGTTATATTATCCTAGAATGAAGATTTCCAAATAGCATTCAATAAACTTAAATAATATTTTTCCAACCCACTTATTTTGTTTTCACTAATACCAAATAAGCCATTACTTCTTTAGCTATTAGTAGTTGAGAATGCCATAGGGGTGATTTTGGCACAACATGATGAATAGGTAAAATATCATGGCATATATTATCTAAGCTGAACATTGGTCACACATGAACACAACTATACGCTGACTAAAAAGGCCTATTTAATAATTTTGTTTGTAGACCAAAAGTTGTGTCATTATATGCTAAACAACAAGACTATTATTATTGCCAAAGTAGATCCAATCAAGTATCTACTTTCCAAATCAGCTCTATAGGGCCGTATGGAAAAATGGATCATACTATTGAGTGAATTTAAAATTGAATCTGATAATTAGAAGGCCATTAAGGGGCAAGTGCTTATAGATCAGCTCATAGTATCCCCTCTTCAAGATACTCAACCTATTACATTTAAATTTCTAGATGAGGCCATTATAACTATTGATGAAATAGATGCACCTCCTGAGGCTAATCAGTGGAATATATATGTTGATGGATCATTCATGACTCAAGGATCAGGAGTTAAAATGTTTCTTGTTATGCCATAAGGGGATCTGATTCCCATGTCCTTTCATATTAGAATTCCCTATACTAATAACATGGTTGAGTATGAAGTGCTCATTATATGGCTTCATCAAGTATTACAACATAACATTCAACATTTATTTGTGTATGGTGATTTTTAGTTAACCATCAATCAATTTATGGACCGGTAATAAACTAAGGATAAAAATTTGGTTCCTTATAAAGATATGGTTGATATTCTCCAGCAAAAAATTACCAACATCCAATTTGAATGAATACCTCAAGCCAATAATATAATAACTGATGCCATGGCCACTATTGGGTCCATGACATAGATCATAGATAGAGAAATGGATTATCAATATCTTGTTAAACATATATTAGCACTAGTGTATGAATAATCAACCATCAAGATGGTTTGTGACATTGTTGGTCCCACATCTCCCTATTACTCAGACATATATGCCTATCTTCAAGACCAAACTATGCCTTCCAATTTGTCACATCAAAAGTAAAAATTCTTTGATCATAAATCCTCTCACTATACCTTACATTGATTGACCTTATATCATATAAGCTATGATGGAACTCTACTTCATTTTTTACTTTTGGCATAATATAGAATATATTTGAGGGAAGTCCATGAAGGAGTGTGTGGAACCCACACCAGTAGGTAAATATTAGGCAAAACATTACTATTTACTAGTTATTACTACATAATGACGGAATTAGACATAGATTTATATGTGAATAGGTGTGTCAAATGTTAGAAGCATGCCAATCTAATTCATGCTCAATCTAAGACACTCAAATAATTGACAACACCATGGTCATTCTCAATATGGGGACTTAACCTCATTGGGAAGATCAAGCCTACCTCTTTCGATGGACATAACCATACCCTGATTACTACCAAGTATCTCACTAATTGGGTAAAATCCATTCACATCACTTATGTAACTGGTAAGTAGGTCTCTAAGTACATATTCAACCATATCATTTGTCATTATGGCATACCCTCAAACATTATATCTGATAATGGTAGATCATTTAAGAACAAAGATATGAAATCATTTTGTTCTCAATACCACATCAAAAAAAATTCTATACCACTTAATACCTGCAAGGCAACAACCAAGTTGAGGCTTTTAATAAAACCATTATCAATATTCTAAAGAATATTATCAATGATGTTGGTTGTAATCGGCACTTACATCTATTTAATGCCCTTTAGGCATACCATACCACATTCTATACTCTAAAAAGATTTATGCCTTATTCACTTGTTTATAGAATTGAATCCATTCTTCCAATTGAGGTCGAGTTGCATTCCCTACAAATTTCATTGCAGCACATCATCAATGATAAAAATTACAAAGTATCTTTCTTGAAATACCTAGACCTACTTGATGGAAAATGCTTGGCCACCTTGAATAATATTCAGGCATATCCGAATAGACTAAAAGACCAATAAAATAGGAACATTAAGTATCATGAATTTTATTTTTTTGACTTGGTGTTAAAGGAGAATTAGAAGAATGTAAATGCTGAAACAAAGAAAAAATAAAAGTTCCAACCGAATTGGTTAGGTCCCTATGAAGTTTTTTCCAACTAGGGTTCTAGAGCATATAGGCTAAATACACTAGAGAGAGATCAAACTAATGAACCAATGAAAATAATTCACCTAAAACATTTTATACACATGAGGGAATTGGATTATTGTCTACAAGTATCATACAAGTTATGCCACATTATACTTATTCTTTTTACTTTACTCTTTTACAATTCTATTATAGCTAGTTCTAACCCCACATATCATGTTTGTCCTTGGTTGTGATTTATTTTTAATTTAGGCATGTTCAATGTGTATACACATAATAGTTTTAAACTTTTTTTATTATGAACACTTTATATCTTGCAGAACCCTATCAAGTCTCAGTATCTCTGAGTGTATGCCTTAAGGGGTACACAGAGAAAGGGGTGGGTATACCATTGGTGTTGCATAGTATTGTTGTCTCCTTTGACACATGTTACCTACACATTTTTCTCTTAAAATAATTAACCCTAAGCTTTTTCTTCTTTTTTATACACATTTCAAGCATTTGCTACATTTTATCCTCCTATTCCTTACCTAAATCACCTTTTGATAGTCAGTTGTACTAGGTTGACCCTGTATAGTTTTCAACTTCTATTCACTATATTGAGTTGATTGGGTTGACCCTATATAGTTTTGGATATTTTTCACTTAGGAGCTAGTTTGATCTTTGGATGACCTAGCTCATAACCTAGTGAATTATTGTCTAAAATTGTAATGGGTCGACTGGGTCAACCCTATCAATTGGAATTTTTGAAAGGGTCTAGGGAAAGATCTGCCTATATATACAAGTTAATTATCATCAATTATAAATAAGTTCATAATTAAGAGTGAATGAACATCTTCTTATTGACCATTATACCTTAGAATTAAAACTTAGGGTTCCATACTTTCTTTAGAGATATAGATATTATCTTGTGGATAAGTATTTTGGATGCATCAATAGGTTGTGTAGCCTAGAGCTGATTTGTCGTTGTCATCCTTACATACCACAACAACCTCTTATGAAACACCTTGGCCAAGGGATAGATTGAGGCTCGATGGGTTCATCTTCAAAGGTAAGTATTCCTATCTTTATTTCTCCTTTGTAAGAGTAGATAGATAATGCATTTTTACTTATCTTCCATGTATTAGGATTCTATATACATTGATGTGAGTATATATTTTCTATGCATGTTTAGTTTGTTGGCCAAGTAAGTACAAGTCCAAAAAACTAAGTTAGGTGTTTTCTATGCATGTGAGTAAGGGAATCTAACTTAGTTTTTTGTCCAAGTATAAACACATGATTAATGTTATATTCTAGCTAGGCACCTGACACCCTTATCTTTGCAGTGTGTGAAGTGAAGGGGTAGGCCCAAATACCAAACCTGTACTATTGCCAATATAGATCCCTTTCATCCCAAATTTCTTGAAAACATCATTAGATTTATTTTTGTTTCCTTTATTATATCCAAATTTGCATCACATTTAAAATTATATTATAAACAATCTAATAACATTCAGGTTGACCATCTAGTTAGCTTTTACTTTTTAGGTCGATTGCTTGCTCTTTGCTCAATTATATTTTGTATTGAAAAATATTACATTGGCCAGCAATGGTGAAAGGTTTTATGTTGTGTGCCTCAATTGGATCACCCTCATTGATCCAATTGATTGTGTGTTTCCCTTTAGTTCTTGTTTTCTTAAGTACTTGCAAAACTATTCTTTTTTTAGTACATAGTAATTTCAATTGACATAGTTTATTACAATCTATTTATTTTTCCTTGTCTTATATACAAGGTCAACCTAGTGGACCTTGTACACTTTTTTAGCCTCTATTTATTTTACTAGGTTAACCTAGTTGACCCTGTATAATTTTTAGGCCCTGTTTTCTATGCTAGGTTGACCTAGTCAACTCTATCTACTTTCTTGTCACTTCTTATTTCATTGTGTGTTTATCTAGTCTTATCTCATCATGATGGCATATTTGTTGGGGATCAACCAACAATATGATTACACTTGTGAAAGCAATAAATGCGGAATTAAATCAGATAGATAAGTAACTAGAATGATAAATAGCAAAGAACAAGAGATACAAGAAACCACCCTGAAAACTTTTATTAAACTCTTTACAAAAGGAATACAATTGAAGAAAATTCTTTCTTCCACACCTCTCTCAGATGCACAAGATCTCTCTCTAGATCTCTATTCCTCAAGAGCTCTCTCTCTCAAGTACAATCAACTCCAACAACCTGGATTGATACAACTCTGTACTGTTCTTCAACATTCACAATGTTCTACTCTACAATAAGCTAAGAAGATCTTTCCTACATATAGAATTAGGAAACTTGAGCATGCACTTACAACCAACAGTTAAGCCTCTTGAACAAGGGCTCTAAAAACAATCTTACTAATAATAGAAATGTGAACTTAAGACTAAGACTTAAACTCATCATGCAAACACTCGGTTCTGTCCTCGGAAATAGCATTTTGGATGCACAGGTAACCGACGTCGGTTCCTGCCTGCTTGCCTGTGACCGACGTCGACCGATCCTCTACCGACGCCGGCGTCTCTTCAATTGTTCCTGACCGATGTCGTTCTCTCCTGACCGATGCCAGTGACTGTGTAAACCTGCAACTATGGTAATGCGCTCCTTGGTGAAGATTTTAGGCTCCACACCTTAACAATCTCCCACTTGGAGACAAACAGCTGCACCAGTACCTATACAGCAACATCTTCTAGCTCCTCCATCTTCAACTCAATCATGAAGACCAACAGAAGTTGAATGAAAATTCAACTTCTCCTTTATAACCGGCTTGGTTAACATATCAGCAGGATTCCTATCTGTATGGATCTTCTCTAGCTTCAAATCACCATCTTCCAATACCTACCGTATGAAGTGGTACCTTAGCTGTATGTGCTTGGTTCTTGAATGAAAGGCTGAATTCTTAGCCAAATGGATTTCACTCTGACTGTCACTATACAATCTGCAACTCCCATGCTCCCTTCCAAGCTCTTCCATGAACCGTGTCATCCATATCATCTCTTTGCTAGCTTCTGTGGCTGAAATATACTCTGCTTCTGTAGTTGACAAGGCAACAACCTTCTGTAACTTTGATATCTAGCTAACCGCCATTCCACCAACAGTGAAAACATATCCTGTGGTGCTCCTCCTACCATCCAAATCACCTGCCATATCTGAATCTACATAACCATGTAGAGAAGTATCTAAACCTCCATAGCACAAGTGTCTACTGTTGGTTCCTCTCAGATATCTAAGGATCCACTGAACTGCTTTCCAGTGTTCCTTTCCTGGATTGGCCATATACTTACAACTCCCACTGCTTAGGCAATATCCGGTCTAGTACACACCATTTCATACATCAAACTTCCTACTACGGAAGAATATGGAACTTTACTCATGTACTCTACCTCATCATGTGAATTAGGACATTGTTCTTTACTCAACTTAAAATGTCCAGCCAAAGGTGTGCTTACCGGTTTAGCATCCTGCATATTGAACCGTTTCAACACCTTGTCCACATAATCCTCTTGAGACAAAATCAACCTGTGATTTTTCCTATCTCTCTTAATGCTCATGCCAAGGATTTTCTTTACTGCTCCCAAATCCTTCATAGCAAACGTTTGAGCTAATTTCACCTTAAGCTAGAGATATCCTGCATGTGTGATCCTGCAACCAGCATATCATCTACATACAACAATAAGATAATATATCTACCATTATCCAATCTCTTGAAATACACACAATGGTCAGATTGACACCTACTATAGCCATGCTCAGTCATAAACCTGTCAAATTTCAAATACCACTGTCTAGGAGCTTGCTTGAGGCCATACAAGATTTTCTTCAATCTACACACCAACTTCTCCTTACCCTTGACCTCAAATCCTTCCAGTTGTTCTATGTATATTTCCTTATCCAAATCTCTGTGAAGAAATGTTGTCTTAACATCTAGTTGCTCAAGATGCAAATCCTCAATAGCAACCAAAGACAATACAACCCGTATAGAAGTCATTTTAACAATAGGATAAAAAATCTCACCAAAATCAATACCTGGCTTTTGTGCAAATCCTTTCACTACCAACCTGGCCTTATATCTCATCTGTCCATTCTCACCTTCCTTCAACCTGTAGGTCCATCTGTTCTTCAGTGTCCTCTTACCAGCTGGCATCTCAACCAAATCCCATGTTTGGTTTTCTCTCAAGGACTCCATCTCCTCAACCATGCCATGCTCCCACTGACTCTTGGACTCCACCTGTAATGCTTCTTCAAAACTCTCTAGTTATCCACCATCAGTTAGCAATAAATAGAATAATGAAGGAGAATATCTAATTAGAGGCTTACTTACCCTTTCTGACCTCCTGATGGGCATCTGAGACTCGTTCACAACACGCTATCCGCCCAAATTCTCTGAGAGTGACCGACCTCGGCCATCTCTAGACCTGTTACTGGCCAACGCCGGTTCTTCTTGACCGACGTCGGTTCCTATTCTACCGATGTCGGTCTCTTTAAGACCGACATCGGTTTCTGTTCTACCGACGTCTGTTCCTACCCTACCGACGTCGGTCTCTGTGTTTTCCTGTAAGTGATTATTTCTTTTTCCCGTGAGCTCATTTTGGACCGTCACCTCGTCCAATTCTCCATTGCTCTGCCCAGATTGATTCAGCTTCTTCATCTGATCACTATACATCACTTTTTTATTGAAAACAACATCACGGCTCCTAATTACCTTGTTAGTTCCTAGATTCCAAAATCTAAAACCAAAATCATCTGAGCCATAGCCAATAAACGTGCACCTCATAGACTTAGCATCCAACTTCTTTCTATTTTCCTTATCTACGTGCACAAAGGCTTCACAACCAAAAACTTTGAGATATGAGAGATCTACCTTTTTACCTATCCATGCCTCTTCTGGAAATCCACCATCCAAAGTGGTAGAGGGTCCTTTGTTAATCAAGTACACTATAGTGTCAACAGCTTCTGCCCAAAACTCTAAGGGCAACCCAGCATGCAATCTCATACATCTTGCACGCTCCATGATTGTTCTGTTCATCCTTTCAGTAATTCCATTCTGTTGAGGTGTCCTTGGAACCATCCTTTGCCTACAGATTCCATGCATATAACAATACCAGTTGAACTTAAAGCTACAGAACTCACCACCATTGTCAGATCTCAAGCACTTCAATCTTCTACCTATTTCATTCTCAACCATAGCTTTCCAAATCTTAAAAGTCTCAAATACATTAGATTTCTTCTTAATACAATAGATCCATACCTTTCTTGTAGCATCATCTATGAACGTAACATAGTACTGTGATCCTCCAATAGAAGCTACCTGAGCCGGTCCCCACACGTCTGTGTGAACAAGCTGCAACTTATGCCTCTTCTTTATAGACCCAGTCTTGAGAAAACTAACCCTTTTCTATTTTCCAAATACATAGTGCTCACAAAATTCTAGATCCATGCTTTTCAAATCTGAAAGCTTACCTTTAGACTTAAGAATTGACATCCCCTTCTCACTCATGTGGCCAAGCCTTGAGTGCCACAATTTAGCATCCACATCTGAAGTAGATAATATAGAAGGAGAAATATTAGTAACACAATTACATAAATAGAGAGTACCTACTCTCTTACCTCTGGCCATAACAAGTGCACCCTTGGTCACCTTCCAAGATTCTGCTGTGAGAGTTACTGTACAACCCTCATCCCCTAACTTTCCTGTAGAAATCAAATTTCTCTTCAAGCTAGGAACATGCATCACATCTCTCAACACCCATGTGTTGCCATTCTGCATCTTCAGCTGCACTTTACCTTTGCCAATTATTTTACAAGGCTCATCATCCCCTAGATACACTATTCCAAAATCTCCATGGATATAGTCACTGAAATATTCTCTATTAGGGGTAGCATGAAAAGATGCACCAGAATCTAAAACCCAAGATTCTATATTATTATGCAAAGAGAATATTAAAGCATCTTGTGCAATACCTACAACCTTTGCTTCTTTCTTTCCTTCATGCTGATTGTCCTCCTTAGGCTTTGACCAGCAATCTCTGTTTATGTGCCCCATCTTTCCATAATTCCAGCATTGTGGCCTCCTGCCATTTCTGGATTTGGATCTACCTCTCACCTTAGACTTAGATCTTGATCTCCTCTTGCTCTTCTCTTTTTGCCTTCCCCTGCTCTCAAGATTTAAAGCATTCCCTGATGTTTCCTCTATGCTTTTCCTACGAATTTCCTCATTCAAGATAACACTAATAACATCCTCTACTTTTAAAATATTCAAAGCAGATGCAGTATTAGAAACTGCCATTACCAAGCCATGCCAGCTTTCAGGCAAAGAACATAATATTAAAAGAGCTTTTATTTCATCATCAAACACAATATTGATTGAACTTAATTGATTAACAATTCCATGGAAATCATTCAGGTGATTAGATATAGATCCACCTTCTTGCATATGCAAATTAAATAACTTCTTCATAAGATATACCTTATTAGAGCTGAGGGTTTTTCATAAAAATTTGCTAAAGTAGTCATCAACTCTACCGTTGTTTTTGCCTGTGATAAATTAGATATCACAGTGGATGCCAGACTCAGTCTTATAAACCCTAGAGCCTTTCTATCAAGAACTTCCCATTATTCATCATCCATGTATTTGGGCTTCTTTGCAATCCCACCTAACGGTAAGTATAGATCTTTCTGATACAGATAGTCCTCTATCTGCATTCTCCAATGTTGATAGTTCTTGCCATTAAACTTCTCCATTCTCAATTTACTTTCTTATGCCATTGCTTCTCCCACTCAAATAGAAATCCCTGCAGAAACCCCTGTGAGCAACCTGTAATCAATACACACTACACAGATCTGAACCACCTATTAGTGAACCTGTGCTCTGATACCAATTGTTGGGGATCAACCAACAATATGATTACACTTGTGAAAGCAATAAACATGGAATTAAATTAGATAGATAAGTAACTAGAATGATAAATAGAAAAGAACAAGAGATACAAGAAACCACCCTGAAAACTTGTATTAAACTCTTTACAAAAGGAATACAATTGAAGAAAATTCTTTCTTCCACACCTCTCTCAGATGCACAAGATCTCTCTCTATATCTCTATTTCTCAAGAGCTCTCTCTCTCAAGTACAATCAACTCCAACAACCTGGATTGATACAACTCTGTACTGTTCTTCAACATTCACAATGTTCTACTCTACAATAAGCTAAGAAGATCTTTCCTACATATAGAATTAGGAAACTTGAGCATGCACTTACAACCAATAGTTAAGCCTCTTGAACAAGGGCTCTAAAAACAATCTTACTAATAATAGAAACGTGAACTTAAGACTAAGACTTAAACTCATCATGCAAACACTCGGTTTTGTCCTCAGAAATAGCATTCTAGACGCACAGGTAACCGACGCCGGTTCCTGCCTGCTTGCCTGTGACCGACGTCGGCCGATCCTCTACCGACACCGGCGTCTCTTCAACTGTTCCTGACCGACGTCAGTCTCTCCTGACCGATGCTGGTGACTGTGTAAACCTGCAACTATGGTAATGCACTCCTTGGTGAAGTTTTTAGGCTCCACACCTTAACAATATTTTCAACCTTATTTTAGTCAATAACATTTCATAATTAAGGATTTGTATAATAACCTCACTTATTTTATTACTTCAAATGAAACTATCCACCTTCTTCCTTCCTCTTCTCCTAAACCAAAGCCAATCACTACATAATGTAATGTAGTTGAGGTCATTTAATCTAATGTTCCTCCTAATACCAATGTTGGGAATCCTCCACCTACAAATAATCCTCCTCCCACCAACACAAATAATCCCCCTCTTATCAACATCGATACCCCTCCTATAAACACCAATCCACCTATTGATACAAATCAACTTCTTGCATAGGTATTTCAACAAATTAACATCATTTGAATAACCAATCAATCTCAAATGATTAACATGCAACAACATTTATTAAACATGACTAGTCAACCACTTCAAGTCATCATGTCTCAACCAAATCAAAATTTTGTCCCTCCTCCTTTTAGAGATGCCAATGGGAATATCATCCCTCAACCTCCAATAAATAATAAAATGCTTCAACATCTTCAAAATGAACCTCTATCCCCATTCATTTCATCCATATACATTGGAAACATTTCTCCAACTATCACATATAATGGGACTAAGAAGCCTACTATTTTGATTAAGTATTTTGGTAATATCTATAAGGAATGGGTTCAAACTAAAACCTTTGCTACCACCAATATCTTAGCCAAAACCTTTGTTGGTGATGCAATTCAATGGTACAACCAAATTCCTAGACATTCCATCTCACAACTATAGGATTTAGTCAATGCTCTAGTGAAATAATTCTAACATGATGACTTTACTAAAAATACCTTAGCCATTTCATCAATTCCAAGTAACTTCCTAATGAATCTGCTCATAATTTTATCAAATGATGGAAGTCTCTCACTCATAAATTAGACCATACAATGAATGCTTATAATCTTTTAAAACTATTTATCACTACTCTTAAACCTCCCCTTCAATACAAATTTCTAATATTTTCACTTAAAACCTTAGAAGAAGCCTTAGACCAAGAAAAAAGGTAAGACTTTCTTATGACTCAATTTGAAACACCTCAAACAATTACTAAGGCACCTTTCTGATCATTTGCTCATAATATTGATTCATCCAAGCTTCCCCAATCTCAAAATGGAGCATCCAATTCAACCAATTTTTACCCAACCCATCCACCCTTGAGTCTAGAACAAGTTAAGAAGAAATTGCCACCCTCTAAACTCATGAGCTTTGATCCTTCCAAAATTCCTCCAAAATGGTATAATATTGATATATTTTATTTGTGGAATGATACTATAGGTCATTCTCATGAGTCTTGTCATGATCTTCATCAATTTCTTCTTTCTTCCTTGCTTGGTCCACATTTCAATCTTGATATTCTCACAAAAGAACATTATCAATATTATCTTCAAGATTCTCAAATTCAATCTCAAGAACCAAAATCATATCAAAATCAACTACCTAATAATCAACAAAAACTATCCCATACCTATACCTTATCTATTAATGTTGTGCAAACCATAGTTAGTCCTTCTTCCTACACCAATAAGGAAAGGATAGATAACATGAACAACTTTAAATATATCATTGCATCTATTGAACCTAAACCTCTTGAGTCACATCAACCAAAAGAGTGCCTAGTTCAAAAGCTTATTCCAAAGCACATCATACATGGTCCTCATTTACCTTCTTTACCTCTTCATACCTATCCTATACATCATATGTCACATTCAAGATCCCTAAAATCTAAAAAACCAACTCATTTACCTATCTCCAAATGCACCTACCAACCCAATGCCAATAATTTTAATGGTTCAATGTTACCTCATTCCACCTCACATGTTGGAGCATATTGCAATTCCCATCTACATGTCGCTTTAAACTTTGGGGCTTCTTGTGATGCCCATCCCTATATCCAGTCACATATTAGAGCATCTTACTATGCCCAATCTTATTCTATAATGTATAATACCAACCAAATTCAACTTTAATAAACCTTCTAAGACTTATAGACTTGTATTTCACATGTTAATCTTTCATACAGATGTTAGCATAGATCTTACTTATTCTTTTTGTCTCATGTTTCTTCATTTTTATGCACTTTCTTTCTTTTACTTTCACTTTATAAGAATCATTATTTTATTTTACATCATTTGGTTTTCATACACATTACATTTAGCATTTTTTTCATTTTTGTCCTCATATATTTATTTTATTTTATTTTATCTAATTTTGTGTCTTAATAGCTTTATGCTTATTTATTTCCTTATTTAGTATTCACACTCATAAGTTTCTCTCTTAAGAGTTGTAGTGTAAGACCATGGATAGGACTTGGCCCTTCTCACAAAATACTACCTTTGCTTCTTTTTTAATTTTTTTTTCTCGTGTTTCTTTTTGCCACCCTCATAGGTTTCTTTTATGTGAGTTATAGTATAAGACAATAGATAAGACCTAACCCTCCTCATAAAATTACCATTTTATCATTCTTTTATAATAAAAATATCACTGATTCTTGTTCTCAACTTTAGATTTTTCTTCTTTTGATAAGATGGAATTTTCAAAAAAATCTATGTTAGCATGTTTTCCTTCATTTCCCTCATTATTATGATAAGAAATCACACTTTACTATCATTATATCCCTTTTTACCATTTATCACATTTTTATTACAATTTGAATAATTCAAATTTGTTCCCTATGTCATTTCTCTTGATTTATGCTTTCCTTTCACTCCACATTGGATAAAACAAGGTCAAAGTCAAGATAGCACTTTTATTTCACCTAGCTTTACAAAACTCTTAGACCCATAGAAACCAAGTCCCAATTACTCAAATGAAATTCATCTTTAGCAGCCATGTTTAGTTTTCCAAATCCATATGGAGGAGGAACAATAAAAATCCATCAAGAACGTTATAATTCAAATCATTTAAAATAAGGAAATGATAAAAAGAAAATGTAGCATACAAATCTTAAAAGTCAAAATCACACAAAAATATGTGATCACAAGCATATGTCTTATTTCTAATCAAATATAAAACTCCATAGTTATCCTCACATAAATTTTAGGTCCATTGGGGTGTAGTAGGCCAATGGATTGGAATAGGAGAATTAAAAAAAAAACTCTGGTGCTACCTACTTTCTCACACAAGTACCCAATCTTCATAGTAGACTAACATCTCTATAAGGGGTCCTAAGGAAATTCATCTTTAGCAGCCATGTTTAGTTTTCTAAATCCATATGGAGGAGGAAAAATAAAAATCCATCAAGAACGTTATAAATCAAATCATTTAAAATAAGGAAATGATATAACAAAATGTAGCATACAAATCTTAAAAGTCAAAATCACACCAAAATATGTGATTACAAGCATATGTCTTATTTTTAATCAAAGATCAAACTCCATAGTTATCCTCACATAAATTTTAGGTCCATTTGGGTGTAGTAGGCCAATGGATTGGAGTAGGAGAATTCAAAAAAATCTCTGGTGTTACCTACTTTCTCACACAAGTACCCAATCTTCATAGTAGACTAACATCTCTGTAAGGGGTCCTAAGGAATGGAGAACACATTGTGGGAATGTAGGTCTATTTTAATTTTCAAGCATATAGCCTTCATGGGATGATCTATATACTTCATTTGTTGACCTAATACTTGTGTGGCTAAGAGAAGTTATTTAGATTCCTTAAGTTTGAAAGTCCTCTTGTTTTGATAAACTTAATTTGAGTTTCTTGACTTCGATAAAGAGTTCCTCTACCTTGGTTTTTCCTTCATTTCTCCCCTCCACCTATTTTATTTCCCCCCTTGATAGGCAAATTGTGAATCCAAATCTATTTCCCCTTATTCTATTATTCTTTCTTTTTCACTTCTTAAAAACATGCTAGCATAATTTTTTTTCAATTTTATCTATCCTTAGAAAAAAACAACCATGTTTGAGCAACTACAAATTAAACCCTTACATCATTTATTTACCACAGCATCTCATTGTCATACTAAGTTATGTAATTAGGTGGTTGTGTTTTCTTACATTGTATTTTAGAACAAGCACTAAGTTTGAGTTTTTATCCTTGGAGTTTTTTATTTTCATTTAGCCATAATATTCTTATTTTATTTTTGTGGACTTCCCTTATCTTATTTATGATATTTTCCATTATTACATATTTTTATTTATGTATGAATTATTCATGTTTGTCTTACCTCTTGACTTACATTTCATTTTCATTTATTTATGCTTTCTTCACCTTAATTTGACATGTTTGTCTTAAATTTTGACTTATATTTCATTTTGAGTCATTCATGTATTTCTTTATGTTTGATTTTACATGATTATATTACATGGGGTTACTTGTCACTTACTTCCATATCTTTGTTCATGTTTTCTTGAACTGATATTTCATTTGTCACTTATGTAATTACATTCCTTTTTGCCATCCATGTTTTATATACTTCCCAACGTGCTTTAGTATGTTCTACATTCCTTTTTTCTATTTATGTTTTAAATGCTTCCCAATGTATTTAGTACATTCTACATTCCTTTTTTCCATTTATGTTTTACATGCTTCCCAATGTGGTCTAGTATGTCCTCCATTCCTTTTTTCCATTTATGTTTTACATGCTTCCAACTGTGATTTAGTATGTTCTACATTCCTTTTTTCCACTTATGTTTTACATGCTTTCCAATGTGATTCATTATGTTCTACAATCATTTGTCATTCTTTTTCCATCATTTTGTCATTCATTTGCCATCATTTGTCATTATTTTTCCATCATTTTGTCATTCATTTGCCATAAATATTCTAACCTTGCCTTACCAATCTTACTTTTCCAATTTATCCTCATATCTTTGTCTTAACTCATTTTTCACTATTATATGCCTATCTTCCATTTTTTTTTTATTTTTGGATCTTTTTTTGCACTAACTTCTATAGGTTCACCTAGTTTTCTTCACATTGGACACCTTCACCTTTTTCTCAGTCTATTTATTTATCTATAACACTAAGGTAAGTAAAGGTATGTGTTTTTCAGTTTTGTCCTTTTCTTTATCTTATTTTACTACTTGCTACACTTTAATTAGCATTAGTATTATGTGTTATCATTTTCTATTTCCAAAGAACCATCTCATGTTTCACTCATGTAACATGTGATGAGATTAGAGTTGGGAATATGTATACACATAATATTTTCAAAATTTTATTGATTACTAACACTTTGTATCTTACAAGAATCTATCGAGTCTCAATCTCTTTAAATGCATGCCCTAAGTAGTGCACCGAGAAAGGGGTGGGCAGACCCTTGGTGCTTCGTACAATTGTTATCCCTCTTTACAAATGTTACCTAAAAACTTGTCTCCTAAAACCATTAATCCTAATCTTGTTATTCTTTATTGTACCCATTTCAGGCATTTGCTACATTTTATCCTCCAATTCCTTACCTAAATCCCCTTTTGATAGTCAATTGTATTGGGTTGATTGGGTCGACCCTGTATAGTTTTCATCTTCTATTCACTACACTGGGATGATTTGGTTGACCTTGTATAATTTTTATTATTTTTTACTTAGGATTAAGTTTGACATTTGGCCGATTTAGCTCATGACCTAGTGAATTATTGTCTAAATTATACTAGGTTGACTAGGTCAACCCTATTGACCAACATTTTTGGAAGGGTTTAGGGGAAGATCTACCTATATATACAAGTTCATTTCCATTAATTATCAAGAAGAATAAAAGAAGTAAGATTGAATGAACATATGCTTATTAACCATTCTACTTGAGAAGTAAATCTTAGGGTTCCATACTTTATTTAGAGATACATATCTTGTCTTATGGAGAATTCTTTTGGATGCATCCATAGGTTATATAGCCTAGAGTTGATTTGTCTTTGTCATCCTTACATACCAAAAAAACCTCTTACGAATCACATTGGCCAAGGGAGAGATTGAGGCTTGGCAAGTTCATCTTCAAAGGTAAGTATTCCTACCTTTATTTTTCCTTTGTAAGAGTAGATAGATAATTCCTTTTTGCTTCTCTTCCATGTATTAGGATTTTTTATACATTGACGTGAGTATATATTTTATATACATGTTTATTTTTAATGTTTATAATCCCCATTTATGCCACAAGATTTGGTGAGCACTAGATTAGATTTACTTTTCTTGTTATTAGAATAGGTGAAATATCAAAACCTAGGACCCCCTTAGGGTTATCATATAATTGTGTTAGACTAGAGGCTTTGTAACCCTCCTTAGCATGGTGTATTGTTACATATGATCCCCTAATTAGGCTTAGAGGATCCCCATATTGGTCATGATCCCACATAACAAATGTATTCCCAATCCGAAGTGTAGGTATGCTCTATCTTCTCTGAGTTAGGATTGATTTATAGACATGATGGATTTCTGATTGCATACACAATGGTTGATGATAGATTGATTTTTGGACTTATTTTAAAATTAAACATTGGAATGGTAGTTTATGAAAGTAGTATGGTAGTGGTCCTTGCAATTTCATCCTTCATTTATTGTTTCATTCCCACCTTGTGCTACTAATTATAACCACCTATGGGAAAATTAGTAGCACTGACCCTTTATAATTATTTAATAATTATAAATACCTATGGAAAATTAGGAGCAACACATTTACCATGCATCTGCAAATCACCTTTCCATTTTTTTAATCATTTGCCTTATTATTTTCCTATACTTAAACTTGTTAGTACTTAATCAAATGCCTTTATGTAGGTAGAACTATAGTGAGTTAAGGTCTTGAAAGATTATGTAAACAGTGATAAATTCATGTTGAGTTCAAATCAGAGACCCCTTTGCCATGCTTTTGCCATTTTGTGAGCATGTCTAAGCCACACTCTCATAATTTTGTGAGTTATACTATTTTGTATCTCATAATTCTTGAAGGAGTTGAGATGCCTAGAAAATTCCAAAAACATTAGTAATAACTTCAAAACCCCTAAACATTCATAAAAGATATAGAAAATCCTAAAAATCACAAAATCATGAAAATTTACTTTGAATTTCCATGCAAGATATAAATCCATCAAATTTTTTTGGGATGGGACATCTTGTTTGTTTAATTCATTTCTAGGCCATCTTCATATTTTTCCTCCAATTTATGAGATAATTACATTAGCCTGAGTGTAGGTATCACTTAGATATATGGGGTATCTCTAGTTAGCTTAGTCACACCTTCCTTTCTTTTTTGACAACTTTTTTACCTTAAATATGTTGGGACTCTTAACCATTTCATGAGTAACCACTTATCATTTAGTTTTCCCATCCTTATTCACCTTAACCGTATGATCTCCACATTTTATGAGTTGATGTTGTGAGCATTGTATATTTGAATTTGATACACTAATGTCCACTTGATTTTCTTACCCTCTTAATGTTTTGTGAGCAACTTCATCTTACAAGATCTACTTACTATCCTCTATACATCCCAGATCTTGAATGTCATAACCTACTAATACCTAGGCATGGTAGACTCATATGATCACATATAGTATTGTTCCTCATACTTTTCTTGAAGGCACTCCACAACCATCTGCAAGAACCTTGCATGTGTAAAATCTCTTTGAGTCACATCTTACTCTCATCTCATCATGTCCACAGTGGCCAATGCCTAATCCCACTCACTGATATCATGATCTCTCTCAGTAGTGAGTTATAGCTATACCTACACCATCCTAGCTATCTTAACCTTTAGTTGAGTGATCTATGTCTAAAACCAAGTCATATCATCATCCATCATGTCTAGGGTGCCCTACAAATCACCTATTTGATGTTTTAACCTTACATTTTCTTATACCTGATCAATGTTCTCCTATTCAAGTATACTAGTGTCCTTACTTACTATAGGTGTGCTAGAAGGTATTACATAGCCTGAATCCACCTATGTGCCCAAAGGTCCTTTGTAGCCTAAGATAACCTATCTAACTATCACCACTACTGATCTAAGATCTAATATCATCACATCTAGACCATCATCTCCATCTCCTCAACCATATCTTCCATAAAAACCATCATCATCATCATCATCATCCAAGCCTCATTGACACTTTCATGATAGGTTCTAACATTTCCATTTGAGGTCTCAGCCTATATCTCTTTGATGTACATAGGCACCTGACCCCCTATCTATACTAAAAATTTTACCCTCAAAGTGCACACATATACCCACTAGTGTATGTAAGTTAGAGTGACCCATGCATCTATGGATCCTCCTACATAAGATTAGGTAATCCACGGTATGATGATGTATCTCATTATGGCCTCACCCTTCAAAATCATGGGAGTATCCTAGCTAATCTCTCACATAACATGAGAAAACCATCTCAACCCCTTAATAACATATTATGTAAATTTTAACTACTTGAGTACCTAATTAAGGTGGTACTCCTAGTAGTCTTGAAGCCCATGTACCATCCATCCCTAAACCACTATAGTTGATAGGTGAGTTATGACGTCTAAATAAAGAATTGTGGTGTCAAGTCATCAAACATATGGTGATAAAAATGGATTTCCCCCTTGTGACCACTCTTGTTAGCTATTGTCTAAGCCCAAATGTATGCTACTAGATCCTTAAGATCCCATACTCTACATCCTGAATAGTCACTCAATCAATATATGTTCCTAAAATTAAACTATAATAAGTATACATGCTCTGATATTATATCCACCTTAGTAAACTATTATGTGTATGTCTTTGTACAACTATGCTAGAATAACTAGTCCCTAGGCAAAATGTGTATAATCCTCTAAAATGCTCCTAATGATGCCACTCAGGCCCAAATGGAAATACTAGCAACTCTTGTTAGGTAGCATGATGTCACTAAAAATGGCCATGAAAATAACAACCTCATAATTAATGATAACTGGTAGAAATATATCTCTAACAGGAAAATCATCTAGTTGAATGTCTATATAAATCTCTATAAGGTCTATATTGACCTTCTCATAAAACTTGGGGATAAAATAGTAGTTTCATAAGTCATCAATAATTTCATGTTGTTGTGGAAGTAATGTCTATAATAGTCTCTATCCATGCACTAGTAACTTTAGGACACACCAAGTATTCTCAAATGTAATGGTAGCCTCCCTAGTTGGGAAGTGAAAGGTAGACATCTTGTTATGCTAGTACTCAACTAGCATGATCAAATAAGCATGATCAGATTGAATAACTAGCATCTATGCCATGCCATGGAGATCTAACATCTAAATAAATATAACCATGCCCTTAGTCCAAATCTTTAAGGTCCTCATACAATATGATCATCTCTCATAATAGCTAAGAATAGCCAATCACTCCTGCTATCAAAAAAATATCATCAACCTAACTACATGCATCTAATTTGAGCTTAAGCCTAGCCTATCCAGTCTAATTAACCCTATTTCAGAGGTTGGACCCATTTCAAACCCTTGAAATTAATTATTTTTGGCTTCTAAAGAAAAACTATTGATTTATCTAGGTCAAAGCTATTATTTAGGTGATTTTTCATGTATTTAGGTGAAAGCACCATTTTTGTTTTCACAAAAAGGATGAATTCACCTAAAAATGGGTGAAATTTCCATTTTACTGATTTACACCCTTTTTTTGTGTTGCTGCCATTTCTAGGAATGGTGACTTTTATCAAAGTCACCATTTTTTGTTAGTGAAGCCATCATTTTCCCTACCATAGAAATGGAAACTTTTCAAATTTTATCCATACCAAACATAATAAATGTTAATTAATGAGCATTAATGACAAAATTGAGTTTACTTACCAATGTCCTATCATGTGGTGGTTGTATGTGTTCCCTTACTCACTTTGATACATGTCATTGAGATCTTCCATGGGCCATTTTATCTCAAAAATATGTGTCAAAAACCAAATCTCAAATTATCTAAAGGATAGGGTGAAAATGAATTTTTTTCACTCTTGGGGTGATATATAGATAAAATTTTGAATTTTTACCCCAAGACCTATAGTTCATTCCACACATTCCAAGAAGTGTATTTTTCACATCCATGGTCCATTTTATGCACTGTTCAATATTACGTGCCTTATTTTTTTGCCATATTGTAATTTGACCATGTTTTTTGTCCTCACTTGACCATTTAACAAAATTATTTTTAGCCTATATCCCATTTTTGTTCAAACATTCATCTTTAGACTCACATTTATCTCGTAATGTGTTTTTATCCTTTACCATCTCATCATAAATCTATTTTATAGATTTTTTGCATAATATGCCCTCACTAATTTTACCCATTTCATAAAATTATTTTTGTGATCGATCAATGATATATTCTACCTTTTAGAGTAAACATGTTTTCAATTACTCGATTATAATGAATGAGTGATTATAAATACCTTTGGGAAAACCATTCTATTTTCACCCAATTTAATGATTATAACCACCTATGGGAAAATTATTATATTTATGTCTTATGATAATGATTATAATCACCTTTTGTAAAATAATCATTTTTACCCATTCCACCCACCCTTCCAAGTCAAATGTTTGTCCCTGATTATAACTACATTTGGGTAAATCAATGTTTCTCATTTTGTTCTTGATTATAAATTTTTTTGGGCAAATTATTTTTTTGTTTCATTATTGATTATAAAATATCAAGATCCTGGAGCACAAAGCTTTGATACCACTTGTCAAGATCCTACTCCTTAAGAGCACAATTGATTACCTTTGTATAAGCAACTAAACACGAAATTAAACCAGAAGTAATATGTAACTAGAATTCAGAAATAGTACAGAATATGAGAGACAATACAACCTTGTATTAATACTCTTCCAGAAGGAAATACAATGAAGAAATTACACTCTTCCCACACCTCTTAGGTGTACAGTAATTTTTCCTCAAGAGTTCTCTCTCTCACACAATCAATTACAACCAAAACTCAACAATGAGTTGTTCCCTCCACCAGTCAGTAACAATATTGCTAGTCCCAAGTACTCAAAGTACTCCAAGTAGATCTCCCTAATCTTGCACACCTGCAAATCAAATGATCTTACCATGTAGATCTCCCCTGATCTTGCTACCTACAGATCAACCTGATCTTACACTTGAAAGGATCTCTTCCTTGTCCTTGATTACAATACAGCCCCATGGGTCTCTTAAATAGATCCCATACAAAAAATAATTAAACTTCCTAATTACAATAATTAAAAATGCAAACTCAAGACTAAAATTAGTCTTTTACATGCAAACTAACTGTCTGTCTAAAATTAGACCAATTTTGGAAGCGCATGCAAATGCATGCACACACAGGTTGCCGACATCAGTTCATGTCTGACCGATGCCGGCTAACCCCTAACTGATGTCAATTACTATGTAGCTAAATATGACTGACGTCAGTTACTCTGATACTTAGCAACCTCCTCCATTTGCATTAGTGAAGCTTTTAGCTCCACAACTTAACAATATCCCACTTGGAGATAAATAGTTGCACCTGTACCTATACCTATACATCATCTAATTTTGTTTCCTGGCTTGTATCCCTCTTCAAGTTCAATCTTGAAGACCAACCACCACATATCCTATGGTGCTTCTCCTATCATCCAAGTAACCTACCATATATGAATCTACATACCCATGTAGAGAAGTGCCTGACCTTGCATAGCATGAATCCCTACTGTTGGTCCCTCTCAGATACCTAAGAATCCACTAAACTACTATCCAATGCTCCTTTCCCGAATTGGCCACAAACTTGCTGACAACTCCCACTGCTTGGGTAATATCAGGTCTAGTACACATGTACTCAACCGCATCATGTGATTTGGGACATTGTTCTATGAATTGTCCATCCATAGGTGTGCTAACCGGTTATGCATCCTGTATATTGAACCTCTCCACTACCTTATTCACATAATCATCTGGAGACAAAATCAACCTGTGATCTTTTCTGTCTTTAGAAATACTCATGCCAAATAATTTCTTTACTGCTTCTAAATCCTTCATGGCAAACCTCTAAACTAATTTTACCCTTAGCTCAGCCATCCCCTGCATGTGTGACCCTACAACAAGCATATACACTACATACAGCAATAGGATAATGTAGCTAATATTATCCAACTTGGTAAAGTAAACACAATGGTAACATTGACATTGACTAAAGCCATGCTTTGTCATACACTTGTCAAACCTTAAACACCATTGTCTTGCAGCTTGCTCAAGACCATATAACTTGGCCTTCTGTCTCACGTGTCCATTCTCTCCTTTCTTTAACCTGGGAATCCATTCATCTTTCAATGCTTTCTTTCTAGTTGGAAACTCTACCAAATCTCCCATTTGGTTCTTTCCCAAAGAATCAATTTCTTCATTCATGCCATGCTCCCACTATTTCCTAGATTCTACTTGCATTACCTCTTCAAAACTTCTTGGTTCTTGACCATCAATGAGCAACAAGTAGTGTAAAGAAGGGGAATAATGAATTTGAGGCTTACTTACCCTTTCAATCTTCCTCATGGGCATTTGAGACTCCTTGACAGCTTGTTGTGTACCCAAAATCTATTTTAATAGTGACCGATGTCAGTCACCTCTCAGTCTACACCCGACCGATGTTGGTTCCATGTGACTGACCTAACTGTCAACATCAGTTCCCAGATCGACGTCAGTGCCCACCTGCCTGACATCACTAACTTCGGTCTGCACATGACCAATGTCAGTACCTGCCTGATCGATGTTGGTTCTCACCTGATCGATGTCGATAACTATGTTTTCCTATGAGTGATGACTTTTACCTATGAGCTCACTTTGGATCATAACCTTGTCCAAATCAACACTGCCCTGCTCAAAAGTATTTAGCCTCTTGAACTGATCTCTATCCATCATCTTCTCCATGAAAACCAAGGCTTTCCAGTTCTTAAGTTTGTCAAAGACATCAGACTTCCTCTTAAGAACATGCATTCCCTTCCTATTCATGTGACCAAGCCTATAGAGCCACGTCTTCACATCTACATCTGAAGTAGATAAAATAGAAGGAGAATCAGTAATACAAGTAGATAGATAAAGAGTACCTACTTTCTTACCACATGTTAATTCAAGTGCACCCTTAGAAACTTTCCAAGATTCTGTTGTGAGAGTAACTGTGCAACCCTCATCACCCAACTTTCCTACAGAAATTAGACTCCTCTTTAAGACTGGGACATGTATGACATCCTTCAACACCCATATGTTGCCTGTCTACAATTTCAGCTACACTTCCCCTTTGCCAACAATTTGACAAGGATCACCAACCCCTAAATAAATATTTCCAAAGTCTCCATGGACATAATCATGGAAAAATATTCTATTTGGGGTTGCATGGAAAGAGGCAACAGAATCTAAAACCCAAGATTCTACTTTATCTAAGGAACATATAAGAGAAACTTGTGCAATAATCCCTGCATCATTTGTTTCTTTATTTCTTTCATGCTGATCTTTTACCAACCAATAATCTTTCTTTACCTGCCCTTTCTTTCCATAATATAGTAATTGATAATTCTTGCTATTGAATTTCTCCATTCTTAGCTTAATTTCTTCTACCATTGCTTTACTCCCAATCAAATAGAAACCCCTGAGAGTGACCTGTAATCAAACACTTAACACACTCTAAAATCAAGGTGTTAGTGAACCAAGCTCCAAACCAGGCTCTGATAAACCTTCAACCAGGCTCTGATAAACCTTCAACTAGGCTCTGATACCACTTGTCAAGATCCTGGAGCACAAATCCCTGATACCACTTGTCAAGATCCTAGTCCTTAAGAGCACAATTGATTACCTTTGTATAAGCAACCAAACACAGAATTAAACCAGAAGTAATATGTAACTAGAATTTAGAAATAGCATAAAATATGAGAGACAATACAACCTTGTATTAATACTCTTCCAGAAGGAAATACAATGAAGAAATTACACTCTTCCCACACCTCTTAGGGGTACAGTAATTTTCCCTCAAGAGTTGTCTCTCTCACACAATCAATTACAACCACAACTCAACAATGAGTTGTTCCCTCCACCAGTCAGTAACAATACTGCCAGTCCCAGGTACTCAAAGTACTCCAAGTAGATCTCTCTAATCTTGCACACTTAAAAATCAACTGATCTTACTTACCATGTAGATCTCTCCTGATCTTGCTACCTATAGATCAACCTGATCTTACACTCAGAAGGATCTCTTCCTTGTCCTTGATTAAAAAACAACCCCATGGGTCTCTTAAATAGATCCCATACAAAAAATAATTAGACTTCATAATTACAATAATTATAAATGCAAACTCAAGACTAAAATTAGTCTTTTACATGCAAACTAACTGTCCATCTAAAATTAGACCAGTTCTAGAAGCACATGCAAACACATGCACACATAGGTTGCCGATGTCGGTTCCTATCTGATCGATGCCGGCTGACCCATAAATGATGTCAGTTACTGCATAGCTGAATATGACCAATGTCAGTTGATCAGACCGACATTGGTTGCTCTGACACTCAGCAACCTCCTCCATTTGCATCAGTGAAGCTTTTAGCTCCACAACTTAACATAACCACCTTTGAGAAAATTAGTGTTTTCTATTCTATTCTTGATTATAACAACCTTTGGGCAAATCAATGTTTTATTTTCTATTCCTAATTATAATCACCATTGGGAAAATTAGTGTTTTCTATTTTGTTCTTGATTATAACTACCTTTGGTCAGATCAATGTTTCCCATTTTTCTAGTGATTATAATTGCCTATGGTAAAATTAGTATGCATTCCACTACCCTATCGAGGTAGCTATCCATGCCACTACTTAAAATTACCTTTGGGTAAACTAGTGTCACACCCTTCATTACTGATTATTAGCACCTATGGGAAAATTAGAGACTCTATAACCATTATTATTAATAAACATCTTTGGATAATTTAGTAATCCCACTCTCGTTACCGCTAGATCATATCAATTCTTCATTTTGAGGTAATATTTAACAATTTTATTTTTTTGCCCTTTCCCTCAAGGGGGAATCAAGGGCTTATTGAACACCCTTTGGGACATGAACCATTAAGAATAATCATTTTTTCATTATTTGAAAATATGTTAATTTGCCTATGTCTCATAATGCCTTCTCAATCAAGGACAAACTATAGACACTTAGTTTTGGCTACTTTCATGCCTAAATCAAGATTCAATTAAATTTCTAGTAAATAACACAATTTTACACTTAGAAATCACCTATATTACCCAAATTCATCTACATAAGGGATTTAATTACCCAAAAATGTCATGAGGCTAGTTTATTTAGCATATTACCTTATATGCACTAAATTCCTAGTTCAATTTTAACCTTAGTCAAAGTACAACCTATAATTTGATACTTTTGGCTTGTCAAGCTATTAATTCATAATGTTTAAATTAATTACCAAAATCTAAAAATTACTAAGAAAGATTGATTATATTAAAATTTTTAATTAACTTTCCTAAATAAAAATTCCTAATCAAATTAGTGAATTTCATTTACAAAAAAAGGAATTTTTAGCCAAATATGAAGTCAAATGTCAAAGGAGCTAATAAAGTGATTTATTTTTTCCTAAATATACCAAAATTATGAGTCATAACCTCATAAATATCTAAAGTGAGTTGTCATGCCTCACAAATATCTAAAACTAAGGTGTCAAGATTTCATGAGTGCTTTAACCAAAACTAGGGTTAACCTGAATCAACCTAGGTTAATTTAGACTTAACCAAAGTTATAATTTAATCTAACCTCCATAGGGTTAGAGTTAGTTCTTAGAGATATAAATACAAGTTCGCACACCATATGCCAACAAGATTTCATTTATAAGGTTATTCTACTAAAATAATTTCTTGAATCCTTTTAGAGTAGTGTTATAATGCCCAATTTATGTCAAGCTGCACACCAAGCCACAAGTGATTATTGGAGATATGATACCACCATGGAAGATCATTTATATAAGAATAAAATCATCATAAGAAAAGCATGAAAATTCTTATGCCAAAAATTAAGCATCAAATTTGATAAAAGAGGTGAAAATTTTATATTGTCTTTATCTCTATTTTGTGATCTTTCTTATTGTGTTATGCTCTCCCTAGTTCTTAGGCAAGAGTGTTTAGTCCTAGTGTATTTTTCTGCTTCATTTTTTCATTTGGAATAACAAGGGAATAATCTACATTTTGTTTACTCTTAGAACACCTAAGGTACAAACTATATAGTATCATTCAAAAAACTACCATAGGTCCACAAAAGGGATATGTGTCATGTTAAGCACACACATGTTAAAAGAAGTGCTTAAGAATGAGTTGTTGAGTCATTTTAGGTGTCATAAATAATGTTGGATATCATACATAAAGGAAAATATTGTGTTTTCCTTTCCCTTGGGATCCTTGGAGATAAAAATGTGTGCCTTCATTATACATTCTTGGTTTATCATAATGTGTTCTTTATTGCTATGTTATTACTTAAAATTTACATTATTTAATTATTATCATTATTACCACTATCACACACACACCAATACATAGTCTAAAACACACTGATGGACTTTATATATATATATATATATATATATATATATATATATATATATATATATATATATATATATATATATATATATATATATATATATATATATATATATATATATATATATATATGGAGGTAACTATCCTTTGCTAATTTTAGTGTGTGATGTTTATAGTTGGCCATTGTAGGTTGATTTCAACTTTCCTTCTTGATTTAACAATGTATTTAATATTGAGACATCTTTAGTATATGGTGGAGTTTGAGTTGTTCATTCGTGGTGAATGTCCTTTGAGCCCAATATAAGTGGGGAAGAAAGTTTGATGCCATTTGGCAGTCAGTATAAATTTTTATAGATAGTTGAATGGAGTTATTAATTAATGTAGTTTGTATAAAATGAAGGATAGCTACCTCCATATATATATATATATATATATATATATATATATATATATATATATATATATATGGAGGTAGCTATCCTTCATTTTATACAAACTACATTAATTAATAACTCCATTCAACTATCTATAAAAATTTATACTGACTGCCAAATGGCATCAAACTTTCTTCCCCACTTATATTAGGCTCAAAGGACATTCACCACGAATGAACAACTCAAACTCCACCATATACTAAAGATGTCTCAATATTAAATACATTGTTTAATCAAGAAGGAAAGTTGAAATCAACCTACAATGGCCAACTATAGACATCACACACTAAAATTAGCAAAAACTAATGTTATGAAATATGCAGTCCCACACAAAAATTGGGCATTGATTAAGTAATATTTGAAATGAGTCTACTAACACACTAAAAAACTACTCACAATATTTTCTTATTTATAATGAAATTCACCATAATTAAAAATCTTCACGTAATTGGTGTCTCAATAACAAGGTCTTCCATCAAGAACACTATAGCATAAGGCACCATGGAATGGAATACATTCAAAAAATTGAAATGCTAAAACTTCATTAAGAGGACCACAATGTCTAGCCACCAATAGGGTTAAACACCCCTCATATTCACATTTCAATCACATAGTTCCTAAAAAATAATGATAGAGACAAGATTTCCAAAGAAGGCCACTGTAAAATAAGAGGGATGTTACATCCCCTTACATTTATAAA